>VYXH01004868.1:0-53841 GCA_013397275.1 Burhinus bistriatus
AGAAAAGTGAAAAAGACATTTTCTAAAACTGAGTGAAATTACATTGACCATGGATTGATATGGATTGACAATGGTATTGACTTGCATATGATTGGCTTTTTGTACATGGAGGTGGTATTCATCATAATGGTGATGATGATCACAGAATCACAGAATGATAGGGGTTGGAAGATCTATGATCTAGTCCAACCACCCTGCCAAAGCAGGTTCACCTAAAGNCAGGGCAGAGTAGAGGGGAGGATGACTTCCCTTGAGCTGCTGGCCGTGCTGTTTTTAATGTACCCCAGGCTACCATTGGTCTTCTTGACCACAAGGGCACGTTGTTGGCTCATGGTCATCTTGTTGTCCACCAGGACTCCCAGGTCCTTCTCTGCAGAGCTGCTTTCCTGCAGGTCAACCCCTAACCTGTACTGGTGCATGGAGTTATTCCTCCCTAGGTGCAGGACCCTACAGTTGCCCTTGTTGAACTTCATGAGGTTCCTCTCTGACCAACTCTCTAGCCTGTCCAGGTCTCGCTGAATGGCAGCAGAGCCTTCTGGTGTGTCAGCCAGTCCTCCCAGTGGAGGAAGTTGATGAGAAGATTAAAAAAGATGACATTTTAAAACAAACTGAACTTGTGTAAAAAAAATTCTTGCCCTTTTCAAAATATGTAATATGGGAAAAAATAACTCTTAGAAATCTCTCTTTTTTTCCAATCAACTTTAATCTAAAAGGGAAAAAATATGATCATAAATACTACATCTGGCAAATATGTTAGCTGCCTTGTATCACTTATGCTGAAAAAAAGCTGGTTTGAGATTTTTATTCAGTTGACTTAAGACTTCTTTCTGCACTGAATCTATAATGAATTGTTAAAACTCTCAGGCTTCAAGAAAGAAACCCCTTTGAAAGAGGTAGCCAGAAAATGCCAATATGACACCTGTTCTATAGATATATCTTGGACTTAAGTACGCAAATCAAGACAATCACAAAAGCAGGCCAGTGACCCGGGAGAGCATGATATATACTATTTTGCCTGTCTTCAGCTGGATAATACAAACACAAGAATTTATTTTTTTTAATGTCAATTTTTGGTCCGTGCCTATTTAGGAAAGAGTTTGCACTGGATTTAGGAAACACATTACTTCTTTCTTGATTACCCAATTTTATCAAGTCTTTCTCAGCAGTGGCAATGAATGTTGATGATTGCCAAGCTCCAAGCAGTCATTTTCACATAATTAGAAATTTGAGGGCAAATAGTCAGACAAAGGAAGGCAATTTCTTTAGTGCAAGTGGGCACAAACAAGTGGTTACCCCGTCTCATATTTACATCAAGAAAAATTACTCCTTGGCATCATGAGAAAACTCCTTGGAGAGCTCACATCAGTGTACCTTCCCACAGCACTTATGGCTTAAGTCTAGGTTTGAAGCACATCTATTTCTTCGAGTTCTTATTTCTGTCTCTGTGCCCTGCAAACACAGAATGATTGTGGCAAAAAACCCCACTGATAATTGTTTATTATTATTGTTTCAAAGCCAGCCAACTTAGGGTCTTTAAAAATAAAGGGTGTTAACAGGTGCATGGGCAACAGGCATTTAAGTCTTATAAAATTGAATTTGCATTGATGAACTGGCTGGCAGCAGAATTTAGAACAAAACTAATGTGCAATGTACAATGAGTGATCCATAAAGATGATCCATAAAGAATAATATGTTAAATATAATAATGAAAACTCTTTTCCACCTGGAAGGGAAGGGAGCTGGTTTTGTCCTTTCTTTACTGCTCATCACAATGACTGCCTCTGTCAGTAGTCCACCCTCCATCTCTGTACAATTGGCATCGTCAGATTGTGTCCACATGGCTAATCGCTCTTCCTCCCAAAATATGGTGTCTCGGAAAATCATCGGTATGTACTATCCTTAGACTTAGTATTGGGTATTGTCTGAGAAACTGCAGAATTATGCCAGGTAAGGGTCAATAATTAAACAAAATGAGCAACCACAAGGCACTGCTCGGGCAAATGCCCTGACCCTCCCCATTTACTAGTAGACATGTAGTTAACACGCCCAAAGCTACACCAGGCATAAGCTTTCAAAATCTTTATGAACAGGTCCCACGTGAAATCTTACACGTCTTGTAATAACCCGCAAGCTACACAAATATTTACTTTATCCCTATCTCCCAGAAAAATCTAGCCTCATTCATTTCCAAGTTGTGTTATGCACTAACCATGGCAATCTTCTGCAAATGACGCATTCAAATTACAAGCAGAGTTCACAGTTTAATTTGGCGACACCTTGCTTCACAACTTGCTGGCAAATGGCCTGCTCTGGCCACATCTCAATGGGCAATGGAATTTCTCTGGCTGATGAACCTACCTTTTCTGAAAAACCTTCCTCTATAGCAGCAAACCCCCTTTTGTGCTGGCTTGACAGAACAGGTAAAAAACACCTTCTGGAAAGACAGGAAAGGAGGACTAAAAGAAGGGGTGCTTCTTGTGGGGGGCAACTGGACAAAAGCTGTTCCCTGAGGTGAGAGCTGGGATGCTGCGGGATAGGAAAGACTTCCAAAAAGATAAGTCGTCACCATCCGTAACTCCCCAAAATACCCTGTAATTTCCAAAAAATCACTGAGTGTAATCGTTCACATAACAAACATCAGATGCAGCTGTCATTGCTCTCTGCCATCCCTCATTTTCCCACTTGCCCTTATACCCATTTCGACACCATCAAAACAGACTTTCACTTGTTCTGGTTAACGACCTTTGCTCAACTCTGTCTTGAGCTGTCCTGTGACAGCTTCCTTAAGTAACCATCACAACACTTGGAGAAACCCAACACAAACATTGCACAAAGCCGTACTTACATCTGACATGCCACCAATGCCTGGCTAATGTAGTAAGATGGTTTCTGCCAGAAGGAAAGCCATCTGTGACTCACCCTCTCTGCCAGGTTGTGAGTTTCATGGATAATATCAGCTGCATTCAAGCTAGGGGAACGGGAGCACTTTCTACTCACAGGTCTGGCTCTGGCTGCTTCCTGGCTCCATCCTGGACCATGAGTGATGATGACTCAGGAAGGAAATCTGTGGATGTAGTGCCATGAAAGACACCGTGATGTGATACTGTCAGGCCCCTGGTGAGCATCTCAAGGACAGCCATAGTGCATTCCTGCTCCTCAGTCAACCAGCTGCTGCAACAACCACACAAACTCAGGTGGAATACTAGCCCAGCTTGCGAAAATAAACCTGCCCTGGTTTCTACTGAGGAACATTTAATGAGGTTGTATACAATCTTAATAATACGTATTTTTTTGATCTGTGCTGAGCTGCATTCTCTTGCTAATCAGCTGCTGAGGTGGCCTCAGCCCAGCTACTATTACAAGTGGAGAGTCACATAATTACCTGCTACCCTGTTACTATTCAGTAAGAGAAAACCAAAAGAAGTGTATTGGCCCTGGGGAGGCAGCCTACAGAGAGAGAGATGAGAACAAAGGAGGAGACGAAGAGCTCTGACTGCAGGTGGGTGACTCTCCCTAAGGCTGAAGTGAGTGATCTTGGATGGCTCTTCCCCATGGCAAAAGATCTCCCCATACAGGTGACTCCACAGTTGCCACCAGATCATAAGATCACCTCAGCTGTTCCACCAAACATCTAATGACAGTAGTTTCACTCCATTTTGTTATCATACCTGTGACTATGGAAAGTGTAAAAGGTAGTATGGCTCCACAGCTTTCAGGCAACAAAACAAGGAACGAGCAAAAGCACAGCAAAACCAGAAACATTTTTAAGCACAGAATCTCTTAAGGGACAAAAAAAAAATTGCTGCTAAATACAAGTTTTAACATAAGAGCTGAAACTTACCTCCCCTTGCTGCCCTTTGGTAGATAGTCTTTAGGATATTGCAATGTTGCACAGGGCAAGGGCAATTTAGCAGTGTTATTACCTTCTTCTTTTGTTTGAACTCGACGCCAACAGTTTTGCTGTTCTCTTTTTCAGCTGAACTTAAGCTGGAGGGTGGAAACTTCCTTATAATTATTTACGAAAGTAGTGAAGGACATGATTATTGGGATGCCTGCCTTGTGCACTTTTGGTTTGCAGCGTTGTGAGATAAAACCAAGCAAAAATCAAAAGACAGCTGAAACTTAACAAGCCTTTTTCCCATTAAGGAACAATGCTGAAAGTTTAGCTCTGAATGTTTTATTTCCTGAAGAAACAAAAGACCAAATTTTGTCCAGAAAAAAACAATGTCCGGGAATGCAACAGAAAAAGGGTAATTAAAATGTGATCATGCTTTCAAGAGTGATTTTTTAGGAAGGGTCAGACTACAAAGTAGGCATTTATAGAGGATGTTAGTGAACTCAGGCTTGCTTGATTTACCATCCAGGAACAGCAAATTTGATTACACTAATCTTAAGACTTTTCAACGACATACTTTGTTCCTACAAAACTTCAGTTTTGGAGAGAGGCTGTCCTCCAAAATGTGTAAACCCATGGGTACAGCTCTCAAAGGGAGGACCTGAAGATGCACTGGCTCAGTCACTTAAGTGCAGTTAGTACCTAACACGCTGCAGCTCTTAAGATATGCCTATTCCACAACCAAAAGTGCAACTGAAGATCATGTTCCCAGGCTAATTTTAAATTATCCAGTGCAGTGCAAAGCTCAGTGCAGCTGGGACGCTTGCACATTCTGACAGTTCCTTAGAGGCAGATGGAGCAGCCTGCACGGAGCACTGCACCTTTTGTAATTACAGCATAATCAGTGCTTGAGCTGTCTTGTTTAAGGCTAGCTCAGTTAGATCTATGCAGGCTGTATTCAAAGGACAGAACAGACATCCTTTCGGAGAATAGCATGTAAACGAAGTCTTAGACTGGGTAAAGGAAAAAGGAAAACATTGTCCACACAGAGATATTGAGAAAAAAGTGGAAAGTGTAGTCAGCCCTGTAGCTGTGTCAGACCCTTTCTGGCAGACGCATACATGAGTAAGGCTCTGTTTACTGAGTGAGTTCTCAGCCGTGCATACATAAATACTGTGGACAAGAGCAGTATAAATCTTCTTTCTTTGATATCAGGAGATCAAAGCATTCCCACAGACACATTGTTTTGTCATATTGATATTATGGGACAGCTAGCTTGTGCATGAAGTTTTGTGCATAATGAGACTTAACAAGCTTAAAGAGCTACCCCTGTATTTCTCTATTTGACCACATCGGCTTATTTAATTTTCCTGATGGTAGAAAGCTACGGCTGTCAGAACGGGCAGTAGGTTTGAGCATTTCGGCACTCTGATCCTTTTATCACATCATTACAACGCCATTGGCTGAAACATGGGTCACAGGGGAAAAGTATTGATAAAAGATTCACTCTGTCTGATTTCTTTCTTGCTATATTATTGAGTCATCATCCTTGAAGCTGCTCACTATTTATGATGTGCACAAAATACATAATTAATTGTCCAATTCAAGACCACTAGCACTGTGGCCTCTGACAGACTTTCATTTATCTAAATGTGTTTTTCTTTCTCTGGATTTATGATGTTGCTGAAGAAAATTAATTTGGTCGACTTCCCCCAGAGGTTCAAGGGGGCAACTCACTCTTTCATTTATTGTTATTGGATTTGAAATTTCCTTTTTAACAAAGAATTAATTTGCATACATTAGAAGCTAGCCAGTTCTAAAATAAAGAAGTTGGAAAAATACACTGATAAATATTCCAATGTATTTCTACATTTCTCTGTATTTCAAACGAGGTACAGATACCCGTTGCCCAGACTTTGATGTGATTGTCCTCCCCTTTCCTGCAGCAGAGGTGTAGAAAAACATTATGAATCAGAGAGGCTGTATGCTATTGCTTCACTGGAAGCAGTATCTGCCTGCACAATGGAAGACTGTCTTACACTTTGGGCTGTGATGTTAGAAAGAACTGGTTTTCATAGACAGCACAGCATCATAGAACAGGTTTCCCAGAGACAGAATATAACCAATAGCTAATGCATAGCTAATATATACATATGTGTGCTTATATATGTATATATCTGTTGAAAGTATATTATGTGTAACGCTCTGATAGCATAAATACTGTTATCAGTTAAACAAATTGGTCTGACATGATCTAAAATATTTGCTATTTAGATAAAAAACCCTATCAACAGGAAGCAGGTTCTGACTATGATTGCCGTAATGATGAAAATACTGCAAAGAGAAATCACTCTTAATATCTGTTTGCTGAAGGTGGGGAAAAGGCCCTTGCGGATGGAACTGTGACTTCACAGACCGTGGGTTCAGGAATATCATTTCTGTACTTTTGGAGACAAGACAGATAACATTTTGTTTCAGAGATCACTTCAAAATAACAGCAGACAGTGTGGAGAGGAGTGTGGCACTACAAATAATAGTAAATAGGTATAGTCAGATATTAATCATGGCTGCAGTAATATCTCAACTCCTTCTGGATATTCCCTTTAATTAAATAAATCAATCATTTCAGGTGTTTTTCTGACACTTTTATGTACTTTTTGCCTTGAATAATTCTGTGATATGCATGAATATGCATCAAACTTTTAATTTAATAATTTCATACTTCTGTTGTTCTCACCAATCCTCTACGGTCTGTAAAATATTCAAATGATCATCTGCAAATACTAGATATTTAAAAATGAGAAAAAATCTACAATCCATTAGCTACAGCTAGCAAATAAAATAGAAATTCATCTCAATAATTTGTTTTTGATGATTTTTCTATCAGACTGAAATGAAAGCAGTTCCTAACACCTGGAACTCTGTAAAAAAATCCCTGTGGGAAGGACCTTTCTCAGTGCAGCAACATAAAAAGTAGAAAAATGGGATGCATGTATCTAGATACAGTATGATGATTAAATCTAGCTGGTCAAAACAATGGAGAAGTCAAAATTAGTTGCTTGTGTTGGTGGCAGAGAGATGTTGCGTCTAAAAAGGACTCATTTGCATTTTTTACATCCTGTGTTCTGTACGTGGTCTTCAGAAACTGCATGACTGGCTGCAGATACAGCTGGGAATGCTTCATAAAAATTGAGGAATCAGTAAAGGAAGATGTATGCAGATGATGGAGCATTATGTACTGATGTACTCTGCCTGTGAGCTTGCGGCAGGATTACTGCTGCCTGTTAAACCTACACATTTATCTTTGCAAAGTTCTATGTTCTTGATATAGCTGTAGCAAACTGGCAACAATCAAAACTAACCTTACATTAAACAAAGTCCTGCCTTGTTAAATGTGATGGAGTCTGCTGTTAAAAAAAGAAAAATAAATTGTTTGTAAGAGTGGCAAAAAACATTAGCCAAAACAGAATCTTAACATTTTAGGTAAACTTTTCCTGGAATAATGACAGCCAGAACTAAGTCCTGCTCTTGATGTAGTTAATGACAAAATCAAGTGAATTAGATGGGGACATTGGAATGTATCCCTCAGTTTTCTGAGAACTACTTATACCATCTGCTTATTAATTCATACCCACAGGACTCATGCTCAGGATACAGCTTGTGAGCAGCTTCAAACAAGACACATTTTATGGCAAAAAGTCAGCCTAATAGAGGACATAATTTTTGTTATTCCCTGAAAAATCTGACCCCAAGATTCTCTTGAACTCCTCACGAGTTAGAGCCCTTTTTTTGTGAAACAGAAAAATGTAATATACCATGTTTATAAGTACGACTTTGTGTGGTGTGTGATTCTAGCTTGATTCAACTTCGCTGGAGATGTAGTTGAAGTCCATCTGTAAAATGATAGTACCAGTAACGTGTAGTTACAATACAGCATCATTCAGGTTCAATCGGTTCTCCAACATTGGACACTTCTAATATTCGGTTGAACAGTATGCTGGACCATCTGGTCTAGACCATGCTTTTGCCAAGAAAGGTTGGACCAGATGATCCTTGAGGTCCCTTCCAATCTGGTATTCTATGATTCTATGATTCTATGCTTTTATTTTGTGTCAAGAAAGGATGGCATCGAGAAACCAAGTTCCGAAGATGGTTTTTCTCAGTGTTTTCCATACATTGGCACTACCAGGAAAAAAACAGTAGAAAGGCACCTATGCAGAGACTCAAGGTTCTTACAAGGTTTTATTTGCATTAGGACACTATAATAATGATGAATTTAAGATGGCTACAATCCATTTATCATAGCCATTGTCAGAAGACTGGAGAAATGAGACAGGACTCAACCACTGTCCGTATAAAACATTAGTCTGAAACACAGGGCATTTTGTTCCCATAATGATAGTGCTTGTCAGATAACACTGATGAAGCTTTAACATTATTGTGCCCTGAAGTACATTTCATTGTAGCTATGGAGTTTAAGATGAACAAAGGTCTCGTCTTGTTTTTAAAGAAACGTGTTCAGAATTGCTTGAAACACCAAACCTTTAGCTAATGATTACTATACCAAAGTCAGACTATGATGTCTAGTCAGGCTAGTCATTATGTACCTCCTAAAACAGCAGCTCCTGTGCTGGCTCAAGAATGCACTCCTTAAGCTAAGGTAAACTTACTTCTACCCCCATTTCCTACCCTTTACACCAGCTGAATTACATTGTTAGAAAAGGTGACAGATGAAGCTGCAAACGAGAGCTTCTCCTTTATCGGTTTAAAGCAGAGCCAGTTGCTTTGCTAGTGCAACATGAAAACATGGTAAAATGTGTGGAAGGAATGATTCCATAGCATGCAATTTCTCCTGGGGTAGGGCAGATTCAACTATTTGGCTTCTCAGCAGTACACCTTAAGGCAGTGCGCTGCCATAAACAGTAATGATAAATGCTATGACCTACCAGGAAAAATGAGGAGAAAAGCAAGCAAACAAACAAACAAGCAAAACATTAAACATGAAACATTTTTACCTTCTGAGTTCTGTTACACATAGTATTTCAATGCCAAATCAGTGCATCTTGGTTTTCTTCATGACAACAACACTGAAAACTCTGTGATCAACTACTCAGCAGGACATCATAGACCACAGTACGAAGACAGATGGCAGAAAAGCAAGGTCTTGATTTTTGCAAGGTGCCTAATGCCCCAAGCAACGGCCCACCAGGTATCCACCTCACCTTCCCACAGTCATCAGTATGAACTCATAGGAATGCCAATGAAAGCCAGGCAGTACCAAGAATTTCTGCCATGTACTTCAGGGTATTACGGTGTTCTAATATCTCTTAAAGGAGCAAATACAAAGCTGACGGACACAAATGAAAAAAATCCAACCCACAATTCAGTATGTTTTCAGTCAGATTCTAGGGAGGAAAAGCTTTATCTTCACAACATTTAAACTAAGGCAGAACATGCTGGCCCTGAACTTCCACCACATTTAGGACCCTAAAGAAACTAACTTTTTAATCACATCTTCAATACAGAAGTAACTGCCTGAGAATAATTGTGCACTTTCTTGTTGGTTTAAATGCAAATAATGAGGGCTGACTCTCATGTCCAGTTGTTATGGAAATGGTAAAATTTTCAAAGTTTTAATCCTCATTTGCATTATTCAGGAGTTTCTCAATATATTCATACATCCATATTTGAATGGACCATAGCTATTTATTGAAATGATCAAATAAATATTTGCTTTAAAACGCAGTCTTGCTCTTGATTTATTGTATTCATTAAATGCTGTCTGCCTTATGGGGACAGCAGGAAAAGCAACAGACATCAGTATTATTTTTCTTTGTGTGTGTGTACATGTGTGAGTGTGTATGTGTGCATGTGTTGAACCTGACCACGGTCAATTTATCTGAAGGTGAATAAGCTAATTCATACTGATATATGATCTTATTTATGCTTTTGAAGTTGTCTGCCTGCGTAGATAGAAGTGGATTTTATATTAATTCATTATATTCTGACTAAAGTATAAAACCTCAAAAGACTGCTAAAAGTACTTCCCATAAAATACAGGAGTAAAAATTTATTTGTCTTATTTAACTTTGACTTGACTGTATCCTATTGACTATACATGCATACTCTAAAACACACTAAGGCCTCTTCCAGGTAGAATTAGTTCCTAAATTAAAAAATACTAAAAATCTTACTGACATATACAGGTTACCCTATATTTTTACAGTAACTTATACTCAATATTCTTAACGACTGTGGCTGCTTGTTGATCCTATCTGAATCTTATGGTTAAAGGAGAGTTCATTATAGCACAGTAGGTTTAAATATTGGTAAGAAATCAGAGATTTTCTGTCCTCAGAAAACAGAAGTTTTGAAATCAAATTTAAGGTGAGTAATGAGAAACGTGTCTTCACGAGCAACTGAATTCATGCTGGTCTTGCACTGTTTTAAAAGAGTGACAGATGACTTATTAAACTAAAATCACTGTGATGACTTCTTTCCTCATTACTTTTCACTTATACATCTACAGCTGGATATTTTTTCATTTTTTGAAAACAAAAACGTGTACACAAGTCAGGATTTCCTTAGTCTTTGCCATGAATATTTTCTCACTATTTTTAGATGCAAAACTTAGATGCAAAGCAAATACACATCTTGACAGAAAACTTGAATCCCTCTGTTCTCCATGTGAATAGTTGTTCACTGAAGCCAAGGTACAGACCTCTGCTTTTGGCTTATTCTAGTCCATTTGATGTCAACTAATTAATCCCAGACTGTATTGCTACTCCTTTTCTTTGCATGATAGATTGACTTTCATTTTTGCTGAAGGCGCCTGGGTTTTGCTGTTGCCAACATACGTGCTACCTGTGTTTTATAGAGCCGCATGCTCGTGATGACAACAGAAACTACTAGGACTTGCTTTATTACTTTCTATGGCACCTTACCAAATTTCATAAGGAATGGTCCTGAAGAAAGTCGGAGCTGCAGAACTTGGGAGACTCCACAAGTTGACTGCATTTATCAGTGAAGTGCAGGAGAGAGCTTAGTGCTAGCAAAAATGCTGAGCAAAGATCTTTGACACTGCAGAGAGTAGGCTCCAAGCTTAGAAAGGCTGTACCCGGTCAAAATACAGTGCTAACTAGACTAAATACCTCATATGCAGGAAAGGAACCTAAACAGTAGGATATTATGGAAAAAAGACCAAGTGAAAAGGAAAATCATATCTGAAGGCTGATTTCTTTTTCAACCTTGAACTGATGCTTGTCTTTACAGGAAAGAAAAATCCCTTAAGCTTAACATACAAATGCTTTATGCAGAACTAAGTATAAACGGGATACAATGCTTCTTTGGAGTTTATTATATACAGCTGCTATGTGCGTCTTGCTTCTGAAGAAAATCAGTTAAAGCTTATTGGCATCCTTAATCACATCAATGCTCATTTTGATCTCCTCATATAGTAACTTTACAACTTTTACAGAAACACATGCTCTCTGATAATGAAATAAAAAACAAATAAGGACACTGGGGATTTAAAAGGGTAAAAACCTGTCTCTGATTGTGAACTGATGACAAAGTGAAAACTTGAAGATTTGTTTGAACCAGATGTTTGTTCTAGAGCTGTTCAACCATCAAAAACAGAATGTCTTCTGACTATTTACCAAATGAGGATTGATGAAAGAGTATTAAAGCTGCACTAAACCTCTTGCCTCCTCTGCTAAATAAGAGTCCTAGAGCTTGCAAAGAGGGCTGCCATTGAAGCCATAGATTCATGTTTTGATCACAGGCATAGGTGCACACACTGGGGAAGAGTAGTCTGCGGTCTGGAAAAACCGTGCTTGGAAGCTATCAGGGAATTCATGGCTTTCATGGGGCAAAGGTTTAGAAAGCAACTAAATTGTAATTCAAGCTTTGGAAAAAAACTACATCAGAAACACAATCTAAACAGTGAACTTCTAGGGCTGGCATTCAGGAAAGCGTCAAAAACCTCTGAACTTCTATGAACTGCATGCTCCTTTTAAGTCACTAAAACCAGCTGTCAATTGTGTAGGGAAACGCAGTGTTTCAGTTTCATGCAAGCAAAGGTTTAGAGGAGTGAAGTGGGACCGTTACTGCTTTCAAGTTATGGTTGATGCAAAGCGAGGTTTGGGGGATGTGGAAGACAGTCTTTGAAGTAGAAAACAAAGGCAAACTGGGACATAATTTTTAAAGAAATCTCTTGATAGTCCTGATTCAAAAGCCAATTGCAACTAAGACCATTTGGTGTCAAATCTAGAAAGAGTCATATGAAAAGTTAACGTTGGAAGTACATACTAGTAACTAAAGAAAAAGGGGGAAGGGAAGGGGAAAGGGAAGGGGAAAGGGAAGGGAAGGGAAAAGGGAAGGCAGCCAGCAGGTGGGTGTGATGGGGGAGGCCCTGGAGATGNGAAAGGAAAGGAAAGGAAAGGAAAGGAAAGGAAAGGAAAGGAAAGGAAAAGAAATCCAAAGTATATTGTTTTGGAGCTTTTTGATTCTTAACTCTCCTCTTTAATGCAGTTATGGGATGTTATTATGCAGAACATGTCAGTAACAGAAATAGCAAGGGTAGAAAACTTTCATTTTTAAAACCCCATTAACCTAACTTAGGCTAAATCTATGCTATTGCTCAGAAAAATAAGGATACTTTTCCTTTTTCTGAGGAAATCTCCCAAAGGTATAAAAAAACCCAATCGAACAAAAAAACCCCTACAAAATTACGATCCTGATAATCTGATGGCTTGAAATCCATTTGACAAGGTGAGAGGAAACCTATAGGTGACCACGAAGAGCTCAGCCCCTCGCTTTCACACTGTTCTTCTCAGCAGCTCTGCTGGGAGGATAGCACCACTACTAGTATTAGGGGTTTGCTTCTGCACCCTAATCTTTTCTGACAAATTAAGACACCTCAAAAATCCAGAGACTGGATTTTCTTGGAGACCCATAAACACATAATTTTACTCAATGTTTTATGGCAGCTGCTCTGTCATGTTGTACAGTCTATTTATCTGCTCTTTTAATTATTAATAACGTAAGACAAACTGTCTCTTACAGTCCAGTAATAGTTGGTGTTAAGCTTGAGAGAGAAACAAACATTTCTGAGGAGACCAAAAGTCTGAAAATGTTAATGCTTCCAATAATAATCTGAAAAAGCTTCTGTGGTGAAACCGTTTCCTGAAGATTGGCCAAGAATGAGTGACTTCTGCAGTTTCTGAAATAAAGCCCATTCTTCCAGCTTCTGGAAAGACTATATGCCCACCTTCCAGCAACTTAAAACAAGGGCAGTCCTCACAATAACTGCAGTTCTGAGGGAACTGCCCAAGTGCTTTGCCTGACATGGATGAAAGACACAATCCAGTCACTGCAGCAGACGAGAGCCAAATTTCAGGAGCTGTAGTCTGCTGAGTAGATGCAGATGTATATTACTATTCAGAACTTAGTCGGTATAACCTAAATGGGTTTCACTTTGAATGCAAATGTACTTCTGAATGTAATCTTAAAATGGTGTCTTGGGTATAGATTTGAAAGTCAAATGTAGCCTAAGCACATTATTCATTAGCAATCAGCTATTCTATTGCTTCACTATCTTTTCTTTGTATTTCATACTTTACCAAGTGTAATACGTTATACTATAATCTTTCAGATTTAACTGTAATTAAGATTCTCCTGCCAGATTTCTATACATTGCTGTTATTACCAGACACCATTTACTCATGTAGTGCCATCCAAGTAATTATATAAGGAAGCAACTATAAGCATTTGACATGTTAGTAAATGCAAGATGATAGAACTGAGTGTTATAAAGTCTGAATGTATATTGAGAACATTTGTGATGCCAGACAGTATCTGTATAGTTAGCATGATGGGCTTGTTTGCCACAGCAAACATACACATGCAGGGTGATATGTCATACTGGATAAGTCTAGGATTTTATATTCATTTGTTCAGAAAAGGGCCCAATTCTGCAACTCCTGCTGGTGCTGGTTGACACGTTGCTCTGTGCGTCTTCCCGGTACATAGGGCATTGAAGGCACCCTTAGTGACAGCTGAGTTTCATTTATAACTTTAAGAGTTCTCCTCAAGTAGAAATACAGGGGCTAGCTTGTGAGCAAAAAAGTAGAGTTTTCCACCGTTTGTTGCTTTCAGCTTTTTATTGCTAGCATTTTTAAACTTATATTCCAAATTTTCCTTATGATGTTCCAAGCATTCCAAGAGGACCCTTGTTGAGGTTCCATTCAAGATGAAGATAGAACAGCTCTACTGCTAAAGGGTAGTAACTGGCCACCTTAACTCAATTTCCCACACCATTTGAAAACACAGCTTTGGAGTTAACTTGGTCCTTTCTGTATTTAGGATGCGTCCAGCAATAAGCAGTTCACATAAAAATGATCTAGATGTCTCAATTCTTTGCTCTTTACCCAAATATAGTCAGGTTTCAGGCACATCCATGCAGACACTCACAGTAACTTGCTCTTCCTGGAGGGGAACATTGCAGAATCTGATCAAAGCACAAGCTACCAAAGAGTTGCAACTATTCTTAGGATGGCTGTAACACTTTTGTTAGAAGAGTTAGAACTGCAGAAAAATAATCAAGATTTGTTTTAAGGGCTCTACAATGGAGGTGACACCAAAAGTAGCAACTGTGCATCTTTGGTCAGTGAAAGAAGGACACTTGGAGGAATTTAGATACCAGCACAAAAACTGTAGAAGAAAAGATTCAAATGACCTTAAAAATATCCTAAATGTCTTGTTGTATCTTGCCTGAAACTCTCCCATCTAAATATTTTAATTATCTGGATTTTTCCTCCTCCACCACATTTCATTTTGGTGTTTATATACAGCAGTGGAAAGGATGGGTCAAGTGGGCTAGTGGGTCAAGACAAGGACACAATCTCACTTCCCCCCGCCACCCCCCATATTAAATACTCTCAGTCTTGTGGTTTGCTTACTGACTCTACCAAAGCTCTGATGTATAAAAAAGCAGTAAAATTGAAGTTAAGGGCTTGCATAATCCTTTTTCTAAAGATGTAAGATATAGCTATAAACATGTTGCTTACTTGTAATACCTGCTGTGATCTGCAGTCTAGCTGCAGCTTGTCAACAGGATGAACACAAGACAGAGTTTTGTATCTATTTGCACATGACAGCTGTGAAAAGAGATTATAAAACTCCACTTAGCCACCAGCCTTACGGAATGGAAGCTTTAAATGATACAGGGAAGATAACACTAAAAAGAGATTTTTATTACAGGGAAGTAGTCTGCACCAACATCATACCTTTGTCTAATTTCTTGTAAGTATATATATATTATCTCAAAACTTTTCAAAGTCTTGACATTCTTATGATTTCAGGTTCATTGCCCAGATTAAGACTAATCTCTCTCCATTATATATTTAATGTGGGATTTGTGGCTTTGGCTGCATGACTCCTATTGAAGTTAATGGGAGTCAGTACTCCAAATCCTCACATGCCATTTTGACAGTTTTTTCCCTGTTTGTTTAAATCTTCTAAATAAATGAACCTGAGCCTAATAAATAGCTAAATAAACAAAATCCACTTTGTTATTTTGATTAATAGATTAGGCTTCCAATGACACCTAGTGAGATTCACAAGACTGCTGAAACAAGATCAGTTAAAAAACCCCCAACCTTAATTTTATGCCTGTAGCACTGCGATGGCTCTCAAGAAATAATAAAGGAATTCCCCTGACCTACAAGCTCATTGCAGCTGGTTTAAATATGTGAAAGTTAGAGCTTGTCATGAATGTTTTGCCTCTTTTTTTTTTTTTTGTTAAAAAATAGTCACATTTTTTAAACTTATATCTTTTTTTCTAAGCATATTTTAATTCTGACAAAAAAATATCATTAAATATTCAGATTACAATTTCAACAGGAATAGGATGAAATTTGAAAATCTCCATTCCCTCCAAAATACATAACAGAAAATGGCTTGATGATTATGTGAGGGACAAAAATTCTGATCTCTAATGTTTAAAAAAGAAAAAGTTAAACACCCAAAACAAATAATAAATGTCAAGGAAAAAAGATGTGGTGGCAATGGTGGTCTTCTGGAGTTGTTTTGGTTGAAAAAATTTGTTAATTCTCAAATTTACAGATTGGGAGAACAAACCATTTTCACCCATATCTCATTGACAATGTTCCAAAACAGAGTAAAGGCTTTAGCAAATAACCCTTGAGAGCAATAAAACCCGGCTTATCACATGTATCAACCTGTCTTCATCCTTGGCCAAAATTCGGCAATTTTATTGAGCTTTCTGGATAACACACCAATGGAAGTTGAGTAGCTCTCTTTCTTGATTGTGCAAATGAATCAGTTTAGTGACTAGAAAAGGACTCACCATGTTGGGGAGGAAGGGAGAGAGGGGAGTAGCATGTTACCTATCCTAGAAAATGTAACCATCCACTAAATCAGTTCTCTCCCACTGTGACAAGGCATTCAGGATCCTCAACAGAACAAGGTTTTACTCTGTTGCAGAAGTAGTTAAGTAAAATATTAGCTATCTTATATTCTCAAAATCATGCCTCTCAGTGACACATCAGAAACTGAAGAGTAGCATGCTTGCAAAGGAATCGCAGAAGTCCACTAAGAGATGGTATGGACATTATTGGTAGGATTACAGAAAACCTTGCAACATCTTATAACAAACCCTAGATGAGTTCACTATAGAAATCAGGACTCTTTAACGAAGGTGGCTTTAAGGTACGGATTTGCTTATTCTGTCATGTCAGTCACTTTGGTAATAGAGAACCAGCTGGCATGTTCTACAGATAAGGAGTCGTACATGCTTGTATTGGGAGAGACAATGGTAGATACAATGGGCTACCTAAGGCAAATTGCACAAGACAGCTCTCTAGTGTTCTGACATTTATCTCTGAGTGAGAAGTGGAGGAACAGTTCACTGGAGTATGTGAAAATGACTGTCTTGGATAATAGATTCAGTTTTGTCCACATTATGATAGTTTATTATAATTTTATGTATGTTATGTATTTTCCATTCTTCTTCTCAACATGATGCCCAGGCCATTATGAATGATTTGTGTTGATTTGGTATTAATGCATACTGTATGTGATCATCCCACTGCCTCTGGGAATAAAGGTGTAAAGTGCTGGTTAACACTCTTTCAAACATTTTTCATTGCTTCTTTACTGTGCATAATCTTTACTGACCCCCACACTAATTTCATTTTAGAATCTGCCTGAAGGGAATAGCTAGAGGTGTGAAATAGCTGGAGGAGGATAATATGACACCTTATTATGAAGCAGCATTTTGAAAGTTGTCAGCTTGGTCCTTGATTTAAAAAATACAGCACCATACAATAACTGTGTTTTGAACAGATGGACCTAGTCATACGGCATGAAAGCGAGAGGCAGCCCCAGACAGATTTAATACATATGATCCTTCTCCAGATCTATGCATATTATTATTGTTACCATTGCCATTTTCATTCTATTACTGTGGTAGGTAGCAGTCCCAGCCATAAACTAGGTCTTCATCACACAGAACCAATCCCAAAACATTCACAATCTATGAATGAGATGAGAAAAAAACAAGAAAGAGCTACAAACAGACGAGTACAAAGAAGCACGAAGAGAGTATTGATAAGTCTGACCAAGCAGTTGGTGGCTGATGCACCCACAGCCTGAGTGTGTGCTCAGTCCCCCCTGCACAACTTAAAAACTGTTGTTAATCAATTATAGCACAAAACCACATTAAAGGGCAATTCTCTTTAGTGGCTGAATATTTCTGAAACAATACCTTAAACTTCACTGTCAGTACCTTGAGACCTGCAGACCACCTGAATAAAGGATCTTTGCCATAGACACAGCATAGCTATGCTACTTTTACATGTGAAGAAGCTGAATTCCACAAGATGCAGCTGAAATTAAGATCTCCTGCAAAATTCTGGCTGACAACAATGATGGTAAGCACATGTCAGCAGCTTGACTGGAAAACACTATTCCATCTCCTTCCTTCCTTCCCTTCCTCCCTCTGTCTCTTCAAAGTTCTTTCCCCCCCACTCTTTTTTTTTTCTTTGTTTCCCCCCTTCATTCTCTGTTTTGTTATTAATGTTTGTCTGTGTAGCACACAAGCGTTTTTTTAAACCATTTCCCTGTTAAGCACAGTCTACAGGGCCAGCCCTGCATACCATCCACTTGAGGATCACACATAAAAAGTGACTCTTCTCTTTCAATGAACCAGTTCACCAGTCTCCTAATTTTCCAGTCCTAACCCCTGAAACTGTTTGAAAGAATTTTCTTTCACAACACAGTAGCTCAGAAATGTTATTTTTGCCTGTCTTTACATTAATTTCAATAGTTTAACAGGAACAAGATTAGCAAGAGATTAGCAATAAGACGTGCTTTTGGGATGCACTTCTTCCACTCCACTCAGAGCATCATTCTGAGCTTTTCTTAACATTGGCTCTGAAAAGTTAGAATAGGATGATAACGCCTGTCCTCCAAAGGTGAACCCAACCCTCATCCTTTACCTCACTTTTTGGAGAAGAGTTACAGTTTGCCAATGGCTGTGCTCATTGTTGCTGCATCCTGGTACATAAGACACAGAAATTTGCATTCCCTTTTCAGAGAAATAACATTTGAAAAAAACCTGAAAGTTAAAGAATAAAATTCTTAAACAGAAAAGATACCTGGAGTCTTGTGGGAGGAAAAAAAAAAAAGTAACGCAAGCATAACGATGGAATAGTAAAAAGGCAATCCAGAGAGAGACTGATATATCTGATTAAGACCTCATGAAAACCAACACAGACAGTGAGCTGAATAATGAAGTATTCAGAAGAAAAGCGCTTAAGCAAATTATTTCTATTTATGGAAACAGGGATGTGTTATGAGATACAAAGTCAGAAAAATCCTGGCATATATAGGATGAAGCAATTAGATGGTGACAGATTTATTCTTGCCATTATAAACATAATGAGTAAGTTACTTCTAAACCCAAGTCATCTATGTAGCCTCTACTCTTTTTGGAATGACAGATTGTACATAAATCATGTTTTAAGGTATCCATCACTGTAGTATATCACTTAAATCGTAACAAATACCTCTTACCACTGAGGAAGAAAAAGTGAAGAATCAATGAAAATTAACTAAGCTTCTACAGCTCTGGTGTGCAGTTGATACAAAATAGATGCCTATCGACTTCACTAGAGCTGCACCAGAAGATGTGACCCCTTCGTGTCCAGAGATTAGAGTAAGTTGCCTACAAAGAAATTGCCATTTCACATGACCTGAGCTTGAGTCTCCTCTCTAATACACAAAAAGCCTGAACAGTAGAAAAGCACATAGTATTCCTTCATCTGCCTCAGTTTGCACCAGCTTTCTTCACACATCTAATTGTTCTCTGAAAAAAACCCCAAACTATAAAGTATTTCTTTCAAACACTGGGACAATAAGAAAATTTGAAACCAATGGTGCACACAGAATTTTAAAACTCAACCTGTTGAGTGGAAAAAGCCATTCATGTTGAATTCAAAAGACATTTATAGAAATGCAGCTGAACAGAAATGCTACTTTTTAATAAAACCCCCTTCTATTTCATAATTAAATTTGTGTGCAGGAAGCCACTTTTCAGAAATGCCAGCGGTAGATTCATACTAGTAATTAACCATGATAATAAGGTAATGGTGAGGCAGCCACATACTTCTGCTACCTGAAAACCTATGTCTGGGAGACTGCCCAGAATCCCAGGCACTGAACCAACAAACCCAAAGTGTGCAAGCAGTGTAGGTAGTTTTTGATGGCTTGTACCAGTTCCAGTATCAACCTGGCTCACTCCTGTCACCACTCGGCTAGGGATCAGGATGTCTGCACCTCTTGCCCAGAAGATAACACAAAAACTTAAGACTGCCAAGTCACAGCTGGGGTCAGGTGGGCTGGGCAAGTACAACAGTGCTGTCTTTCAAAACAAACAACAAAACTACTTCTGTTTTTACAAAAATAAAGTTTCTAGTGTGGAGAGGTAAAAAAAAAAAAAGTTAAAAAAATCGAACAGTACTTTCCAGTTACAGACAAAAATCCTTTAACTATTGTAGGGGCATGGGAATGATTTACGCTTGTTACTTGGACTGCAGAGTCTGCAGATGGTGCCCAAGAACTACCCTTCTACTGCTCTGTGCTCCTGTGTCTCACAGAGGCCAAGCCTGAGTGTCAGACTCACTGGAAACTTCAACAGTAAGACAGCCTCATAAATAAGAGGTTAAAAACCTAGTGTGCAGTTTTGTATCTGGCATTAACCTGTGTTGAGGTAAGAACGGGTCTTCTCTGCATCTCTTTTCAAACAAACTGGGACAGTGAACATCCTTTTTCCCATTTTTGACCCATCTCATTTACGTAGACTGCAAGTCGTGATTTTATTTTAATTAGCACGGTAGGCTCTGATCTAAGGAGTACCTACTACTGGAATAGCAATTAGCTTTTAATTCTCCCATTCAGAAAAGCCTCTGTGCTGCAAATCTGGGAGCTCTGCAATAATTTTTCTCAGAGCCCTGAGCGCACCAGTGACCCTTACCGGCCCAGATCAGTTTCATCCGAGGGCTCCACTCACAAACCCTCACCATGGGAGCTATGCTTCAGCACAGGTCCTTGCCCCACTCCTTTCCCGAGCTGGGCTGCAGGTAAGCCTGTCCCAAGCCTTGACCCTCTGCTACCGCGGACAAGTGCCCGGCTTGACCTCAGACATGCCTCGACAGGAGGGACTTGCCCGGCCATCACAGGGAGGTTGCTGCCCAGCCCTGGCTGCTGTCAGCAGACCTGCTCTGTTCTTCTGCCCTGGGTCCTTGCATGGGAACAAGCATGAGTTGTCTTCTATTTTTGGATCCACTTCCTTTGCAGAATCCCTGCCCTTGCTGCTACACCGCAGCCCACCTAGGCAAGGACCCAAGCCCAGGTGGAGCCTCCAGGCCCATGGGTGCAAGGTGCGTGGCTGGGGTCCCAGTTGGAGCTGCTCTGGGCAACTAGTGTCTACAGACAGATGCCCTCAGTGCCCTGACTATTTTTAACACTGACCTGTTTCCTCCTTCTCCTGTCTTCCTCCTGTTACCATGCTGCAAGTATTTTAGTCCCAGAGTAGGGACTGCATTTCACTTATTAAGATCTCTAAGGAAATGATATGTGCAAACCATTCTTATAATTTAGTACATTCATCATCTGGTTACATTTCAGGTCTGTCTTAACTTTACCTTACAAACACAACCTAAACTACATGCAATATTCGGAAAAGTGAAGACAGGAGGTCATGCAAAAGAGTCTTCTATGCTGCTTTAAGTACTATCAATTCCAAATGTTTTCAAAAAGCAAACCCTCCAGAATCATTAATTGGCTGAAAATCAAGAGGGATTTTTTTTGGTTCTTTTTTAAAGCAATACCTTTGTATTTTATTTTGGCCTTTTTATTTTCAGCTGTGCCGGGGAAGAAAGGAGCTTGGTCCATTTGGAGGTTTATGTAAAACACTAAACTATGTATGATAGCAGACATGATCCTTTTAAAGCTGATGACTTGATACTAGGAAAATAAATAATATTAGAGAAAGACTCCAAGTCAATACAAATACAGAAAATCAACATTTATATGTTGTGTTATTAGAGAATAAATTATTTTTAAAACTTGGAATGAGGTACTGCTTGAATATTGTACTGAATTCACCCCCAAAATCCATAATACACTGGTTTTCCTTCCTTGCCTAAATGGCTAAGCAGCCTGAAGCAAGACTTTCTGGGGTTTTTTTACTTTCTTCTAATTTCCTATTTGAACTTATTCAAGACTGATTCATACTAATTTTTTAAGTTGTGCTCAGATTTCTCTTTCAAATTAAATAGCTTTTCTTCCTTCTATTTACTTTTTTGGTGTATCTGTAGAGGCAAAGCTTTCATCCTTCATTATGCCATGCTAAACAAGCTAGATTCAGGTATACTTCGAATGCAAACTTCACCTTTTTTTAAATCTCTTGTCATCTTCTTCTTTACCAGTAACACTTTCTTACATACAGTGTGTCACAATGTACGCAGAGTTGGAGCAAATTCATATATGCAATTAATAAGCATCAGTAAAATTAATTCCAATTTCTGTCTGTCCCCTACCTTATTTCCACTAATTTCAATGAACCCTCCGTTAGGAAGAAATCTTCTAGGATTCTGGTTTTTTATAACTTATACTAGCCCTCATTTATTTCCAAAACACTGAAAAAATATTTTGACACTACCAACACAACTTCTTTACTAGGAATATCTAATACTTCTGTGACTTGAACTTGGTTAATGCCATTATTTTGACAGCTGGAGGCAAGCAGGTTCTACTGTCTCCAATAGAGACAGAAAAATGTTATAGCACCACAAATGCTCTTCCAAAACAGCCATATTTTAGACTAGCAGTAAATTTGTCACTAGTACTTAAGAAGATGGAGGAAGGACAATTCTTCCCAGTTGCAAGCACAGACATACAGGGCTAAATACTCAGATCATAGATTCTGGCAGAACTCACGGGTGTCTCTGAGCAAGCCACTGAGGTGTGGGTTTTTTTCTTTTTACCAAATAAAATGGCTTTTCTGCCATCTTGTGCCTTATTTAATTACAAGATAAGCCTTTGGAGATACTGATCTTCTGCCAGTAGGGATTATTGTACTATGAAAGTATTAAGGAGCACATAAAAGGACAATAATGCCAAAAGGTCCAGTTGGGCATTAAATTTTGTCAGCAGGGAAAGATTTTACTAGTTACCATAGCAGCATGGTACAGGTACAAACCTGTCACCTTTGTGACAATTCTCTTAGCTCAATATCTTCCTTTACAGTAAAACCAAACAGATACATATATCTAAAAACTTTTAAAAAGGGTTTTACTAACAATTGTATTGGTCCCACGTCATACTTAAAAGTTATAAAAGAAAATTCCATTGTAGACCTGCCTTTGCAAATCTGAAATCCAGTCATGGAAAAGTAGTGGAAAGATGCAAGTAAGGCATTGAAATAATGTCTCTTTCTTTCTCCTGTCCCTCTGTAATAGCTATGTTTCTGAATTCTGACATTTCACATGCCAAGACATTGGTATGCTCTCATGAATGATGAGACAGGTTCCCTTCAAGCAGTTATGTTGCCTCTTTCTGAGGCTACTAATAGAATAGACACTTTTTCAACTATTTCTACCTTTATCAGCAATCTTGGTAATGATATCTCGGACATCAAAAAATCAATAACATTAAATTATTAGAAGAACTGACACTGTAGTTAAGAACAAGATGGAAAACATTTAACCAGGAAGACTCATCCTGAAGATGAAGTGATACTTGGCACAGCTGAGGAAAGAGATGTACTGAAAGTAGTGATGGATTAGAAAGGGAAACATACTGTGCTGTTTCTCTTTATCAGGTGCAATGTCTTCTGTGATACCCATGCTGCAAATACTTGCGTTTTAGTCTACACACAAAATGTGAGTGGCTTACTTTGCTTTTCCTCAAAGTTTTTATCCTCTTTATTTCAGCTTAAAGAAAAACAAACGCAAAAAGAATGTAATCGAATGTAAGCCTACTGTTTATACTATTTACTCATCAAAATTTCATTTTCAGACATCTTAGGGGCAGGAAAGTTCACTTGATCATCCAATTTAATCTCCTGTTTACAAAAAGCATGTGATTAAAGCGTAATGTGTCTCTGACTAATGCATTTTCCAGAAAGGCACCCACCCCTGAAGAAATCCAGTGATGTTGCTTTTCAGTATAAAGACATTCACTCCTTCCAGAAGACTGCTTTACAACTTTTCTCTGTACTGTCTTCAACTGTCCAATGGAAATCTAAAAACGTACACAAAATTCATTTGTGCTTCCAAACAGCATTTTGCCATGACCCAGCTAAGGGTTTTGCATCCTCTTAGTCCCTCAGGACTGTATAGATGTCTCCTTATGGCCCACTCTTGGGTGAAGGGAGATCCTACCACACCTCCATTACAGTGCTCACCAAGGCTCCTACATAATACTGTCTCTGCTCAAGCCATAGCTGATGCCAGAACTGTCACCTTGGCTACGTTGACATCTAGCCATGCTCCTTCCTAGTCCAGGCTAGAAGCTGTTAGTAAAGTCAGGGGCAAAAAACTAATTTTTCCTTGTGTTCACTTTGATCTCAGCTCTGAGGCTGGCTATAGCTGATGCAAATCAAAGAGATGTTTCACATGTCCAGAGTCTTCTGGACACCGCACCCAGCAGAAGGCATTTTCAGCTCCTTTAGCACAGTGGGGAGGCAGGTGTCCATGACAGCAGCAGGCTGCCACCACACCTCCTCTGGTCAGAGACATCTAGGTCCCACGCTCATGGGTGATGCCAGCATCCTCTCACTCAAGAGGCCTTGCAGACTGAAACTGGACAGGATGTTCCAACATTCACCTTACCAATAACAAACATGAAGAAAGCAAAGTTGTCTACCAACCCCTCTGCATAAAATCTCCAACACGTTAGTCCTTTTCTGTAGTATCAATGTTTTTATTCACCATTATATTAAAATAATTCTTACTGAGTTGCTGCTTTCTAGAATGCTGCACACTCCTTTTGCATTGCAACCCATACTCCTTTTCCCTGAATGTGTGCATCTTTGCAACTGGCTATATTTGAAAGAGTATTTCATATCATTTACTGAGTCATCTATACATCTTACTGAGTGGTCTATACAGCCCTATAAGACTTCTGCCCCATCTGTCTCATATCAATAAAACTTCTTTATGCTCAAACGCTTTAAGATCAGCCAATTAGCCCGTCCTTTAGAAATTATTTTTATTCCCAAGGTCAAATCTAAGTAAAGTAACCGCAGGAAGTTATCATGTATCATAATCTAATCAAGAAATAAAATTATGTTTATCTTGCAAGAACCATTTTCACAAAGCCATGTGATCTGCCATTGGATGAAAATGTGCTAACAGGGAATATTGTCATTCACTGGCAACACAATGGAGGCTGCAGGTAAAGAAGCACTACAGTTTGGTCTCCCTTACTTGACCAAGCTGATGACAGATTAGAGTGTGTATCTGGAGGACAACTAGTTGTGTGGTCAGAACACTCACCGAAGTATGAGCACGATTGCATGGATTTAAAGTGAGCTGGGTGTTTAGAGAAGGACGTTGGAAGACCAGAGAAAGAACTACATCAACGCATTCAAGAGTGACTGCCTACACACACAAACGCACATTAAAACGGATCATTGTAGAAGTGACTGCTACTGCACATGGTATTCACATCTGAAGTCAAAACATGAATACACTAAAAATTGCCAGTTAGAAGTGCATAATGGTTGGGATTAATTAAACTCAGGACTCAGTGTGTATCCCCTGACATATTAGAAGCTTTGTTGCAGATATTCAAAGAATAATAATTTGTGTGAGGATTCTCATAGAGATTTTATAGAATAGGTTTTACAGGGTCTTGGACACAATGGTTTGGTGAAGTAGACTGCACAGAGAATTAGCATAATCTTTTTTCATTTGAACGAAATCACATCCTCAGTGGAGAGCTGTATTTTTCTACGCTTTTTGACAAAGAAGCATATTTATTAGACTATTACATGATATTAACAATCACTTTAAAAACAATTTTGAAGGAGATAGTATGCCAAAAACATATCAATTAAAGCTTTTGAAGAAATTATATCCAGGACAACTTATTCTCCTTTGAGTCACTGAATTTCTGTGTAATTTTCTTCAGTGGAATTAGTCAATATACTGCAGAGGAAAGTTTGGTGCTGCCAATGTAGTTTGCTGATGTGGAGCATCGTCTTTTGTGTGTAATCTATAAATTAAAACCCCTTATGGTACCACCTGTCACAGCCATTCCTAACTTGGATGCTAAATTCTCATGTGACCTCACAACTGCTTGAGTATTAAAAGTAGTGAAGATAGGGACAGCAGAGAACAGCAAATCGGTTTTGTTAAGAATTGCACATACTTAAAATTTCCTGTCATTCAGAAAAAGAACAAACTACACAACTTTCAAAAAATATCTTCCGTCCCTATCCAGCCTTTACGGACAATCTTAGAGGACATGTGGAGGAAGGAGCTGGACGACGCTGGGAAATTAGAAAGGTAGGAAGTCATGAGCCTGGAAGTCGACACTTGGCAGCAACCCAGTAGGCACTCTGCCTAAGAGCTGCGTGGGTGAGGTGATTGGAAGTCTGTTCCAAAGGCAAATTCCTCAGCTCCATGTGAATGATCTGGTCATTGTCATCAAATTTTGCATCATCCCGTAAAATGTTTAGATTTTGGTGGACTGGTAAATTTCAAGCCAAAAAATACTTATTTGCATGCATTTATTTACTATTTAGGTATCTTTATAAACTGCAAATAAGAAGCACTTTTTCTGAGCATTTTTTAAGCAACTGGGCATTAGACACATGTAAAAACAAATAAGTACTACGATTTTGCATTGAATTTAAGGTGTAAAGGTTACATACTAAAAATATTCATATGTGAGGCTTTCAAAGTCAAAATTGTCTTCTACCATTAACTGTTTTAGCACACGTTAAATAAGCAAAGTATGAAAATATATTTTAAAAAGTATTCTTTGTGACAGACCCATTTGTAAACGATCTTTCCCGAAGAATAACTTTAAACAACTCTGAAATCTACTAATGGTTGTCTTAGCTTCAGGATGATTGTCACATTTATTAGTACTCTGTAAGCTGTTTTTTACACTTCATTATAGCTGTGTTGGTTAACAGAAGTGTTGTGGTTCGGCCTCAGCCGGCAACAAAGAACCAGGCGGCCGCTTGCTCAACCCCCACGGCAGTGGGGGAAAATCAGAAGAAAAAGGCAAAACTCATGGGTTGAGATAAAGGCAGTTTAACACAACAGCAATGGGAAAAGAACAACAACAATAACACTGCTGGAGGAATGTACACACACGATCACTGTACCAGCACTCACCCACCGGACCCTGGGCAGCCCCAGCCCCCTCCCCAGCTGTGACTGACTCCTCCTCCCCCTCCCCCGGCCAGCCCCCCCTATGGGCTGGGCATGGCCTCACATGGTATGGAATACCTGTGTCCCGGGCCAGAAAATTAACCCTATCCCTGCCGGAACCAGGACACAGAAGATTCTTTCATTGCATCCTGGATATGATTTTCATAGGTGACTTTACTTGTTGGCTTCCATTGAATCACAAACCGAGAAATGAAATAATAAAAATTGCAGACTGCAATCATTTGTTGTTAGTATGTATCCAGTTCGAATTTAGCAGCTACACTAACAATATTATACCAAAATTATCAGAATGGAATTGTAGTCTAATATATTGAAAATGAGTTTGTCTCTCCTCCTTATTTCTTTTGTTGCTCAAATTCTTGTATCTCAGTCTTTAATGGGGGAAATTATTTATGCGATTTATAGAATCTAACAACCTTTTAAATCTCCTCAACAAATACAAATAAAGATTTGGCACCGATAGAAAATAATATTCCATAGTATTACTACCTTACTCTAGTATGGGGTTCAAATTTTACATTACACAAGTATGTATATATAAGTACATAAATTTTTAGTCCTGATTTAGGGCTGATTTAAGTGTTGATTTAGGGTAATTACAGTGTATTGTGTACCCAATCTAACCCTGTTGAAATAAAGTACAACACTGATTTCAGTGATTCTTCTGAGAATGAGATAAACAAAGCATGAACTGAGAAAGGGCTGGGGAGGGGATTTGGGAGAAGGAAAAAAAGAATTTAGCAGATTTGCAGTGTCAGCAACTGTTCACCTCTATATCACAGTGACAGACAAGTTTTTAACTTTTGCTATATAAAATACAACATATTATACTCATATGAGTATTGAATTAACTTTATGAGGCATTACATATCAGATAGAGTCTGAATTAAAACTCAACTTCACCTGTAGTAGTGGAAAATGGACTTTAAAGGTGGCCAACAATCTCACTGCCAGACTCTTTTGTCCCTGCACACATTTGTGACTACACTTTCCCCTTCTACCTCCTACCAAAGAAGGGAATTGGCATTACATTGCAAGGACAATTGGGCTTTACTTCCATTTAGAAGAAATGATGCGGCAACTGTGAAAGAGGATACTTCTTTTAGGTTATTTATGAGTCATATACTTTGACAGGATAAAAAAAAATAAATAAATAATTGTGTGGTGCTACCAGTTATGCTTGAACTGGAAGGCAGGATGGAAGAAAAATCTCAAGGATTGAAAACATTGGGTAGAGAGGAAAAAGTCTGTGATGTAAAGCAGATATAAGCACTGCTTAATTGATCAGTACTGTCTCATCCCTTTGTTCTGCTCAAGAACTGCATTAGAAACAGAACATTTCAGTACACCCATATCTAAAAAAATTGAAAAGGAGAGGGGGAAAGAAAACTACCATATATTATTAGGTCACTAGAAATGTATAACAACATGTTTTATTTTAAGCTTAGTGATTAAGGCTAAGTTTGAAATTAAAGGACACCAAAACATGGGAACCGGTTATAGTTATACCAATTATGAGAGTAAGCAACTATTACTCAGTTACCTTAAGAAGAAAGCAAGTCGTTGGCTTACGATGCCAGAAGGGCAAACAGCTTCCTGCCAGGCTTTACAGTGTTCATTGGAAGCAATCCAGCTGTCAGCGGCTGTGCAAAGGCATCATGGCAGTGACAAAGGCAACAGGAAAAAAAGAATTACAGATGATATAGGTTAGGTTTGCAGTCTCATGGCTTGATGCCACTGAAAGACGGGATCTTTCTGTCCCAGCGCCCCCTGCAAGCCCTCTCCCTCCACTACTCCCAGCCACAAAGTTCCGCGGACCCTCTCTCCCCCACCCTCCCAAAGTACTTCACACCTTGGGCTGGGCACAAAGAGCCACTGGAAGCAGGATGCACACAACTTGGAAGCGTAAAGCAATGATTTATTGGTAAACCCACAGAAGATATTTAGGACATAACAAGCATTAATTACCCTTCCTAACAAAACACTGGAATAGTCATGGCAAGTGAGATGGGCATCAGTCAGGACGGGAAAGGTTGATGTGTAACGCTCACTGGGAAAAATCCCTACCACAGTTGCCATCGCCCACCATATCTGCATCGCTAACCACACTGACAGCCTGGGGTTTATTTCCTATAAGAAAGTTACAGACAGCTGTCCCTGGTATTTGCTGGAGCTTTTTGAGGTTTGATTTAATTCACTGATCTGGTAAAAGGGAAGCAAGGCTTGCTTGCTTGCTTGCTTGCTTTCATTTTTCCCCCCCTCTCTGGGTTTGCATTCTGGCAAAGTAGTCTTTAGTTCTTGCAAAAATACCAGAATATGTCACACAAGTGATTCATAAGCACCTTGAAGAAAATAAGATTAGTAACAGCTAACATGGATTTGTCAAGAATAAAGAGTGGAAAATCACTTTAATTTCCTTCCCTGAAAGAGTTCATAGAGAACTACTACATCTCTCTCATGTATCTTCTCTTTAGAAAGGTTTTCCTTATACAACATTCACACAATCTAAATGCATGCCAGATGAAATCTACAGCAAGAGTGAAAACATTCTTAGAAATTGTCCTACAGTGTCAAAATGAAAGAATGTGTTATGTAGTTATCTTCACCTAGTATTAGTCAGTATTTTTCTTAATGGTCCAGCTGAGAGTGCGCTTGTTAAAGTCACACAGAAACTAGCCAGTGCAGACCACAAATGTGTTATAGTCAGTAAAGGAGGGAATGATCTTGAAAAACTGGAAAAATGCTCTGCCAAATACTGAAATAAATAAACATTAGGTTCAACACTTAAGTAGAAAAAATAAGTTGTATGTATTCAAAATGAGTAATCACTGACTAGGTAGCAGTTTTGCAGGAAACATCTGCAGGTTTTAAAGGATCATAAACTGAACATGAGTCAACAGTGTTAGCCATTATGAAAAAGTATACCAGGAGGTGTAAGCACAGCCTGCAATATCTGCAGCACAATCCTTTCCACTCAGCATTGGTAAGACCTCACTGCGGGAAAGTGGTGGGCCAACTGGACAGTAGGGGAGAGCAATAACAAGCAGAAAATGTGCTTTGACAGAGTTGTTTTGTCTAGTAAAGAGAGGACAGTGCTGAGACATAACAACTTTCATGTAGTAAAAAGCTGCTGCAAAATTCTCCGTGTCCATGGCAATAGGACAAATAGTAATGAGCTTAAGCCGCATTAAAAGAGATTCAGGTGAGACGTGATGATAAATTTTCTAATGTTGGGATAATGAAGCCCACTGGAATAGATTGCCTAGGGAGGCAGTGGAATCTCTAGCATTAGAGATTTTTTTAAGTATACATTAGATAGATATCTATCAGGAATTAGACAGGTGTTGGGCAAAGAAAGGGATTAGATGTCCTCTTGATGTCCTTTCATCCCTGTCGTTTGTGATTGTGCTACCAAATATCAAAAGGACCACATTACAAAGTAAGAACGGTTGCAAATACATTAGGCTACTGGTGGTCTTAACTGTTCAGTTCAAGACCGTAATACATTTTGATTTCTGATTAAGCAACCTTTAAATTATTAAGATTCAATAGGAGGAAGGGGATTAAAGCCTTTGTGTAGGATATATCTTCTATCAGCGACAAGTACCATCAATTTTAACTTCATCATAATGTAAATGGGAATGAAAGCACGGAGATTTTTCTTTAAAAAATATTTGTTCAAGACATATCACTGCACCACAACAACTGTGCTATATGTTTATTCAGTGGAATGAACGTTCAGAAAAGTGAATAATATTTGGAGTAAAGAAAAGGAGCACAACCAGAGAAGTCATTAAAAGCTCTTTTGCTAAAAGGAACCTTTAATGGTATTTGTTCAGTGTTTCATGATTTCAGCCATTAAAGTTACTGTTGAAAAAAATACTCCACACTGAGAAGCATGTATATATCATTGACTCAGAGGCTGACATCAGCAGTAAAAACATATGCTTCAAAATGCATTTTTTTCCTTTGGGTATGCGAGGCTGAATCTGATGCTGTAAACTGTTATAATTTGTTAATTTTGGACTAAAATAGTCATATCGTCTCTACACAAATGTGTGAGCTGTGTGTCACCATTTAAGGTAAAACCTAAGAATTGAATGTGCTGGGCAAATCAAAAGCTTTACAGTGCGTTAAGACCTGATCTTTCCAGTAGAAAAGCACCATGGCAGCTAAGCTGGGCGGTCATTTGCCACCTCCAGTGGAAAGATGAAGTTGGGTGGACAATGAAGAAAAGGCACAGAATAATGAAGAATAGTCATATTGTAAATGTTGTCATGGAGACACTTAATACAGCATAACAGTTTTGTTATAACCCAGCTTTCGTATATTGGGAAAAACATGTATTTATTCACAGATGCTAGCTATATAATATAATCATCTTCCTACCAGGCAACTGGGCATCCAGCCCTCTTAACTCGGCTACATAAATTAAATCTCTCCTTTTAAACAAATGTATTTCTGAATTTGACCTATGACTTTATTTTGTGAAATACTTCACTTTACGATTGTCTGCAAACCATTTACTGAAGCTGAATATTTGAAATTCATTGTTTGAATGATTTGACTGGTCACCTGTTCCACCTGGCTTTTTTCTTGTGTGAGTTTCTGTTCCGTAAAGATAAAATTTTTAGACAGAGGAGGATGAGGGAGAATTACAGGGCCTTCAGTTTTCTCAGTAAGAATGCAGTTTAGGGAAGAATTGTTTCAGATGAAGCATCCCTAAGTTTCTTTGTGATATGAGAAATTTCTTCACGGATTTGGGTACATGTGTTGTTCCTAGACTTAAAATATTGTTGCTAACATGTCTGTAAGTATCAGATTGATAATGTGTCACTTTGCCATTTCTCAAAATACCACAGCTGCAGTCAAACCTACAAGTTCAATGCAAAATGAGAATGTGAGGTGTTTTCTCCTCTGTCTTGGTCTATTACTTGAATTCCAAGGGTTGGGTAATTGCTTGAAAAACCTCAGTTCAAGAAGCTGTCTTGCATAAAGGCACACTGGTTTTTATGTTAGCACACTACATCCAGCAATCAATTCCTGTTGTTTACTTTGGGAGATAACAGTGCATATGCCCAAAAAAGTAGTGAGGCAACCTGCAGAGACACAAAAGCACTCTGAGAAAATAATTTAGACAGGTGCTCAGGTTTGGCCTCTGGAGACCACTTTCTTTTTTAAGTGATTTTACTATCAGCTAGCTGTACTTGGTCTGTAAACCACTATGAAACTTCCTGTCAAGATACCTGTTATCTTGTTGGGTAATTAAAAATGTCATATTCCAAGAGAAACACACATTTACTCCTTTCATCTTTCCTTCTGACCAGTTCTCTTAAAATCGTCCCACTCTCCTCCTCTTTGTTGTCCCTTATTGTACCAGAGTCAGTTTAACAGACTTTTCATACTCAGTGAAGTGCTTCCTAACTTTAGTTGAAAGTGACTATGAAAAGAGACTTCACCAGAAAAGAGTAGCCTTCTGTTCTTTTGGGCAAAGAGCCCAAAATATGAAGGTGTTTTATTAAAAGCTGTAAAATAAATGTTTCAATTAAAATGATTTATCACTGAACTTCATTGATTTCCTCACATTCCTGTTCTGCCTCATGTGGGTTGGAGATATGATGTTAACAACTTCCAGAAAGCATCTGTGTCAGGGATTTCAATAGTGTAACACCTTTGCCACTTGCAAGGTGAGACATGCAGGATTATAGTCTCATCTGCTTGCCTACCTTTGTAGAATAGTGAGACAAGAGAGATGTGAACAACAGTTTCCAAAGGACACCCCCTCAGCTTTTCCAAACAAAATTATTTGGGATAATTAGGTCTTTTTTCGCCTTAATTAAACAAAACAAAACAAAACAAACAAACAAACAAAAGACATCCAAAGCATTTTTCTGAAATATTTCAATTCAGGTCCTTTTTGCTGACATGTAAATGTCAATGTAGTGTGTAAATACAGAAGGGAAAATAATACCCATTAATGCTATCATTTGAAATGAAAAGGCACTGCAGATCATTAAGCGCTGAGCACATACTAGGTCAGAGAGAAATTTTTTAAATTGTATATCTAGACCAACATAGCTTTGTAACTCTTAACTCATTAACTCATCTTTGGGGTGAAACTTGTAAATTAAACCCTGAACATTCATATTAGAAGTAAACATGGATGAGCTTTTACATTCAATTAGTCCCTAACATGAGTCCTCCTAATTGACTTTTTACGAAGAACAAAATGTGCATTTACATTCTTTCTGTACCTGGTTCTGCAGGGAGAAGCACAACACAGGTTAAAATTATTCAGAAACAACACAGTTGAACACTTAGTTCAGAAAAAGAAAGAATCAGCGATGATTATCATCTTATATTTGTCTTGGTTATACAGGTTAAATCCTGTACTTTGGATTTTTTTAAAAAAATAAGTCCACCAAAAGAACATAAAGGGTAAATTCAGCCTGTGAATGAAAACAAATTTTTGGACAACAGGGACAACTGAAGAGTTTCCTTAATAAGGTTTTCAGGCTGAGATTAGATGAGAATATGAGAAGTGTTGTGTAGCTCTTGGATGCAGTGGAGTACAACCTAGATCAACCAAGTCAGAAGATCCCTATTGCTTCAGTCATTAATTATATATGGTTGACCTGAATTTATGCCAATCTTGGATATTGTATCATGCATACTTGTATCTTGCTCATTCACCACAGAAACAGAAATCTCAGATACTTAGTGACTTTTGCTCCTAATTATTTATTGCCTTGTAACAATCAGCAGTCTCATTGCACTAGGCACTCAACAAACACAAAGGAAAACTCTCTTTAACACAAAGAGAAGAAAACTTAATAAGGTTCATGCCACTGTAAGAAACAGTGAGGATTTTTGGCGTGAAAAGATGTCAAACATGAGGTCTTACTGAGAGATTCATGGTAACAGAACAAAGACATGAAGAAGAAATACATATGGAACATAAGAAAACTAAATAAAAATAAATCATTGATACAGGAAAAGATAAATTGTTAACCTATAGACAAATGCTAAGGAAAAGTGTGAGCAAGTGTTAGTAAAATATAAGATAAAAATTACTGTACTGTTAAAACAGTCACTGAATATCTAAAAAAAGGAAAAGAATAGAACCGCAGAAATTACACAGTTAAATACACAAGGAAATATCAGAGTACCAGAACCTAGCTGATACATTTTTTTCCAAAAAAAATTCCTGTTGAGAGTTTGAGACTTCTTTGCTTATGACATTGGTCATGTGTTATGGCATGACACTTACAGCACTGAAACAGAACAGGCTGCAGCCAATTCAGCGTGCAAGAAACCACCAAATGCAATGAACCACTGTTAAATGGGATTTACAAGCCAAAAGAGACCTGCTGGTAACTGTCAGAAAGAAATGTGTTGCAAGTACCGTCCACTTCTGGTCTTTAAAATTCTGTGCTGAAACGTGGCATCTCTGGAGATGAAGTCTGCATGACCTTACCACCGATGTAAGCAGAAGACAAACTTTTCTCTTCCTCTTTCAAATTTGTTCTTCAATGTTTGCTGTACTTCTACTGAGATGTTCATGACCCACTGTAGTTAAAAGTGCCCAAACTGACTTCTCATTAATCATCATGTAGTGATACCACAAGGGTAAACTTTGTTCAGTATAAATACTGCTGTTATGGCTAACATACTGACAGATTTCAACACAGGGTAAAAGCATATAACTGTGGAAAGTATTCTGATTGTCTCACTTTAATGTGCATGTCATCAAGTTATACAGATTATTAATGTGGGGGAAGAGCGCTGATTTGCTTAATATGCCAGTATTAGATTAACTGAGAATATTACCATCAATGATGAGTTTTTCTTAAATGCGGTTATATAGCTTTTCTCCATGATTTCTTTCAAATAATATACAAACTACTGGATGAATGCCTTCCAGTAAGAATATTGTCTCCTGTAATTTTACTAGAATTTGAAATACTATTTCAAATCCCACTACAATAAAGTACTGTCGGTAATAACAAGTAAAATCCTTAAAGAAAAAAGTGATGATGAAATTTTGCCCGAGTAAAGCCTAGATTAGAGTTTAGGATCAACTTTCTCTCTCTCAGGGGGACTGAACGGATCTTGTGACTCAAGGCTCTTAAATCAGGATGTAGGAGAGTTGTGTCATTACTCATAGTTCTGATAGTCTGCATGATGATTTCCAAATTTCTATTTTCTCACTGGTCTGTTTTTCCTTTGCATTATGGTGTTTTTTTAAATATTCCACTATAGCAGTACTTCTGCTTTTGTAGCAGGATTTCCCTGCTTTTTTTCTTCTGTGGACAGATATGCAGAATCCTTGAAAGGGATGAACCAATACTTGCTTCAAGGTAAGAGAGACAATATACTGTAACAGAAAATTCCCCCATGTAACACCCACCCAATCTGCAGCTGCATCAGACCCCTGAAATGACCTTGCATGCATAATTTTCCTATTTTTCCAATGCAAAACTGGTCTGTGTATTTGTCAGATGTGACCAAGACAAATATTTCGCACAAGTATTTCTATAGCTGCTCTTAAACTTTCTCTTCCAGTTTTCACTAAACTCACCAAGAGAGCTTTTGTCATCTTTTGAATACCCAGCTCCGAGTCTGGGAAAACGTAAAAAAACAAGAACCAGATTAGAACAAGTGGGGAAGTGGAAACATTCCTGGAAAAAATGAAAGGAAGAAAAAGAAAGATATCCTACAGACGTGTACACTCTGTCTGTACTTTTTGTAGCTCTGAGAAAAGTGGAAGTTTTCTTGCTTGTTTGGGGAAAACTAAGTTTACTTCAGTTCGTGTCTGACTGAAAGATAATAGTCTCCAAAACAACTGCCATGAATTTTTTAAGCTGCAAGCCAGCTAATGCTGAACTTTGAAGCCAGTAAGTATGTTTTAATGTGTCAATGAATTCAGTGTTCTTAATCTAGGGAAGAAAAAGAAAAACAAACACACAAGACTCATAATGCCCTGCATATTTTAATGCCAAGTGCAATACTACACATTGGAACAACTAACCAAACCTACTTACTCAGTGGATTTTCTGTTACCTAAAGTGCCTACATCAAGATCAGTGTCATTTAAAAAACTGTATCTGTAGCTTTAAATGCAAGCTGTGGTCTTGCGGCATAAATTAATTGGATGAGGTACTTAGTGTAGCCAATGCAGGAAGTCAGACTTAATAATCAGCATGCTCCCGCCTGCCCTTAAAATCTATGAAATGCCAAATAAATACTTTAACAGGAGATCTACTACAGACAACATTCCCAGGAGAAAAATCTGGCCTTTGATTTTATGTATCTCTCAATACCTTAAAGAGATAAGTCTTTAATATATGGTTGTGGTCAAACTAAAGCAAATCTCAGACGTACGGAATGTAAAGGTCAAATGACACTTAATAAAAATTCCAACACTGGAAAGCAGTGAAATTAACTTTGTTTAATAATGGGCTACCTCCTGTCCAAGAGAATAGCTGGTTTCTACATGTTAAATCTGTGTCTTTGCCTTAGAAGCTATGACAGACCACACACTCCCCATTTCACTGGTCCCCATTTCACTGGGCTGAACACCCCAGTAAGGTAAATTCATTAAAGACAGAAGTGGTACATGTTCTGCAATGAAAAGGCATTTTATTTCCAATATACCAATGCAACAAAGTTTACCAAAAAATTCCAAAATAAGTTTTTAAGATTGAGCACAATTAACCATACTGTAGTGTTTATTTTAGGAAGCTGTGATGGATTTGTAGTATGTCTTTCAAGTGTAAGGATACAGGAGTAACATCAACTGTGTACTCTGTCTCACAGATAGGTGACCTTCCAAATTTCATCTCTCTTGTCAAGACGACACCCTTGGAATTGTTTCTGATGTTAAACAGCACAGGACTGGGAGAAACCTTCTCTATCTTGAGATAATATCAGTAGGGTTTTAATTTACACGTAAAAGGTGCAAACAACCAAATTAAAAAATGTTTTTTCTACATATTTTTTTTTTGGAAATAAGACAGGGAAGCAGTAAAAGGGGGACCGCAAAATGCCCATAAATCCATCCATGTCCAATTCCTAATACAAGCCTGTCGGCTGAGGACGAAACTAAAGCAAAACCTCCACACCTGTTTCATCCCTTCCACCCACTTTGGACAGGAAACTCAAAGAAAAAGGGCACAATATTATCATTTCCCTCACGGAGCAAAGGGGAGACAAATGGAGAGGGCTAAAGGACTAAAAGGGCGTAAAAGTTTATTTTGCATGTCACTGAGAGCCATGTGTGTGAAAGCAGGGGGTTACATGAAGAATGAAGAAAAGTATGTAATTGAACTGGTGTACAAAGCCAAGCTAATTAACTATGCCTGAGGTGAGTGGACGCTTTAGCCTTAAACAGGTAAGACTTCACCATTATAAAGGCTAAAGGGGGGAGCAAGACGTAAAGCTTTGCACATGCATCTCACACGTGTGCCAGACAGAATAAGCTCCTTAAAAGTCTCCTGTGAGCGAAGAGACTGTATGCAGCTCTCCCTTGCATGCGCTCTTCCAAGAGCCAAGATGGGACAGCTGACAGCAAACCTCTCAGTTAACGAGAATGGCAAAGTCATGAGGAGCAGCACGACGCAGGGCGAGTGAAGGCGGCTAGCAGAGCAAGGGTTGAACACAGAGAGGCTGACAGAGGAAGCATGGGACAGAAAAATGTCTAGTAGAGTGAGGACTCCTGCAAGGTGTGGCCAGCAGAGAAGAAACAGGTAATGGGAGCAGTCAGCAAAGTGAGGCTAACAGAAACAAGCCATAGTAACAAATCAGATTGGTTTAAGTCAGACCTTGGTACCCAGCAAGTCTTAAAATTCTTTGAACTGTTAGCAAGTTATTGCAGAACTCCAACAAAAATTAGCTGATCTTATCAAATGAAACACCATAATTTTTTTTTTAATTAATCTTTAGAAATATTAATTGTTACTGCTTACTTGCCTTGCACAATTTTCTTTCTTCCATTTACAAAAATGTGTTTTGCTAGTCATTTGACTCATGATTCCAAGTACAAAAAATTAAATCCCAAACACTAGAAAAGGTTAGTATAATTTTTCCTGTTTTCCCACTGACAACTTGAATCAGTGTTAACAAAGCCCTGATAGAAGGGTCAGAGCAGTAACATGTACAAGAGGGAGAAAAGTCCCCTATACGGCATTCTCCTCTCTGAATGAAGTAGATCTCTACTGTGTAGGCAGGCAGTAAGTAGAACCTGTTTACCTGCAAGACAGGCAATGGTGAAGAAAATGGACCTTACAGGAATTTTCAGCTTTCTTTCCAGTCGACTCATGCAAGTTTCAAGGCAAGAGGTATCCAGCATTGCAGCATACGCAGAACGAAGAGGTTTGGGGGGAAAAAACCACCCCACTTTCCTTATTGAATGAAGTTTAATTTTGAATAATTGGAAAAAACTCACTCTTTCTTCATCCTGGTAATAAGGCCATCTGCCCTTCAGGAAGGTTTGAGAAGAGGGCAGTTAGCAAACCACCCATGATATAACAGATTAGGAATTAATTACCCTTCCCATGGCTTTAGCCAATAAAGGAGCAGAAGAAAATAAGTGATAGCTTTCCTGCGCTGCCAGCACGAGAACATGACAACCATGGTATCTTCTTAAAAACTCCAGCCCCAGCTTTCTCTGTGCCACAGATAACATTAAATGTAGGCTAATGTCACACTTGGTGGACTGTTGCCTGCTTGGAGAATAATAATACTGTATAATTTGTGCTGATACATTACATGTACACACACACAACTTTGAAACACTATAATCCCATAATACATCGCATGTTTAACATAGTGTAAAGTAAATGTGATTATTAGAGTATCATTGCAGGTAATAACTTTTGTAAATGTTTTGTTAGATTGGATGCATGGATAAATTATTCAAATATTTCTGGAAAATCTTAAAAGAGGAAAAGGAAGGAAAAAAATTACTTTTTGAGAAAAAATTCAAGGAGTAAAAGATGGGAGAGGGGATCCAATTAGAGCTATTGTAGATTTAGAAAACCCATTTTGTGATTGGGAATATCACCTGCAAGATAAAAAAATCACCAACACCTATAAATGTGATCAGACGAAAGATAATGTGCAGACATACTTACGAAGCATAAATAAAAGTCCTTGTTTAAATAATGGAACATTTTACAGCTTTTCAGCTTTCTAATGCCGCCTTCATCTTTTCGCATTCCCACATCTTTATCTCAATTCAGGAGGTGGTTACTTCTCCGCAGGAACCATCAGGAGCGCACTGACGGTGCAGTTTGGACACCCTGTTCTACTGTTGCAGCACTTGTACTCAGTTTAGGTAAAGGAGCTCAACAGATTGAACAATCTCAGAGATATTTAATGACTCCTGTCCACTCTTTCCTGCCAAACAAAGTTTCTACCTTTTTGCCTGTTAGCAACGATATTAAAAACAAAGTGAGAGATAATACTGACAACCCCAAATGCAGCAAATGTTTAAGAATGTAATTACCTTCCTATCAGCCAGAAAAGTGCCTGAGCACATTTGTAAAGTCCAGCTTGGAGGCAATTCCAGTACAGTTAGAGCAGCTAAATATAGTTTCAAATAATTCCTATGCTTAAAACAAACATTATGCCATACTATACCAGAGGAAAACTGCCTCCCCTTTTCCATGCAGGTCTATAACTCTCAGTATTTCTCTCCCTCTGCTTTGTTCTGAGTCAGCGGGAGAAGCAAATAGGAACCCATCTGCCTCCACTTTTGAAAAGACAGGTCAATTCTGTATATTTTACACTTATTTCTGACTATATAAGCAAAAGGACACAGTCAAAGCCAGTGACCTATTCCTTTCTGTCACCACTCCTGGGCAGCGAACAATATCCATGATTCACAAGGTTTGCTGTAGTTTATGAAACATAAAGAAGCAGTTCGTTTCCAAATGTGACTTTAAGCATGAAGTGCTGATTGTTGGAAAGAAGAGGTTTTGACATGAATTTGATATAGAGTCAGGGATAGCAAATAACCAGTGAACAGAAAGATGTTACTTTTCAGCATGATTTGACCAAAGTTTTGCAAGACTGATCTTCCTTTCATCATATCGAGATTGAATCAGGTAAGATGTACCAATCCCTTCACTGAAGGTAGTGGCATGCTGTCTACTTTCACCTGAAGATTCTCAAAAAAGAAATGGATTTCATTGCGTACAGCAGTGTCTTTCAAGCTAGACAAAGGTTAGCTAGCTTAGTTTTAAAAGCAAACACTTTGTTTGGGTGTCCTGACAGGTTCATCGACGATAATGTGCCTGTATCTCCATAGAGTACAGTATCGAGTTCTTGCTCACTGGCTTAGAAACTATTACAACAAACATGAGGGTATTATTCTTCTAAGTAATTAGAGGAAAGTTTCATTTATTGTATAATAAAACACTGGCAAACTTTCCTGATCACTGATGTAACAATTACACAGTAACCTTTTCCCTGGAAAAAGTATGTTAAGCTATATATGTGACCTGAATGGTCCTACACCCACACAACTTCAAACACACTTTACACTTCTTGGAAAAGAAGTTGTAAAATATGCAGCATGTTCTTGGATTAATCACAAGGATTATTTCATGTTCTTTCTGATGCAGTAATAAAGAAGAAGTCTTACTTTATATGGCCTTTGTGAACTTCAAAAAGTGGTACCTTTGAAAAAATGGAAAGAGCTGCCTTTCTATTCCGCTACACAGAGGATGTCCACCTGTGATTTACGAGCAGTGTAGGTACCACAACACCTATAGTCACATTTGCTGCTTTTTTTTGGCCCAGCCCAGCTCCACATTAGAGCTGAGGGATCCCTGAGGATCGTGGCAAGTTTTCTGGGAACTCTGCTTTCTGTGGTCTGCTGTCTGTGAGCCATATATGACTCATGGACACATAAAGGATGCTACGTGGCTTGTAAGAGCAGGAATATTTTCCCACCTTGCCTTGTTACTTATTGGCATTGCAACACAAAGCTGTAGCGCTCCAACCTGAAAAGCAAGCATGCAATCAGAGGTAATTAAGACCTCAGAAGTTTGTCCCTTTCCCAGAGGATCTCCACTAGCTCCTCCTGGTAGGTAGCACAATTAATATAGGCTATACTTAACTGACATAATCAATCGTGAAATCCATTTTCTCATGCCAGTGTGACAAATAACAAGTTCACAGGGATATGTATCTTTCATTGCCTTTGTGCATAACATGGGGTTAATCATGGAATTAATTAACTGGGGATGAAATGACAAAAATTGGCACCATTATAATTTCAAGGGAAGATACATATTCTTTCTGATTCTTCCTCAACCTTCATTTATGAATGATAGATTATTTCTCAGATTCCATTTAAACTCATTATTAAAATGCAGTTATTTGTACAATGCATGCCACTCAAACTCAGATATTTTCACCCACAAAATACTGGCTGAGGCAAGGCTGACCTGAATCTAGAGATCAAAATAGAGAGGGTCATTATTTTCTCTTATGTTTTGCTGATAAGAATATTCAAGCTGATTAAAGAAGAGTCTTTGAGCAAGCTAGCTAAAATTTCCTCCTCAGATGTTGGAAAAAAATGCAATTTCCTTTTACAGTGGTAATCTATTTAGTCCTTGATTAATCCAACTTCACTGAGAATTTCATTGTGGCAAATCATCATTTCATATTTCTGGATCAGTATATAAAGTGACTGACATCAGGCATCCAAACAGGGAGAGTATGATTACCAAAAATTGCTGAGACCAGCAAATTCTGAAGGGAGTCACTAACTCTCTGCAGCTCTATGAGGCTGAATTTTTTTTGCTTAGGAGCTTAAATATTGATTTAGTCATTTAACTATAGGTGCCTGAATTGGAAAGGGTTGGAATACATACCAGTAAATAATTTTGGAAAGCTGAACCCTGATGTGAAACAACAGGCAATGAGTTAAATGAAGGTGCATGTATTTTGAGGACAATCTGTTAAGGTTCTGAACAAATAAGGGTAAAACCAACACTCTTTATGTTCATATTTAACTGCCTTAGGAAGCTAGTTTTTGTTTTAAATCAATTTTACATGTATCAAATTCTACTTGCATAGTATATTATTGTGATGAAATCCAGAAATCTGGTTAAACTGTACAAGCATCAGTAGTACTAATAATGAATTTTTTTTCAGAAGTTTAGCAGTAATTAACAGATATGTAAATAAAGTAACATATAACCATTTAATAACTGCTTTAGGATATTTGTTTAGGGTGCACAAATACTACACAGCCTTGCATTTTATTTTAATATTGGCTTACACACTCAGGACAATAAATCCCTTATTTTTGGCCATTAAACATTCATGATACTGTACATTTCATAGAGAAAAAATATGCTATGGACTTTATTAGCAGCATTGCTATCTGGCATTTCAGAACCATGTGAGCAAAAAGTCCCACTTCAGGAAGTTAGACATTAAGAGTAATAAATATGTAAAATACAATCAACATTAAGAGTACAATAAATCGTGGAACACAACCTTAATAGAACTTGTGTCCAGTCATCTTTATTCCTGTGTTTTATGGCTTCGTATTTGTAGTTTAGAAAATAAAAGCTCAACAAGCCCTGAAATGCCCATAATCTGCCTCCACCCACTGTTTCCAGGTCATTACCTGCTTCTGAACATGAACCCCGCTCCCTGCTGCACGGCCTCTGCCCACCGGCGCAGAGCTGCACCAGCCGCGGCTGCCCACTGCACATATATGTACGCGTGTACGTGTGTGTGTGTCCTCATAGCACACTCGGTGAAAACCTTCCTTTTACCCTACGGGTTTCCTCCAGGGCAACACAGTTTGATGCTAGGTTCCCTGTTGTTGCTCTTGTGACACTTTTGGAAAGCGCTACCCTTGTAGCTTCCTGGGGAGTACACGTGCCTGCTGGGACTTCCCATGGGATCAACTTGTTGCTAACAGCTGAGCTGTGTGCCACTGGGAGAGAACCTCATTATCACGGGGTATTCCCGTTCATAGCTGCATAAGAGCCACAAGAAAAGCCAGTGCAGTGTTAAGAGTCATGCTGTGCATTGACCGTATAAAAGTGTTCAATGAGTGATAAAATGGTACAGCGCAAGCCAAAGCGTGCTGATACTACCATTGCATTTCGAAGACAGATTTCCACAGGCCTCGGAGCACATCCCATAGTAACCTCCTTCAGAAGGCAAGCTCTGCTTAATTTTGCATACAGCAGGGTTTGCAAAGCCAACATCTCCTTCTATAAGCTAGGAAAGGACTAGGTTGGAAAGACCTGGAGAGAAGGGATAAAGCAACGTGCGTAGAAAGCAGTGTCTAGTTCTTTATCAGCTAGAACATCAAGCCCTGTTTTGAAAGGCAATTTTCTTCATTCCCTGTAGCTTCTCTCGCCCCTTTGCTTGTCTGGCTACAGAAGCAGCTCACGAATGAAGGCTTGGGGGGTTGCACAGCAATCTTTCAATCTCTTCTCAAGCAAGACTACGTGGAGCCCAGCTTTACAGAGCCACGAGTAGACACATAGCCAGGGCAGCAACATAGCTCTGCAAAAGCTGAGGGAGATGGTAAGTTACAGAGAGTTCAGAGGGGAACAGAGGGGCAGACACAAGAGACAGAGAAATGACTGTGCCATGTGTCTAGCATGAGGTAGGTCATGTGAAAAGTGGCCAAGTAAAAAGAGGCTAGGAAACATACTGAAGTCGTGCTGAACAAAACCTAAGAAATTCTTTATGTGCAGGAGTGTCCCACTGCATACAATTACATTCTCTCTTGCCAGACATTTTAAAAAGCAATTCCCATTGGAAGTGGATGGTAAAATAAAGATAATTGCATATGGACTTAATTACATATCATACATTAGAGATAAATAGTGCTCTCATTTTCAAAGAAAATAATCATAATTACTATACAGCGTTCAGAATCTTTAATTGCCTTTAAGTAATTAACCATTTCTCCTTACACTATGTTCAATTTAATTTGTGCTACAGTTAACAGAAATAAAATGCAAAAGTAAAAATAGTCAGGTTTTCTCTTTAATTATTTATTCAGATTGGGAAGATAAATCATTCCAGATTTTAAAAGCTGTTTTCCTCATTCTAGTTGTTAATTTCCTGATATTTATTTGTATGTACTGTTGTTAGTACAGAATCACCTTGTGAGTTCATGTATTAAGAAAGTCAACTATAACCATTTTAATGGTTTTATAAATTAGTAAGGCAATAAACACAAAATATATGTATTCTGGCTCAGTGTGCTCTTAATTCATTTTTATGCTACTGACACTAGTTTAGTTTTTAATTATGATACTATTTTGTGATGCACTGGTACCATCACTGGAAAAAATAATGAAATCTTCGTAACAGCAGATTTTGCCATGGTGCTGCACTACTAAACACTCTCAGAGAAGCAAGACAGAAACTGTCACTTGTGTGTGAGAGTAAGGAAGTATACATATATACTACACTTAAGTATATGTATATATCTACGCTTAATGCAGTGTAGATTAGCTACATTTTGGTGTGGATTTTTTTTTTTTTTTTAAAAGAGACGGAGTATGCTGGAGTACACAAAATCAGCTTGAGCTTTGTGTATCCTTTCCTTTCTCCATAAAATAAATCTATTGTAGATTTGGTTTTTGTGGAAAGTCAATTTTATGAACATAGTTTTCTACTGTCATAAAGCAGAAATTGTATTCAGCAGCAGGGACAGAAACCAATAAAAGTATGTTTTTCTCTATCCTTTCAAGAGTATATTACAAAGACTTTTAAATAGAATCTTTTATTTTTTTATTTATTTATTTTTATTTTCCCCAGTTCTGGGGATCCAAACACAATTGAAAATCCTTTCCAGTTACACCCTTTGTTCATTTTGCACATTTTCTCAAATTATTATTGTCTCTTATCAATATTCTTTAGCCTCTACAAAGAGATAGATGTTTTAAAAGCAGGCGGCTGCTGGATGTGGATCTGGCGGCTAAGCCAACACAGGGCTGTGACATTCTTGTTCACAAGAGCAGAGCAGAAAAGGCAGTTGCAACAGCAAGCTGCCCCCCATCCCTGGACCACACACAGGTGCTCTGCGAGGATGGAAGAGGCCCTTCTGTATATACTGACCTTGTTAATGGGCATCAGCTCCAGTCTCGCAATAACAGTCTTTACATATCAGTAAAGATACAACCATAATCTCTTTCAAATTCAGCTCTTCTAGTGGTTTTGCATGTATATATACTTGATATCCTTTTTTTTTTTTTTTTTGATGATCCTTCAAGGAGGCATAGTATTACAGTTACCACAAAGTTGCTATGCTCTATCTTCAACCGGGTACATGATTTAAATTTTCTCAGAATTTGGTGAAACACTGCGTTAATAAAACATTTGTATAACTTTTCTTCTGACATGGGCTACACTTATTTCAGCTACTCTGAATTAAGTTTACAATGACTGGGTATAACTGTATATATTCTGAGCATAACTTAAGGCATAACACAGGTCCATTCTGAAACAGCCTGAAAAAGCAAAGATGGGAGGGGAAAAAAAAGCAGTGATCATTTGATCTGAAGCTGACAGCACCCAGTTCATTTCATGGACAAAGAAAGTATCATTGGTCTTGCAAGTGTGCTAAGTTGTCTACAAAACAGGCCATGAATAAAATGTATAAATAAGGTATGGGACAATAAGAATGTATGAAGTTAAACATAAATACAATACAATTAAATCTTGTGCATCTCAGAAGGCACATCCATACATATCAGCAAACGTTCGGTTTCAAAGCTGAATATTTTAAAATTGAAGTTAATTGAACAGGGTCCCTTGACCTCACCATAGAGCTAATTCAAATGCCCTAATTCCTAAATTTCATTTTATGAGAGAACATTATTTATCCCCTAAGGCCTGTTAGTATTGGCTTATCACGTTCCTTTTGAACAGGCTGAGCATCTGGACAGAAAATTCACCAGCGTTTGGAGTTTTTTCCTGCTCTGTGAAAGCATCCAGTACTTATAAGATCTACTAGCATTGCTACAGTGGCAAATGACAGAAATCATGAAACGTGGAACCAAGGCAGGTTTCTTACCCTGTTTTTAAGAGACAGAGTATCTGAAAATATTTCTAGTGCAATTAAAGGGTTCTATTGTACCCTGAAGCACAGCCCTGAGCAAGAGTTTAAACCTTTCTGTCTCTGTCCTTGAGATGTCTGTACACTGAAACTCCTGCAAGACGCCTTTTTTCCCCCTTGTCACAGAGCTGTTGTTAATTGTACATGAGAATATAAGATAAAGCCAGAGAGGAAGTGAAAGCCTGCAGATGTTACTAACTACACAACCCTGTTGGACACTTATCCCAATTTTCTATACTTTTCAGATTTTGGGTGAGTGGAGAGGTCCTATTATGAACTGAGATTAGCACTTACAGTTTTGTCTGTTGAAAGCCTGTGTCACCTGCTATCATACTCTTCTTCCTGCATTCCACAAAAAAAACCCAAAAAGGCACCAAAGTAAATGGTATTTGTAATAGATCATTTAATATTCTCTGCAAAGAGTACAATGTATGGAACATAGAATGGCCGCAGAGCAAAAAAAGTCAAGTAAGATCCTCTTTCTATGGAGGAAAGAAATAACCTTTCCTCCCTCGTGCATGAAATTGCACTTGATACGTTATTCAGTAAATTCATGCAACATTTCTAGGTATTAATGACAAACCAGTAAAACGCTGAACTTTTTAATTAATTCCAAGTGAAATTAAAGACATCCTAACAATCCATACTGTTAAAATAATAATCTAAGGAAGGTCACGTACTGTACCACTGCCACAGCTCAGGCTAAGGAGGGCCACTGCAGCGGCTGCTGGAGGAGTGGCCGTGCAGTTGGAGCAGCTGCAAGTGGCGAGGTGGTGATGCTTGCAGTCTGACATGTTGCGCCACGGCCAGATCCCTTCACACTTGCCCCTCAAGCACCTGGGGAGGCTTTCAGGGAGAAAAGCAAGGCCTTAAAAACTTTCAAGTAAAGCAGCACATCTTCCTCAGAAGAAAAGTGGTGGTTCAGGGAAACTGTATTAACCTATTGCGTGTCCCTAGCTGGTGATAAAGACCGAAAGTCTGAAGTCTGAAATCACAGGAGGAATCAGCTTTTCCTACGTGTGCATTCAGTGCCTGCAACATGATATTCCGGTCTCTGCCATGTCTTCTACGTAATAAAAATAGTATCTGCGAGTTCCCACAAACGTATGCGTGCTGGGTTTTGATGCAGTGTTAAGGTTCATCTGGCATGCTAAAGCAACAGGTCATAACCAAGTGTAGAAAAACAGCGTAGCATTTTTTATTCTGATCTGCAAGGCAAGGTAGAAGGAAAGATCTGTCTCCCCCGGATTATTTAGTAAAATCACAGCATATAGCTGTAAAATGAATATAGACAGCACAGAGATCAATGAGCAGAAATTGTCAGGAAGCCTTTTAGAAAGTGGTAGGAATAAAAATGAAAGTCAAGGAACTGAATTTTGAATTTTTAGCTACCTTATCAAGAAAGCAGTCACAGATGGCCCGTTGAGGAATCAATTATGGATGTAAGGTCCATGATCCAAAAGCTTTGTGCCAGTGAGATGAATCTTAAAGGTGTGATAAATGATGATAATATTAGGAGGGAGATAGGTAGCACAGGAGAAAAAATAAAGTGAAAATGGCCTGTAGGATGGAGCCTCACTCATTTGTCACAGCTGCTACAGAAGACACAAAAATTGCCTGCTCATCCCCCTCCCCTCCCCACCCCACCTCCTAGCCCCAGTCAGGTCCAGCTGCTTCTGTATTCTGAAACTCTGCCTCAAGTAGATGCAATTTCAATATGCTTTGGGTAACAACCACCATCAGTTTTGGTAGCCTGTACTTCCCAGGGAAATTTGGTCAGGCCCAGGTGTGGGAGTGAAGAGATGCACTCCAACACGTGTGCTCCATTTCCCTGCATTTTAATATAACCGGAACTGGAAAAGCTCTATATTCCAGATTATTAAACCTGCTTAAAATTCTCTTTTTGAAAGGTGTTCTCTGCCATCTGAGCTTCTCTTTGAATCACACCAGTAATGCAGAAGGTCGTCTAGACTGTATAGTATTGACAGAGAAACTTACAACAGAGTTATCCCCAGCAAAGCTCTATCTTCCCATATAGATGGGACAAGAATATGTTTACTGTGCATTGTTGGCAGTAATGGAGTAGGATTGACCCAATGAGTAACCAGATGTATGCAGTAGGGACAACTGTGTCTGGGCTGGAGATCTTTTTCTGTAAAATTGGTGGGTTCCTGTAAGACAGACCATTACTTAAATTTTATCAGAGAATGATGGCAACTGATATAACAGAAAAACTTGTATAACAGAAAAGCTACGATTTTCTTTTGTCGGCAGCCTAGAGAAACTCTGTGAAAACAATTTGAAAGTGCTAATATTAGGAAAATAAATTTGGAAGTAAGTAGAGTTGACAAGAATGAAACATTATATGAGTATCTTCTCCAAAATGGAGAAAAATGACTGTTAACAAGGGTATTTTATTCTGATTCATCCTATTTCCTTTGTGCGTTCAAAAAATTCTACCTAAAGACAGATAAAAATTAATTTTTAAATCAATTTGACCTCTGTTCCTTCATAAAGCATGTATTTCCATAAACTAAAACACCAATTTTATCTTTGCAAATTGCACTTTATTAAAAGGCGTAGTCCTCATTCCAAATCCTTATTGCACTCATCTGCAAGCTTGCATTTTTTACTTTTAAACAGCAAAACAGGTAACAGAGGGTTGAATTCTGTGACAAAATGTGTCTGGGAACAGTACCATTGCCTTTGACAGAATGGAAAATGCAGTTTTTTCACCAGTTCATTAATATCAGTTACCAATAAACTATTCTCTTACTTCAGTGAAAATGTTTTGGGAGTCCTTTGGTACAAAGGAATTTTTTTTATATGAAAAACAGAGGTTTCTCAAGTAATCAGGACATACTCCAGGAATATATAGAAGACTCATTCAAATTCCCCTTCACAAGGTTATCACAAAGTTATAGTGGCTCAATACGTACCTACATAGTCTATGCAGAAGTATCATTAGGTAAGAATTAGAACAATCCTTAAGAGTTCTAACATTAACAAAGAGTAAAAAATGAGAAACAAGAGCACTCCCACATATAGAAGTTTCTGTTTCCTTGGCCATTAATTTATATGAACCCAAGCTAAGATTTCAGAAATGCTAGTAAAGTTGTTTATGGAAGCTTCATTCCAGTTAATTTCAGCATTTGCTAAGTTGTTAAGGCACTGTTTACACCCTAAAATGCTTCATTTTCACTCCACCTGAAATTTGAAACTTTTCAGTAAATTTAGCCTGAACTGATTATCAATTCTGCCAATTCTGAAATGGCATTTTTCAATAAATATATTATTTGTTGATTTGTATTTTATTTTGGCTGCCCAGCACTGGGCGTGCAGCTTTACTGGCGTTGACTGTGAATGGGAAATAGTGTGAGAGCAGATAAGAATGGAAAATAACATAAAATAGAACCTTTTTATAGGAATATACAATGAAATCTGAGCTGGATTTTCTTCTGGTAAAATTGCCTGAATACCATATTGCTTGTTTTTATCCTCTCTGTCAAAAGTAAGCATGGTTGTTTACACCTTATGAATAGCAATAGACCAAAAGAAAATATTTCAAAGGCTGTGCAACTAATTTCTTTTCAACTAAGAACCTGATGTTCTGTAAAGCCCCAACATCTGCTGCCATTCGACATGGGGGCAACAAAAGATTATTTCTGCTGCTGCTGCTCAGCAAGGAGAAACATACGTAATTTCTGTAGTCTTGCAACTGCTGCTGCTTTCATAGCCTCGTTTCTTCTACCACAGAAATCCTACCTGTTCTGCAACTGGAAATTCTCCAGTATTGAGAACTGAGAATATACAGGCAGCACTGAACAGGGACCTTCTGAAAAATCACTTCTCTTTCATTTCTACAAGCCAGCAAATCTTTTAGTGAAAAGGTTTAGGAAGCCTCAGGTTAGCGTAACAGAAAATTAGCCTCTGGAGCTTGTAGGAATCATGCAGGCTGATGGCTGCATTCAAACAAACATTGGCTCCACCTTCTCTTTTGTGCAAAGATTAACTGAATGTCTCAGTTAGGTTCAGTAGGAAGACTGCTAGAATTCAGCAGGTACTGAGATAGTCAGTAAAAATAAGAATAACAAATAAAAAAAGATATGCGGGAAAGCACTGAGAGAGGTTTAGTCTGCCTGTACAGTGAACAGCACCTATGCAGAGAGGGTGTAGAAAGGAAGATGGAAATCACAGGCTGCAAGGGAGCAGGCAACACTTTTCCCATTTAAAATATCTTCTAAATCACAGCTGTATTTGAAGCACTGGTTCAGAGGACAAAATAAGAACAATTCATTTTAAAAGGTATTACAAGTAATGTGGATGTAGGAGTTCTTATACATAAGTTTCTGACTGCAGCACACATGTTTTTGCCCCTCCCCCCCAGTTACATTATGAGAAAAAAATCTCAAAGTCATAGGGCTCTGCTAAGCTATGCATCCTGAATTCAATTTATAGGAACATGGTATGAGGCAAGCCCACAGAACCGTGGACGTCAAATTTTAAGCTACGTATAAATAAACCTACAAAGCATCCAAACAGTCTCCAGTGTAGGAGTTTAACAATTTGATATAAAAAACTTTATTCTAGGAAGCTGAATCCTCAAATAGAAATATTTAATGAATATTTGTATGGGATGTAATTAGTGGTAGGTGATTTCTTGCATTGAACAGTGCCTGTTGTATTAAAAAAAGTTAAAAAACAACAACGCTAGTATATATTTGTGTTTTGATCTAATTTTAGTTTCAGAAGCGGTCTGCTTTCATGTTATCTTGTGAAAAATGCATAAAAAATTACATATGAGCCAATTTTCTTTTTTTTAAAAACTGTTTAATTTTTATGTGATTATTTCAGTTCATTTAGGAGGTGTTTTATTATGAACTTTGCTAAAAGGAGTGCAGAGTTTGCCGTCTCTGTTTTTACTCTTCTTCACCCCCCACACCACTGCTGTCACTGAACATGCTTTTGTTCTTCTCAAATTCTAGCACTCCCTGGGAAAAAAATACAGTTCCATTCCTGGAAAGTAGTAAGTCCACAACAGCCTAGGACTACTCTTGGCTAGCAAAAGGGAAAATAGTATTTGAAGACTATATCATTGTATACACATAAGGAGGACAAATTAGGTTGTACAGACTGCAGCCTTATGCTGATCTTGTAGCAACAGGATAGGAGAGGCGAAGGGCTCTTGCCTCGCTGTTCAGGGAAAGCTCCATTTAAAACAGACAGGTTGCATCCACACAGCATAGAACTTTTCCCAGGTGTCTTCTGGTCCCTCTATGGTGAGTCCCTGGCCCTAGCAATTATTATTTCAATTATTATTTCTTCAGTTCAAAGTGTCTGAAATAATGTGAGGGTTGCATTGCTGCCCACCAGAACAGTGCTTCTTTTTCAACATGACATGGGGCACAGCACAGGAGCAATTGGTTTGTCTGGGGGTACAAGGACCCGTGCAAGAGAGCGGGAAGGCTGTGCAGGTGGAGGGTGTTGCTCTGGTGTCCTCTCCCCACAGGGTGGGTCAGAGGCTGTCCTCAGTGCTAACGCATCCCTAAATTCTGTCTCAGAGGGACAAGACACATCAGTCCAAAAAGAGGTTTCAAGCCTGAAATTATATATATGAAATGTGGACAGTCAGGGAACCAGGAATAAACCAGGGACTGATGTTATTTGATAGTACAGACAGCCTTAAATATATTTTCTTCTCAATTCTGAGCATCTCCCTGTAACCTTTTTTGATATTTATAAGTATCAGAATACCTGTAGCCTGGCTTGTTAAGAGTGCTGTGATATTTACCTCCCCCCTGCAATGGGGAGCTGAGCGTTTTAGAGCAGATCATTTTCTTCCTTGCTCATCTCCAAAAAATCCCATTCAACGCCATTCTCCCCTAAATTGTCTCTCTTAGCCCCACCAGCATTTTCTGAGTCTCATCTTACTGATGTCTCAGTTAGTGACACTGCCTGAGCACCAGTACCCAAAAAGTAGCAGATTTCAGCACTGGAACAACACAGGCCTGTAGAGGTGGACTGTAAATCCTAAAGCTGACTCCTAAACTTTCACGTACTACCTTGTCCCAGCCGTGGCTCAGAAGGCATGCAAAGAAGCCTTATTCCCCTCCTGCCTGTGGCATGCTGAAGAGCTACCATCCTCATTAGCTTTCACAAAGCCCCAGAAAGCACTCTGGCCAAGCTTGGATGCCACACAGCTTTCCACATTAGAAGCAGGGCTATAATCATTAGTGGATTAATGGAACAGAAGTGCAGTTAAAACGTAATAGAACAATTTATCAATTTATTTCCACAGTTAGCATTAGGTGTCTCTCACATTGCTCCATCTAGTAGAGTGTTGCAGTTTAACCCCAGCCAGCAACTAGGCCCACGCAGCAACTCACTCACACTTCCCCGGTGTGATGGGGGAGAAAATCAGGAGAGTAAAAGTGAGAAAAGTTGTGGGTTGAGATAAAGACAGTTTAATAAGTGAAGCAAAAGCCGCGCATGTAAGGAAAGCAAACCAAGGAATTAATTCCCTACTTCCCATCAGCAGGCAGGTGTTCAGCCATCTCCAGGAAAACAGGGCTCCATCACGTGTAACAGTTACTTGGGAAGACAAATGCCGTAACTCCAAACATTCCCCCCTTTCTGAGCATGAGATCATAGGGTACAGAACATTGCTGTGGTCAGTTGGGGTCAGCTGTTCCGGCTGTGTCGCCTCCTAGCTTTTTGTGCACTGCCAGGCTACTCACTGATGGGGTGGTATGAGGAGCAGAAAAGACCTTGGCTGCTTAGCAACAACCAAAAGCATCAGTGCACTATCAACACAACTCTCATCCCGAATCCAAAACACAGCACTATACCAGCTGCTAGTAATACAGTTAACTCTATCCCAACTGAAACCTTGGCATAGAGGCAACACGTTTTTCCTTACTAGTAAGTTAAGTCTTACAAACGTACTTGTTTCTCCTAGGTTTTGTACTGGTTTTATGGCCCTCTATGCTCAGTAATATTCTATTTAGATTAATCTCACAGTGTTATATCAGTGCTGTTGTGGCCTGATTTGTCCTTCCTAGATACTCTACACATACTACACTCTTTAATACGTAAGTGTAGTCAAATCAGTGGCCATAAATCTTGATAAGTAAGACGTACAACCTATACTGAAAATTGCTATGATACAGAGCAAACGGGAATGGCTATGGGAAATAGCTACATGAGTTATCAGGAAGCAAGTTAGGCTGTAATTTTACAATATGTCATCTACTCTGCTAAAAGCAATCTCTGTGTGTGCTCTTTCCCTGTAGTGTAGTAGGGTTTGTCTACCCTAATTTCATTGAACTACCTTGCATTTACCATGGAATAAAAGCACACACAGAGGGTACTGTCAAGTTTTTTTCCTTCAGAAAAGTGCTCTCTCTCATCACACACAGAACAGCTGTCATCCCTTCTTTTTTACTATGTGTAATAAAAAGTTTTCTTTCCATAGAATGGGAAGTATCAGTAAAATCAATGTGCAAGCATTACCCCAGAAGACTTTCCATAATATTAAATATTTCTGTAAGGTTAAAATGAGCGTAGTGCTTTGTAGAAACATTTCTTTACTATCAACTATTTTAAAAAAGTAAGTGACAAGAATTCTTTTTAATGAAAAAAGCAATTCATTCAATACGGGGAAAATCTCAATAGCAGTGGTGTTGAAGGAGACTATAGGGCTATGGGATAGCATGCAAGAAACATGGCAGAAAAGATAACAGGTGCAGTGTCATGCTGCTTAGAAGAAGATACCAAGAAGAAAACTATTCAATTTTCTGCAACTTTAACGTATTTAATATACCTAGTCACGTATAACTGAGGAAAAAAATGACTCCTCAGACACTTCTTAGGTATCACGGAATCACAGAATCACG
>VYXH01004874.1:0-22587 GCA_013397275.1 Burhinus bistriatus
TGACCTGATCCTCTTCCACCAAAATTAAGCCTTCCTTGGTGCAGACTTTCAACCTGTTTTCCAAGACCATGAATTCCTGAAGAATCGTCTTGCTAGTAAAGACTGAGGTGAAGCAGGCATTCAGTACCTCAGTCTTTTCCATGTCCTGTGTCAGCAGGGCCCTTGTCCTGTTCAGCAATCGGTCCACATTTTCACTAGTCTTCCTTTTGCCACTTATATTCTTGTAAAAGCCTTTCTTGTTGCCTTTAACATCCCTTGCCATACTCAACTCCAGGTGTCTTTGGCTTTCCTAACCACATCTCTACATGCTGAGAGTGTGTCTCTGTACTTCAGATTTCCCATGCTTGCTTCCACCTTCTGTATACTCTTGTGTTTGAATTTTGTCAGACTCTCCTTGTTCATCCATGCAGGCNCACTTATATTCTTGTAAAAGCCTTTCTTGTTGCCTTTAACATCCCTTGCCATACTCAACTCCAGGTGTCTTTGGCTTTCCTAACCACATCTCTACATGCTGAGAGTGTGTCTCTGTACTTCAGATTTCCCATGCTTGCTTCCACCTTCTGTATACTCTTGTGTTTGAATTTTGTCAGACTCTCCTTGTTCATCCATGCAGGCCTCCTGGTCTTTTTGTCTGACAACCTCTTCATTGGGATGGACTGCTGTTGAGCTTGGAGAAGGTGAACCTAAAACATCAACCAGCTTTATTGGACTCTACTTCCCTCCAGACCTTATGCTGTGGGACTCTTTCAACTAGATCCATGAAGAGGATGAATTCTGCTCTACTGAATCCTAAGGTTGTGATCTTGCTTTTTGCCTTGCTCTCTGCTCTCAAGATCTCATTGTCACTGTAAGCAAAGCTGTCTTTGACCTTTACAACCCCAAGAACTGGAGGTGGTTGTGAGCCAGTGGTTATGAAACCCCAGGCTTGTTAAGGACTTGTGTTACAAGTAGTATAAAAAAATGTAACAGAAGCACAATGAAACATTCATCAAGGTTTTTCTTTGTCTTGGTGGGAACAAAGTCCCTTTAGCCTTTGAAAACATTTAATTATGAAATGAATAAAAAAAGACTTCATATATGTCTAGGCAAGATATGTACCTGTGATTTCATCCATGCTGCAACAAAACAGAGAACCAGAACTCTTGCAGCAGATCCTTAGGATTCTTCAGTCATTCATATCTATAACTCTGCCATATGTACAAGGGAAGCCACATAGTTACAGAAACAGTAAGGACATTGCTAAAGTTCACATCAAAAGCATGATAGAGGGTGCCATGGAAATGAAACAATGTGCCAGGGGAGAGAACTTGGAAATGCTTCTTGACTCGTAAGCATTCATTAATTCATTTCTTGCTGGAATTTTTCTGTAGCAGCGTGTTTTACATGTACCCACATGCAAAGAAGTTTAGTGATTTTTTTCATTTGTTTTAATGTGCTTCTGCATGCCTTTATATCATATATAAGAAGCATGGCTGACCTCTGTCATTTGGGTCACTGAAGAAAGTCAGCTTGAGCTCTTTCTCCACTGATGACTAACTCAGCATTCCTGATTGCTCTTCAAGTTAAGAAACAAAGTGCTTCCCTTAATTTCAGGGAAACAAGACTGGATGTACTAATAGATGAGTCAAAGAAGGAACTGTGAAATGCACAGTTTTCATTCTGATAGCGAAAATGAATTGAAAACCGACCACTAGATCCCCAAAACAGATGGTCGGAATCTGCATGTCAATAAGTAATTTGTCACTACCTTCAGAGAGATAAAAGCAGATTATTCTCTGACCTTCTGAAAGATTTTCTTATCCACATCACAATTGTCTCCGAGTTCAGACTTGCCCCAGTTAAATTTGAGATGTCTTCTCTTTCATGACTGTATAGCTATCTTTACACTTTACAGCTGTAGACTATGGTTTGTGAAAGATAAGTATAAATTTTCTCTGATGTGATTTTAATTTACAGCATACAGAGGTTTTAACTACATAATTGTTTAATTTTGATTCTGCCATCTTAATTGCTATACTTAGGTAAGCATTTGCTAAATGTTAGATTTTTTCTTTTTTTCCCAGCAGATTAAATTTATTTTTTTCTAATTTATTTTACTTTGATACTGTATTGTACCCTTCCGCTTTCAGAATTATCTCCTTGCTAGGAGCACAAAGCTATACAGCTGTTACAGTTATCCTTTCAGAGACCAAAGATCTAAATTTCTAGGAGTCTTCTAATTATGTAAGGCATTTTCCATTCCCAGCTGAATTCAGATGCATCCTTTCACAGAGAGAGCAGTGTATTTATCCCATGGAAGACTGACTTGTGCTTTTTTCATTGCTTTCCCTTAAATAAAAATATAAAAGGCATTTTTTCTTTTCCCCAAAGGAAAAAAATCTGTAATGACCTCTGAAAGTGGAAATTTCTCTCTGAAATGTCTCTCAAATTTCTGTGTAGTGCACTCAATTTGCCCTCCCTATGCTTTGCAAGCCACAATATCACCCATGTTCCTAGAGTTTGTTTACTGTCTTGGTCAAAAGTTCAGATTCAGATTCAAGTTCCTAGTCTGTATGCAGGCAGGTGCTGTAATTAGAGGTTGCTGATGTATGTATAATTTTGCAACCAAGTCCAGAAATTAAAAAGCCGATTGGTAAACTTCAACCAAAAGGAATATAATTCCAGTGAATTTGGGTTTCAACAAACCGTTTTGTATCCATTGAGAATTTCTTCCATTAAAACAAAAAATGAATTTGGTTCAATTCTGAAACATTGGGGATTTTATAAAAAAAATCTAGGTATTTTGTTATTTCTGCCTTGTGTTGCACTGAAAAATACTGGTCTACTTTTATAGTGCCATAATAGCTTGAGTTTTTAACTCATTCAGTTTAAAATTCCCATCTGGATTATTACTGAACCTGAGCCACAGTTCTTTCTATTTCCTCTGAACATTTTATGTTTTTCTTGATTTAAGATGTTTGGAAACACTCACAGAGAAAATGAGAAGTGCTATTAATATGAAAGGTACATTTGTGCAAAAGAACAAATATTGCCTCCTGCCACCCAAGGTCCTTGCAGTGGTGGTGGCACTGACTGCAAATCTCTCAAAAAGACATAGGTTCGAGAAAAAGAAAGAAACTCAGCACTGTGCTCTAGGGATGGGTTGGAGCACCCGGTGTACCCTGTAGAAGAACTCTAGCCAAGTGCTTTACTGGGCAAGGAGAGCAGAGACAGCAACACTTTTTTCAGAGTGTTCCAGATGAGGTTTTCCCACAGTTAGATGCCTTGACATCACTCTGTGTGGGTGTTGTATGCACACCTCTTGCTGGAGGACTGAAACCCTAGTAGAGTGATGTGGAACTTTGCTTCATTAGCCCGAGCCTGTGCTGAACCCACCGTGCACTGAAGAGCAGTAATGACTCGATTTCCCTGCCAGAACATTACAATATGGAAATCCTGTTCCTCTTTTCTTCTCCCAGATGTTCAACCACAGAGCTTCAAGCTCCATTGAGGGAAACTTCTATGTCAGCAAGGCTGGTGACACCAGTGAAGTACGTTCTGCAGTATACAACTCTCACACTTTCTGATGTGATGAAGCTGGCCATACATATGGGATCCAAAGGACAGAACTACCAGATGTGGAAGATGGAATTCTTGGGGACACAATTAAGTGCTAGGTAGTATCCAGAAACTTAACGTCAAGCCACCTAGCCTCCCAAAAGTTTGGAAAACCGAGCACAACTCACTGGAGCACACACACAAGATGGGCAGAATAGTCCAGAAGGAAAATAGAGGACAGGATGTAACATTATGTTTTAAAAAGGACTAATAAACTTTGGGATCCTATTCATACAGAGAAGGTAGAAAATCTCACTTCCTGTCTCAGGTGTGGCAGTACCATACCACTATTAGCTACACATAGTACAGATCCATTGCATGTGAATAAAGTCTCACCATCTCATTCTGTTGGCAAGGACTGCTGTTTGTAAAAATCGGAATGCTTCCTTATGTATCAAAATGGAGAATGAAGTCTTTTGAAAGCCTACCCTAACAGTTTATGCTGATGTTAAGGTGTGATATTATAGAAACAGCACCGTTATTGTCCATACTTATTTTTGTTGGCTCATCATTCCAAAGAAAACAGAACTGCACAAAGGGCTACCTGCAATTAATTTTTAAAGAGCATTTTGCAGCTTTTTCTGAGGATCTTTTAGTGTCAAATAGTTTATGTATACTGAAAGATATTCCTTTGTTAAGATTTTTAGTTTGTATTGTGCATTACAGTAGTTGAGAGGGACATGTAGTGGATTGTTTAACATGACATCTTCCAAGCACAAGGACTTAATATCCAGACGCAAATCTCAGCTTTTCCACTCAGATCCACTCCTAACAATTTTGATATATTCCATCCCTATGTGCTCTGAACATCTTCTTGCTGGCAGCCAAGTCAGTAACCATGTGGAATGAAAAAAATAGGCTTATAGAAAGTTTAGTGCATCAGTTTAGTGCTTCATTTTCTTACAGTATCAGCACTCCTGGAGATCTTGGTTCCAGTTTTATATACAAGGTTACAGTCTAAGGGGAAAAATGAATTTGTGTTTTCTGCCTGCCAGCACATGCAGAAGCTTTACTTTGTTATACTAGAAGAGACAGGAAGAATGCAGCAGTCTCAAATCTCTTAATTTATCACCAATTCTTGTTTACAGTGGTTACCATGAGACTGTCATTGCATTTTGTGGTTAAGAAAAACAGTGAGACAACTTTTCTAATTTCTGGAATTGCTGGTTTACTACAATTATAACACTGGTTAGGAGTATCAATCAGTCAAAGTCATGTGAATGTGCTTTTAAAAGACAGAAGGAATCATTTACTTCCATAAGGGACATTCTCCACACAGAAATTTCAGAGACAGACCACAGATGGCATTATTTGGAAGGAGATAGGAAAGAAGGGAGGAAACAGTAACTTACCTTTAACAGTCGTAACTGCAGTAAGTATTTAGACAAACATATCTGTACCTAAATGCACCTTTGAAAACATTGTGTTTGTAAAAGAAACAGCTTAATGTCACCTCCGTCCTCAAAAGAGGTGGATTCTAGCAGAGGTTTTGAAGTAGTCAAATGATTGTTAAAGTTAGATGTAATCTTAATGCTGTTTTGTTGTTTTACTTAAGACTAACTTGTAGTCAAGAAAATCTAACTGCTTTGTTTTTTATTTTTATCTGGTTAAGTATGAGGTGTCGACTCCTCTGTTCCACATCAGTATTGACACCTTATATCTGCCCTAAATCTTGAAGGTGATGTTTTGAAGTCCCTACACAAATGGTTGGCTATTCTGTGTCTTACCCCTCAGGTGCGCCTCTAGAGAAGACTGATGTGCCACCTTGAGAAGAGATATTGGAAAAATTTAGGTGAGAAATTAGTATCTTACAGTGACCAGTTATTGCCAGCATGTACTGGTGGCTGTACCTGTATTCCAGATCTCTTTTATATAAGGAGTGTCAAAAGGAAAATCAATTTTTGACACTTTAAAAGCACTAAACAAGGCTCTATGTACTTAGCCTGCTGTAGGAGTAGTTGTTTTGGTTTAGTGGGACTTGCTGTTAATCAACTCTACCTAAGCCAAAATGTGTTAGCCTTCTGAATACATAACTTAGTCATAGATCTTCAGAAGAAGATCTTGTTGATGGAAGAGGAGCAATCTATCAGAAGGAGGAAAAAAAAAAAAAAAGAGTGGTAATGCCAAACATTAGGCTTGTTACATTAATCAAATGTGTCACTGTTTACAGTCTTGGGTGTTGGCCAAAGGCTTTGGAAGACTTGACTAGGAACTGCAAGCAGAGCGCTATGGAGATGGAGACAAAGAGACAGAGTGTTTGCAAAATCCAGTGAACTTCAGTTCAGACTGAGCTCTAGAAGAGCGACCAAGCTTCAGAATTTAGATCCAATTTACAGTGATTGCTTTTTAACATAAAAAGTAGCTTAAAATCAGCATCTGTCTCCACTTGTATATAAATTCTGTATGTCTTTTCATCCATATACTTGAATTTGGTTAAGGATATCTAGAAGTGAGAATGTGAATAAATAAATGCCCTATTAATAATTGAAAAATGGCCCTAAGCACCTTGGGTAAAGGCAACAGTGACTTCTTAGTTCCCAGTCAAGGATAAGAGTATTTCTTACAAACTAACAAACAAATATAATCTTGTCTTATAATGGATTCTAAAAGAGAAGACAGCTGGATGTTAAAAAAAACTAGTGTTGTGTATCTTACAGGTTTCATTTTCTTTTCTGTATCCTGAATACTTTGTGATGTTTACGGCTGATAAATTCAGCTACCTTGGTTTTGCCTAGTATCATGTCAGTCACAGCTCTTGGGCTTTCCTGATGCTGTACAATATCGCTTGCAATGTTTGTGCAAGAAATGAGGAAAATCAATCTTGTCTGTGTTACATGAAATGCTAAGGGGTCTGGAAATGCAGAAAGCTGCTTAGGGTGTTTAGTCACCTAGTTCTTATTAATTCTAACTGGAATGCTGTGCTTCAGTTACTCATCTTTTACCCTTTGCCACTCTCAGCTAAAAGATTCATATGGTGGGTGTGGATCCCAGAAATTGACAAAAAAAAATCTGTCAGCAGTCATTTCTAAGTCCGTATATAATCAGTGTCCTTTAAAATGGAAACTATCACCACTCAAGTGGCCAGGTGAAGAAATAATCGTGTCTTTCTCCATGTCTGGAGTCCAGCTATCCCTGTTGCCACTGAGACAACCCTCAAAAGCACTCACCATTCTCCAAAGTAGCCTATAAAGGAATGTCTACCATACAGATGTAGAAATGGTACTGAAAAATATATAAGGAATGACAAAAACCTTGAAATAATTTAAAAGTTACATTTTGCTCTGAGAAAATATCAGAAAGAACCAAAGGATTTTCACCTGAAATTTCATATTTTCAGAGTTCCTCAGCCAAATGCAAGATTGGCTTTGACCACAATTATGTCAATAGCAGATCACAAAAGATTCACTCTTGAAAACACAGTCATCTAGGGAGATCATGGTCTTACAAACACTAAAATGAAAGGCCAGCTCGCTGCAGCAACAGCAGAGTTAAGTCCTTAGAGATAAATAAGGAGGAAAACTTTAGTCCCATTTCCATGGGTGTCCAGGTGTTCAAGCTTTACTAAAAGATGTTGTTAAAATATTTTATAAACATTTTTTGCATGTGTTACAATCCATTTTAAAATCTTGGAGTTTGAGTTAAAGATTGTCACTTCTTCTATAGTTTTTGGTGATTTATGAGTTATGTTTGATGTTATTAATTCCCTGTCTTTTATCATAAATATGCAGGTAAGTAGTAGGAAGCAGATTCCACTTTACGCTGAACAGAAATCTGGAATCTTTCCTCTTCCTACAAGACCGCTTTACCTATGAGTAGGACAATAAAATTAAAGGGACTATTCATGAAAAATACAGATATCTTTGCACTAACTACTAGCAGTTAATGCCATGGCCTCCTCCTACCCAGCTAAAATTAGTTACTTGAACTACCTGTGTGATGATGCAAAATTAGTGATTTAAAAACAGATATACACAGCCCTCCATGTTCAAGGAAGAAACATCTAAGTGAACCATCAGGAAAGAATGATAGAGATTTACTTTTTTAAACTTCATCTCTTTCTGGAATTAAAACCATATTTTGAAGACTGTGGTGAAGGTGCCAATTTCTACCTGGGATTTATAGCTTTGATTGCCAGACACTATGTCAAAGACTGCATCCACTTGCAAAGTAGAAAAACAACAGCTAGGGCTTTGGGTGTGTCTTTTATCTCCCTTCATTCACCACAAATGACCAGTTTTCTGCCTTTTCAAACATACTATGTAGAAACTCAAATGAATTAGAATGGCTATTGAGAATCATAGAATCATAGAATGGTTTGGGTTGGAAGGGATCTTAAAGATCATCTAGTTCCAACCCTCCTGCCATGGGCAGGGACACTTCCACTAGACTAGGTTGCTCAAAGCCCCATCCAACCTGGCCTTGAACACCTCCAGGGATGGGGCAGCCACAACCTCTCTGGGCAACCTGTTCCAGTGCCTCACCACCCTCACAGTAAAGAGTGTTGTCCTAATATCTAATCTATATCTACCATCTTTCAGTTGAAAACTCTTATGCCCCATCCCCTTAGTATAATCCCTGATAAAGAGTTCCTCCCCATCTTTCCTGTAGGCCCCCTTTAGGTACTGGAAGGAAGCTATAAGGTGTCCCCAAAGGGAATGCTGCTGAAGTTTTTAAAAAATTACCCCTGGTACTTAAATTCTCAGCCTCGGATGATTTTGTTTTTAATCTATGCATCTATTTTTAAAACTCACAGTTTTCAAGAAACATGACCTTTTTCTGTTTTGAATACATTTTGTACTCCCATGACCCAGCTAAGATTTATAGGCTGTTGCTGCTAATGAGGACTATAGTTGTCTCTTATTTTTTTTAAATGTAAAACAACCATCTCTTTCCCAATTGTTGAATACATTCCATAACGACATTGCATACTGATGCAAACTCTGTAAAGACTCTGTTCTCACAGTGGAAATACACAGATTAAGTAAAGAATGAGAGATCAATATGTCAGCTCTAAAAATGTTCCGTTTTGTTTCTAAGTCCAAAATTATAATCTCTATAATTCATGATGAAAATTATCAAAGCTATGTAAGATATTGAATATATTTATGGAAGCATATTATCTCTGTCATTGGAAGAAATAGAAGTAACTGCAGCGTTCACAGAGTGATATGCCTTCAGTTATTGCTATAATCATGGTACAATAAGATCGTAACTACTTTAGTAGATCTACAGAAGGAAAGAGTTAGTGCTGAGGATCTGATATATATATACTAAATGTGTTTCAGGTAATTTTTGTTTCAGACTCAATATGTTTTGGTCCCATTGGCTAAATGCCTGTTATTGTTTAGAAACTGTTAGGTGCGTTTCAAGAGTGTATCTATCTGTTTAGCTATAGTTGAAAGATAGCCTGTCCATATGCACCAAGACTACTCTATGTGAAATGAAAAATTTTAAGTGGAGACTTCTGGAAAATCCTCTTCAAAATTTCTTTTACTCTGAACTGAAACACTAAGGTAGGCTTGCCATCTACATTTCTTTTGCAAAGCCCAATAATTGTTCTATTTTCTTCCTCAGAACTTCAAATACTCATTCCACACCATCAGGTCTTCAAGTATAAGACATTACAAAAACATTGTGACCTAGATATTTTTTATTAATGTTAAAATTACTGTGAAGATAGACATTGCAAATATCCCTCAGAATTGGTCATGGTTGCATTCAAAGTTTGGTCAAAGCCTTTTTAAGACCATTGTGAAAAGAAAGCCTAAATCTTTCAATAATTATTCCTATTGTGGAAAATTCCAGCTGATTTCCTCATGTTTTTGTTATCCCAAAATGATCACAAAATATCTCCACTCAAGCTGAATACTGAAACTTAGAGGAAGCTAAAGGCATAACAAGGCAAGCTGACAGTTCACTATGCCAAAGTAAAGGATAAAATTGGGAAAATAAAAGCAGTAGCAGAAATGGAAAAAAAGAAAGTTAAAAGTTCTTAAAACAAAAGAAAAAAATAAATATCCTAAGAAACTCCATGGTGTGTGACGTAGGATGAAGAAAAGTGTGTGCTAGAAGTTATAGTTCTTCCTAATTCCACTTGGACAGTTCTGATAATTTTCTGGTTAACAGCAATGGGTTTGGGTTTTGCCTTGTGGCCATAAACCAGAAGTTAATTTCTTTGGGCTATGGCCATCTCTTTCCTCCATGAATCTGCAACCCATGTGTGAGTGGAGGAATTGGATTTAATATCTGCCAAAAGACATTACGTGGCATGTAGGTCACAGGTCTGGGATTATTCCTTGGCCCTGTTTATAGTCAGTGTGGCTCACGCAGACACTCTGTGCTCAGTGGCTTATAGACTGGCAATAACAGTCATAGAGTGGTTTGAATTAGAAGATACCTTTAAAGATCATGTAGTCCAGCCCCCCTGCCACTAGATCAGGCTGCTCAAAGCCCCATACAACCTGACCTTGAATGCTTCCAGGGATGTGGCATCCACAGCTTCTCTGGGCAACCTGTTCCTGTGTCTTACCACCCTTATCATAAAAAAAATTCATTATGTCCATCCTAAATCTACCCTCTTTTGGTTTAAAATCATTGCCCCTTGTCCTATCACTACAAGGCTTGGTAAAAAGTCTCTCTGAATCTTTCTCATAAGCCCTCTTTAAGTATTGAAAAGGTGCAATAAGGTCTCCTCAGAGCCTTCTCTTCTTCAGGCTGAACACCCCCAACTCTTTCAACCTTTCTTCACAGGAGAGGTGTTCAAGCTCTCTGATCATTTTTGTGGCCCTCCTCTGGATGCTACCGAACAGATCCATGTCTTTCTTGCACTGGAGACCCCAGAACTGGACACAGTACTCCAGAGGAGGTCTCATGAGAGTGGAGTAGAGATGGAGAATCACTTCCTTTAACCTGCTGGCCCCACAGCCTAGGATACAATTGGCTTTCTGGGCTGTAAGCACACATTGCCGGTTCATGCCTAATTTTTTGTCTACCAACATCCCCAAGTCTTTCTCTGCAGGGCTGCTCTCAATCCTTTCATCACCCAGCCTGTGCTGATATTGCAGCTTGCCCTGAACCAGGTGCAGGACCTTGCACTTGGCCTTGTTGAACTTCACGAGGGTCATGTGAGCCCACTCCTCAAGCATGTCAAGGTCCTTCTGGATGGCATCCTGTCCCTCAAGCGTATCAACTGCACCAGTCAGCTTGATGTCATCCACAAATTTGCTGTTGGTGCACTCAATCCCACTGTCTATGTCACTGAAGAAGATATGAAATAGTATTGGTCCTAGTACGGACCCCTGAGGGACACCACTCCTTACTTTGAGATATTGAGACTTTGACTGTAACTCTTTGGACATGGCTATCCAGCTAATTCCTTGTACATCTAACAGTTCACCCGTCAAACCCGTATCACTCCAATTTAGAGGTAAAAATGTTGTGTGGGACCATATACAAGACCTTACAAAAGTCCAGGTAGATGACATCCCTTGCCCTTCTGTTGTCTACTAATGCAGTCACTCCAATGCAGAAGGCGTGATTAGTCAGGCACTATTTGCCCTTGGTGAAGCCATGCTGGCTGTCTCTAACCACTTCCCAGTCTTCCATATGGCCTGACATATGTTCCAGGAGGATCTCTTCCATGATCTTACTGGTCACAGAGGTGAAGCTGATTGATCAGTGTTTCCAGCTTCCTCCTTTTTACCCTTTTTAAAAATGGGTGTGATATTTCCCTTTTTCCAGTCACTGGGGATTTCAGCTGGCTGCCATGACAGTAACAGTGTCTTTGACCGTCTCATATTTCAGCATTTTGAGTAACATAATTCAGAATAATTGATCACTCAGACTGCTTGGAGAACTGAGGACAAGAAAATAAGCAGCAAGGATGGGCCTGCTTTTATAAAACATGGTAGCCAAAATCTAAACAAAACACTAATAAATAAATAAATAGTAATTATTTTCCAGTCAGGCTTGTGAATGTATACAGCCTCATGCAAAGTAGGACAAATATTATTGTCAATCCAATCAGTGAAACAAAATATGTATACACACATTTCATATGCATGCACACACACACAGATGCATATATACACACAGAGACACACACAAACTCACACAGATATATTCATGCACACATTTATTTATATACTTAAGTATTTGAGTATATGTCTGAATATGCACACATGGTTGCCTGTGGTAAAGTCACAGTTGGAAAATCTACAAAAAACAGAGGATATCTGTAATAAATAATTATAAGAAGTCTTATTTTTTTCTTTATATTCCTCGCTTCTGTAAATGTCCCCCCTATGGTCTTCTTGTTACCACCACTAAAGCCATCTTACATTATCACTATTCTACTCCTTCCACTCACTCGTTGTCCAGTTTCATCCCTTCCTCTCCTGTTACTTCCAGTGATGATGTCTCTTGCTCAAAGAAGCAAGTTTACTCTTCCCCACAGATTAGAACAGGGCTGGTGCCAAGATGTCAAGTTTACCTTGAGAAGAAAACTAGACTAGACTTGAGAAGAAGACTGGAAAAGCAGCATGACTCCAAGTGTTAGGATGCTCCACACTTCTCTGGCATGCTGCTGGCTGGACTGGTGCTGGGAGTGAAGCCTTATCTCCTTTCAGCAGTTGTTAAACACCTAGCAAAGAGGAAAGAAGACAGCCAGTAGCAGTTTTGGCTCTAGGATCTGCTTTGCTTGCCTTTGCTCTCTGCTCGGTCTAGACCAGCCTGAAATAACCTCTCCTCTATATTCGTAATAAGATATACGTATACATGCATGAGAGTAGCTTTTGCTTGCTACACATTATAGCGCGCCTTGTACATATAGTTGTGTGAATAGAGGTGGAAGTGATGACAACCATGCACAATTTCAGTCTGCATGTGTTTGCATGTCTTTGTAGATGCAGACTCCCCAGGCCAGTCTTTGTGCTAGCTCTAAGAAACAGCTGACTCCTAGCTACACTCATGCTTTACTAAGCTGTATAAGGCACTTTCATTCTTTGCAACTTCAACATGGGACCTTAACTTTTTAGGGATGCATTTTGTGTAATTTACTGGCAATGCTTATTCCCAAACTCCCCCCCCAGTTTCAGTCTTAGAAATACGAAAGTATGAAAAGCTGGTAGACTCAGCTGACAATAAAATGGGTTTTCTACATGCTGCCCCTTAAGCTGAAACACCCATATATGCATCAACAGGGAGACAAGGAATTAAAATCATCTTTCCTAGTGATAGCACATTTCAAAGGCAGTTTGCGAGATTTAGAATTAGCAGCAACCTATTAAAACAAGTGTGGCACTCTGCCCACATTTTTGCCATAGAATTAATTGATTTTGGTAGTTGTGATAACACTTTACAACAGTAGTAATTCCACTGCAATTTTAAGTGGAATGTGAAAGTATGAACACATACAGAAGCATGATTAAAAAGGGTAACTGGTGAAGACACATACACATATATACCTCTGTGTGTGTATGCATGTGTGTATACAGATGTGTGCATGTAGAGACACACAGTGATACAAGTATAAAGACATTCCTAAAATTTCAGTGGTGGAGTTGAAGTAATCCCTGTTAGATGTAAAGTAAGCATCCAAAATATACTGAGGTTTTACAATCCATTCCCACCCAGCAGTTTTTGCTGTCCCCTGCTACCCCAAGTCAGTCTTGAATTACACACTACCAAATGTGTGTTAAGTTTTGTAAACAGGCAATTAAAGAAGGCAGGTTCTGTGCTGTCTCCTTTAAGTTGTTTACAACAAGTTTGTGAATATTGAGGGTAGTGCCACAAACAAAATGACTGCATGCACAAACAAAGCAGAAGCTTAAAATGAATGTAATGACAGTGATATTTGTAATTCTGATATTCACAGGTTGTTTTCTAACATAATAGACCGCAAAAATTAGGGAAACAATTGTTAAATAATTGTTTTTAAATTACATATACCATTTAAAAATACATATTAAATGCTATGAGATCAACTAACCACACAGAGAACGAGATGATAAAAGGTGGAAAAAGAGTATAGAACAGTAGAAAAGTATATGAATTTAATATTTGGCTTGGTTATATTCTTTGTTTTGCTGTTAAATTTTCTAATAGCATAGTTGATACTTAAGGAAGCAGAAAATTCTGGATGAGACAATCAAAGAAAAAAAAGTATAGCACATGTATACACTCATTAAACATATCCACCCCCTTCACCAAATCATATAGAGCTTTTCCTTATGTATGTTCTGTCCCCATCTGTTTAAAAGAAAAAGAAAGTCCTGTGGGTTTTTTCATTGTACAGGTGTTGTTCTGCATTATACACAAAACTGCCCTAAATGCTGAATAAGGAAACTGGTATTAGAAGATTTTGTGTTTAAAAATCTGATGAATCCCACCCCCAGTTAAAACTGTCAGAGCTGACAATGACAATTGAATGTTACAGACAATGGATCAGTCATGACTGAGAGGCAGTGGCTGTGAATTTAATAGTATGAACATTCCCACAGTGAAAAAACAGACGTATGATATACAGAAGGCAGTATTTCTGCTCTGTAGGATTTTCCTAAAAAAACTTTTTTCCAGTTTAGTTGAAAAATTGAACGTGTGAAAGTTCTGAGTGACCAAAAATGTAAATAAAGTACTTGTTTGATTTTTTAAAAATATTCATTTTTTGGGTAATCGTAATTTTGTTCAGCTTTCTTTGGAAGTAATTAATATATATTTCTAAAATGGGGAACCATTTTTAACTGAACCCAAAACTTTTATTAAAGTATGAAATTCAAATATTTAAAAAAGTTTTAAAGATTTTTCAATACCTTAATAAAATATTTTTGGAGCAATCTTTTTCAATGAAGATCTTGCAAATTATTTTCATTAACAAAATTCTTTATTAATAAGAAATCCTTGTGAGCGAGAGCTTATACAATGATTTGCATGTATATTGCACTGACTGTTTTCCATTGAGTTTTTCTTGCAGAAAGTATTGTCCTCTTTAAAATTTTATCCTAAATACTATTTCTTTCCCTTTCAAAAACTTTTTAAACAATATTAATAATTTAGTAATTTCTGGAGAAGAAAAATGTGCAAAATAAATCTATTATTATCAGCATATATTTTTTCTCTAGATCTTCAAGTTTCTAATGCTGGATATCAGACTAGAAATATAACTCAAGAATGGAAAGAACCAAAGAATAATTGAAGCTTTGAAGAAGTTAATTTGCAGGAAAAGGAGATTTTGATTCAAACTTCTTGATGTTTTTATCTAAACGATGTATCCATTCCTAATTTTGCAAAACATACTTGTATGTCAGAGTGTATTCTTTAATCTGTATTTGTATGTGATGATCTTGTTTTTTAATTTTACAGAGCAGTAGCTGCATATTCCAATATGGAGTATGTCATTACAATAGTTTTTATTCTCATGAGTTTTTTAAAATAATATCTGGTTACTTAAATGTAAGAACTGAGGGTATGAATACAACACATCTGTTTGTCTACCTTATCGTGATGCCTGCTAAATGAGTATAAGGAACTCATTTACATAGACAGTTATCTATAAGAAACATATATACGGTCCAGTTACTGATACTTAGTTGAAAAATAGAGATACAAAGAATTCTTTTTTCAAGCCAAGGAAAAGAACCAAGAAAATTGACCCACCTCCCAGTAAAGAGATTAACCAACCAACGACACAGAAAAGAGGGGTGCCAAAAAAAAAAAAGTTTGGCAAGGGATTAGGATGTGAATGCAGAAAAGAGCAATGTATAGAAGAAATCAGCGTCTTGTGAAACACACTAAGAGAAAGATGTGTGTAGCAAAGTCAAGAGAAGAAAGGTTCTCCTGAAAGTAATTTCTTTGTATTAAGGTGTTTCTTATTTTTCTAGATGTTGCGTTGCTTGCTCTTTGTAAATAACACATGTTGGCTCAGTAAATATCCAAAGACATGAAGCTTAGCTGGGGCAATATTTATGTAAATTTGTCAGATCAGTGCTGGTAAAGATGTAGATACTTTTTACTGAGATTAAACACTAGCATGGCAAGAGTAATTTTTAAGAACAGTGGGGAGCTCTGGCTAAGTCCCACCTGCAGAATCTCTCTCTAGGATTTTCAGACATGAGTGATCCACTCTGCATCTAACTCCTGGCACCCAATTTTCTTAGTGCCTTTCACCACCACAGTCCAGCAGAAGCAGTAACAAAAGTAGATTGAACTTTAAAACACCAGCTTGAAGAGTGGCCTTCAGTCCAGAAAACAAATCTTGGTAAACTGAGGAGATACTACATAAATGCTTACAATGCCAGTCTCTTCATTTGGAAAACTAGAACCACAGGAACTTCCTTCACACATGTCCAATAAGGCAGCAGGCTACTGGAGAAAAGATGTGGTCTGGTATCAGTCTTACATGCCTTCAGTTTCAGGTATTTAGACATCTCAAACTGAGCTGTCCTGCAGAAGTTAAATGAAAAGACAAATATGGATAGGATGTTCAACACTACGGGTGAAAGGCTACACTTTAATTTGGTAAAGTATGTTTAAATTAGGCCTTATAATAGGTTGGTTCCCCATTATTTTGTGCCATTAACTTGGTTTTAGAGAATGCTTTAAAACACCTTCACTTGTTAAATCTTTCACAGCCAGCTGATTGTCTCCCTAACAGAAAATGAGAGGCAAAATGTCAAGAAGAGCAAGGATTATCTTAACCTTGTACTACACTGATCAGAACTCTGCTCAAAGTCAATGATTGCAAAACTTGTTCAGAATAACCTGATGACTCAGTCTCCCAGAATGCTAATCTTCAAAATCAGTGCAGCAAGAGACAAGAGGATTAAAGCCACATTCAATTGTAATGAGATCCATCATTAAAGGCAGAACACAGTCCATTGACATGAGATGTCTAGAATGTGTAATTGCTTTTACTGTAAAATTTTCATTAGCACAAGAATTTAGAGTCATTGTTCTGTTATTACATTTTGCCTATTATTTTCATTTTATTCTTATAACTTAACTGAGTTTTTAATAAAGCTCTCAGTTTTCTGCAGATACTTGCATTGTAGCTTCCATTTGTACAGACACCAGTTTTTTTTTTTTTAATGAGAAGAGGAACCTAGCTGCATAGCCTCTTCATATTATTCACCAGATTTTTTTCTTTTTAACTTTCAAAAAGATTGTCTCATTCTGAAACTTGCTTTTTCCTGCTTTTTTTAAGTGGAGCTCTGCATTTCCCTCAGAATTATTCTCTACCTCTGGCCAAAGCATGTATGAATTGGATTGAGCATATGCAGTCTGCTACTGGATCAGGCTCCCCACTCAAAGGCCAGGTAGTTAAAAGAAGTGTGGAGCATTGGTCCTTTGAATATTTTGTTTGAGTAAACGAGCATTAAGCAGGTCTTCAAATGGTATTTTTCCTGTTTGGCTTTGCTTTGTACTTTCAGTTCACTGGGAGAAAATTACTGCATTTCATCTCCAGCAAAACAAACTGTTAATTTATTTGGGGTGGGGAATAGCAAAGGATACTTTACATGATTAATTAGCCTAAAGTATGTGCTAAAAGCAAATAAATAAAGAAACAACAGTGCCAAATTATGCATGATTCACATTCAGTTTGTCTAAGCAGTGAAATACAGTTTGGAAATGCACAGCTTTCCACCAGGTCCTTCTTTATACACAAGAGACTAATTCTTATTTAACACACATAGCATTTTATTTTTATCACTGAAACTGGGAAACAAGCTGGCAAACATTTATGAATCTTAATTAACCATTTAAAAACATTCTATAGCAACAGACCTGAAACATGTAAACTTTCCATTTTCTTGTTATGCTCCACCTCCGTGTCTCTTGGTTACACATACCACTGTGTGTATGGGCATTTTTATTGCATTTATGGATATATTTCCTTAAAAATACATTATGCTTTAAAGAGTGTTAAAAGGATGACAGAGGCAGGATTCTAAGAAATTCAAGGTAAATTATATGGTTGTCAGAGGAGTTAAGGTAATCAAGACAGGCTTCCAGATTTGCAATAAAATAATATTACAATGTTTTCCCTTCTCATCTCTGAAATTTGCTGCTTCCATGTATACAAGTTGGTGTGCTAACAAAGTACAGTTATTAATTCCAGCTTTAAGACTCAGCTCGACTCTGGAGTGTTACATTGCAATTCTAGATTTATTACTACTACATAATAGTAAAAAATGACTGCAATTACAATTACCTTTGCTTTCAGTTTCTGCCTCTTTCACACAGCCTCCCTGGGAGGCTTTCAAGTAAGATAGCTAATAAAATAGATGACTGAATGCTGTAACATAGATGTCATATGACAGATCTGAAAGCATCAACAGCAAATTGACTACTGAGGTACATGGTTCTTCTGATGTTCAATGAATGATACAATTTCTCCTGACTTACCCTTGATAGAGTCTAAGGCATGAAAATATAAACAAATTATACAAAATCAGAAATTATAATTTTTGGCAATGAGAAGGGATTAATGAAAGGGATTTTGGGTTGTATGTTGTCTGGTTTTTCATGGCTGAACTGTAGACTCAGGAAAAGATTATTGCTTTCTTAGACAGTGCTTCTTGAATTTTGCTTCTATCTCAGCTGAGCACGACAGAGGAAAAGAGAGGAAAAGAGAGAGGCGGGGGAGGAAAGAGAGTAGTAAAGTAACCACTTCTAAGGAGTGGTTACAAAGCTAAGTGCCAAATATTCATAACACAAAACATAGACTGTTGCAGTAATGTCATAATTATCAGCTGGAAACTTGCCATACAATATGTAAAAATAGCCATGTGCCATCTGGTAATCATTTTTTCCCAGGCAAAATGGAAATTAAGGGTTACAACAAAACTGTAATTCCTTAGCCTGGGAGAGTGGTAAACCAAGCGTATACCACTTATTAGTATATTTGTTTCCTAGGCGTGCACCTTGATATAATAAAGAAAATAAAAAATTCTTATGTTCTAGAACAAGTCTCACTTAGGCATCTAAGGTAGTTCATAAAAAGAACAGAACATCCTTAATAACAAACAATGACTACATTTCTTCGGACTCCAGCTTTCACTCTCCTTTCTTGTTTTGGATCTACTGTTGTAATATTTTCAGTGCAGAGCTAGAATGCCAGCTTTTAATATGAAAATCACAACTTTCAAAATTGAGTTCATTTTGCTTTTATACATGTTAATTTACATATGCTAATGTATGTAATTTTCCTTATATATTTCACATTTATGACTATTTTGTATGTTTTCTACTGCATCTAAACAGTAATGTATTTCTTCATTTTGGTATAGTACATAACCTCTCCAAATACCTTCATTTTGTTTATATTTACACATTTTGCCAGGCATTATATGATTTATACTTTAATTGATTTATATATTACTTTTTCGTCTGGATTCAGGTGAAAAGAACGTGAGGACAGACAGGAATAACAACAAACGGTGATGCGATCTTTCAATTACTAGCAATATATCTTTCTCATTAGCCAGAAATTACTGGCAGGATGTACCTGAAGACTTTAATATAGTTGTACTACTCCCGATCTTCATCTAATGTATATTTTCAGGGGATAAAACGTTTCAGAATTTACTCATGCCAAATTTGCTGTGATTAACTGCTCTAACTGCACGTGTAACTAAATGCTTGCATACTAAATGCATTGGCTTCTTGAGGACCCAATTCTACAAGTGGTGTTTGTGTCACTTTCCCAAGCAGTCATCCAGTATTGCAGTCCTTCAGATTGGCGTGTGCTGAAACTGGTCTGTTAGCTTTAATTTGTTGTACTACTTTTATTATTTGTGTGCAAGCTCCTATTGTCATAAGCACAGAGGAAAATAAACAGTGATGCATTTTCCTTGATGAAGGTTTCCAGGCATGACTTTGGTGAAGGTGGCGTGCCTGTCTCTTACTGCTGCTGTCAGACTGGTAGAGCACACAGGCTATGGGTTTAACCAGTCTTGGCTGATAGCTGAAGCCAATTAAAGTCCTTTTTCCTTCAGCTTAGGCTGAAAGAAGTGTTACGGGTCCATCTACTAGCTTTGACATAGTCCACAGTACATAACAGGCTACTATTAGTCAACGTAATCCCCAAATGCAGGAGTTCAAATGAATGCAGCACCTTTGCTGATACTGGTTACAGACCCCTGAGGAACTTGTTACTAAAACGTATTTTACAGAGCAGTTTGTATGCCTGCACCGGAGTGTTTAATGCAAATGAAGTATCCTGGCATCTGTTATACCAAAGTATTTTCAGAAGAAGCAGGCGGTCTCTAAGTTCACTGTGAAAACAAGGGGGACTTACAGTACCGTTGCTCTCTGGTTCCTTATTCTTGCCCTACAGCTGTGCCCTTCAATGTTGTTTAAAAAAATGCAGATACAAAGCTCATGGTTTATTCCCTTTTCCTTCAGGACCCAGGAACTGCAGATGTGGTAGATTTTAATAAAGCTCCCGAATTAATAGCCCATACTCCGTATGAGAAAATATCTCATAATATCTGCAACTGCCAGAACGCAGTGTTACCCTGTGGGATCAGTCTTGTTTCCCCTAGCTGGAAGGTTTCTGACCATATTGCTGCTGCATTGAATTGCAGGTAACTTTTGTTATTTGAAAGCAACTCAAAGTCTCAGTGCATTGCAATGGATAAGGTGTTTTTCCACAATTAGAAAAACCTCAGGTTTCCAGGCCAGAAGCTCTATCTTCCAGCCTTGATTTGAGGAGATAACAAATTAAATAATTTCTTTGTGAAATGTAAATTTTATGGACTGCCATTAAGCTTCCCTTAGCAGGCACTGTGTTTTGAAACTGTTTGTGAGTTTTCTTGTTCAAAGGTAAATTTTCCTTTGTTTTAGATTACCACTTTCCCTAAAGTTGCCTTAAAAAACACACATTTATTTAGCCAATAATATTATTTCACAGCTAGGCACTCAAATGATCCCACTGCATAGGGTATAAATATGCTGTTTAAAATAAAGATTTAGTGTGAAGTAATAGTACCTCAGTGAAAGTTTAAGGAAGCAATAAGATACTTTGTCCTTTTTATTCTGACTGTCAAATGCCAAATATTTGATGGAAATCCCAATACTTCCCTCACATAGAAATATTGGCCAGAGCAAGCAGATTCTGATGTATTTCCACCCAACAATAATTATCCTTTAAGTTATCAGTGCCTTAACTTTCAACACAAACTCTCTTATTATTTATACCTATCACAGGTGCCAAGAACCAAAACAACAACACCACCATCATTCAGCAAAGGGCAATAGGCAAATATTGCTCTGCCATGAAACAAAACTGTACCAACACCAAAGAGAAAATTTGCTTGACATGAAATGATAGAAAAAAATTTTCAAAAAAATGCTGAATATTAAAACATATTTCATATGTTTCAATAAAAACCACTGATTCATAAATTTTTAAAGACCAAAAATAAAAGCATTTCTCAAGTAATCATTGTGAAAATTGAGACAATGGTAAACAGATGGAAGATCTCATTTTTGCCACCCTTGCTATTCAACTTACTTTAAGAGTCACTGTGACTATTGTCAGGCTGAACTGTAACAGTATTAGATGCGATATCATAGGTTGTGCTACTTAGAACTTAAAGTCAGAATTAGATTTTCAAAGGGAATTCAGAAAACCACACAGTATGTTTCCATCACTTTTGACAAGATACGGTAGAATGCAAAGGAAGATGTCAAACTCTGAACGCCGTTTGAAGGGGCTTGTGTACACACAGGGAGGGAAAGGTGTTGTGCTTCTCTTTGAAGATTCCTTCCCTCTCAAACTACTGAAGATGACTTATGGCTGGTGTCAGAAAATGAACCATCCAAGAAGACTGCCCCTTCCAAAGAAAACCAGCAGAAGAAGATGCTGAAAAGCTTGAAAACTCAATGGAAAATTAATGAATGTCATTTGAATTTACTTGACAGAAGATTTTTTGACTAACATATCATCACATAGTAGTACCATCACTAAAACCACAATAACTTGGCATGAAAGCCTGCTTTATTTTGCAGTTCTCCCCCCAGGTCTCAACTTTAGTCTGTAGGTTTAAGCATGAAAAGCATGTTATTGGAAACAGAAAAAGGTTTCACTTTTCAGCATGTTAAGAACAGAAAGAATCCCTTGTGTGAAGACAATGAGCATGATGTATATTTTTTAAATGAGTCCAAGGTGCAGGAAAAAAGCCTTCCTATATGCAGTCAATGCAAAAGTACAAATTATTTCATAAATATCTTGTATTAGAAACTCAGTTATGATCAGAAAACTGTAGCTAACAAGTTTCATTAAAGTCTTCTGGGGAAACTGTAGGTCTAGAAAAAAAAAGTGATCATAGACCCAATTACAGTAAGTCATAGGTATGCAGCTGTTCAGTTAAGAGGCAAGTTGTTACATTGTTCTGTGAGAGCCAATCTCATCAGACCAAACCATAGCTTCAAAATGTTAAACATCTCAAAAATCTTCAGTGTTTTGGTGCCACTCTCCAAATGAGAGTTGTGAGCTTCTTGACCTTTACTCTAGGTGGCCAGGCTTGATCAGGTTTCTGTCTAGAAGACATCTAGTTGCATTGCTATGTTAACTGTGTCTGAGCTAACATTTCTCACTTCTGAACAGGGTTCAGACATTGAGGTCTAGTGTTCTACTGATATCTTTTCTCAGCTATCTTACATCCACCTTATCAGTAACAAATACCCACACAGAAAATCATGTCTGCTTGTGCAAAACAAGATTTGAAGGACTATGTCTATTTATTTTATTTTCTTCCCAACATACCAGTATCTAAATCAACCTGCATTCTTCTAGCTATTAGGTTTTCCATTGTAAATTCTTTCTTGATTCCCAATAATTCAACATAATTACAGCAATTTGGCAACTACTAGAATTTTACTCATACCTCCTTTCCAGCAGCATCTCCAACCCTCTCAGTATGAACTTGAAGGGTTTAACACTGTTACAATGACCTCCATTGGTATCTGCTGGCTGAAAAGAACTATGTG
>VYXH01004874.1:24480-45879 GCA_013397275.1 Burhinus bistriatus
CCGAGTATTGACCCCTGGGGGACACCACTGGTTACAGGCCTCCAACTTGACACTGCTCCATTAATCACAACCCTCTCAGTTCTGTCACACAGCCAGCTCTCAATCCACCTCACTGTCTCCTCATCTAGCCCACGCTTCCTCAGCTTCCTAATGAGGATATTATGGGAGACAGTGTCAAAAGCCTTGCTGAAATCAAGGTAAATGTTTTGTGGCAATCTACCTTCCACTAAGATACGACCAAATTTGGTCTATCTTCAGGCAGAGATTTATCAAATTTGGAGTTTTGCTTGAATATACAGAAAAGCAGCAAATACTAGGTAACTCTGCTATTATCTTCACTGTTTCAGTATCTTAAGGCAAATATTAAGACCACACAGTAGATTTAACAAAATAAACTCACAATAAACATTGGCAGACTGTGAAATAGCCTCGTCAGACAATATCTGACATCTTTTTTTAGAGATGATCTGCAATTCTTCCCTTGCATTTTCCTTCTGGAAATCATTTGAAACACAGCACTGTTTTATGCTTTATATGAAGTGCCCCCACTGACCTCGCATTACCAATTTCTTAATATTTAAGCTGACAGATGGAGTGTTGGGATTTGAACCAGATACCAACCTTCTGTTCACATACGACTAGCTTTGCCTTTAGTAAGAGAGTTCTGTGGAAGCTGAGTCCTGCTGGGGATTTCAGACCAGGTTATATTTTTGTCAAATTCTCACCAAGAAATGACACCAATTGCTTTGGACTCCATTCTGAATACTAAAGCATGGTTCTTTAACGATTCACTAGCCTCTCAAAAGGTTTATTCACCTGACTAATTCAGTATTTGTTTCTTTTGATATCCCCTTCCTCTCCTCCAACAGGTGAGGTAGACCAGGATTTCAGTGAATCTTTCCTGAGACATGCATCCAAGTAACAAAGTACCATCACATTTCCAGTGCATCCTTAATGCTGTTCTTTGATGTCTCTTTGAAGAGACAGTCAGGCAAGAACCCTTTTTTTGTTATCATTCATCATGTTCAAAATGTTCCAGATGTCATATAAAACATGCAGAAGCACATAGTCAGCTATTTGGCTTCTAATAAATGACTGCTATTTCGATATTTATGAAAGCTCTACAACATAATGGGAAGGAGCTTATTAGAACAATAGCTGGAGAGAGATAAAGTGGTTGGCAGCAAGTGAGCTCATCCTTTCTCCCCCCTCCCCTTCTTGCTTCCTCTTCCCCTTGTCTCTCATAAAATGTGTGCCGAAAGGGACAAGTATAAAGCAGAGCAGAGAAGCTTCCTCAGTGAGGACTGAGAGATCAGCTCAAGTCTAGGGGCAGGGATTTAATTCAAGGCTCCTTTTGTTGATAGCTGCTCACAGTACACTTTGAGCATTTAGTTACTTCATGCCTGTCATCAGTCCTTTAACACGATTGCAGTGCTCTACGTAGAGCCAGACATCAAGCTTTAACAGCATCACAGCATGTAGATTAAAACACCCAACTCTTTATTTTTACTGAAGAACAGACACCTAGCTCTTCGCCTACACAAAATCAGGAGTGCCTCTCACTGACTTTATGCATGCACATGGATCCTGGCTGTTCTTCCAAAACTTCTGCTTGGCTCAAGAGAAACACAGGTTTGTCCAGCAGCTCTGTCAGTCTCTGCACAGGTGAGGACCTCTTAACATGGCTACGTTTACATGATTCATGATGATGAGACCAAGTAATAAATCTTCATTGTCTCTTTGGCCTCTTTAGGGGAAAAGGGTTAAAAAATCATTTGTCTTGAGATGACGAGAAGATGAGGGCAATCCTTCCCCTTGCACGGTGTAATTTTTCCTTTTCCCAAAGATCCTATGGAAGACTGTCTCGGAGGATTAGCAAACTCAGGAGAAGGAAAAGCTGATTTACAAGAATGAGTTCTGCTTATGTAAACTTTCTTACGCCACTTTCCTGATTGCACCACTCAAAAAGCTGACAGGAATCAAATGAATCAGCTTCTCATATCTCTGTCCAAAGATAAAACTCCCACAGAGATTCAAAGGAGAAAAGTCAATCTCCTCACTGGCCATGGATGTAATATCCTGGATGCAACACTTTGTTTATCTGCTCCCCACTGCTACTGCCTCCACTGAGATAAGTGCTTGTATGGTGAAGACTCATTTTGCTTTTTCCATGGATCAGCACAAGCAAAACAGTTCCTGCCTTCCTATAAGCATAGAAACTTTGCAAGAGACTAGATTGAAATCTGTAGTGTCCTGAGTAGGTATTTAAGGCCTATAAATACAGAACATTGTTGCAAAGTACATTATGAATTACTTTATCATTATATAAGGCAAAAGCATGCTGCTGTGATGAAACAGAAAAAAAATAATCGTCAAAGTCTGATGTTACCTTGACTCCAACCTAATGATTTCCCTCCTAAGAAATACCACCACAATAAATGGAAGATTGCATGAAGCTTTGCAAAACCACTGGCAGCAGAGGATACAGCAACTACTTGAGTCCCTCAGCAAAATGTTAACATCTCCAATAGAGAAGCTAAATCCACACACCTCACATTTTTTCACAAGGACCGAAGAGATATCCTCTCTTGTCTACTAATTAAATGTTACTCCAAAGGCCAATTGTGTAAAATTGAACATCAGTTTCAATTCTGATCTTTTCAAAGTTGCCTCTGATTTGTCAAGCAAGGTCTCTCTGTCCTGCAGTTTTTCCGTTTCATTCTCAGCTCAAAGGCAACGTAGATTTTTTTTTCCCTATTGACTGATAAAAATTCACTGAAGTAAGGTTGAATGGTACAAGCATGAAAAGATGTCACTTTAAAGATCCCATGTCTTAAAAATAGTGGAAATGAAATACTTCATCTCTCAATTTGAACAGTGGATCTCACCAGAAATTCGGGCCTGAGGAAAATGACCTTCTCAAGTTTTAAATGCATGGGCAGTTTCACACTGGGATAATGCAAATTAGAGCATTTTCTTACTGGGATATGGTATGCTTTGGAGCAAATATAGCATAGAATATGGGCAACATATTAAGCCATTTTAGCCTTAGATATGACATGAGGATATAAGTTGTACGTGGTTTCTCTATTATGGTTCGATGCTGTACATGCTGTACTCTTTAGAAATAACATTTTAATTAACCCTAAGTTTTACTTTAAGCTTTAATGTACTTGTATTCATTACCTGACTATTTTATATGACTCCTTCTATTCCATGCATAGATTACAAAAACTAAGTGAGAACTCCTGGCTGTAAATGTCAGGAGTCTGTCTAGCTAAAGCATTGTTAGTTTGGGGTACATTGCAAATACAGGTATAATTGTAAAGTGTGCTAATAATATTTCAAAACACACAATATTATGAGGCTGTGTTAGTGATCCAAAAGGATGTAAAAGATTCTCATTAGTGTTGTTAAGGTCTGAAAATGTTAATACTCCGATGACAGCTTGGACACTTACAACAACATGCTTTAGTTTTGTAATGCATTAGCAGGTGCACAATACCACATCAATAAATTATGTCTATATATTCAGAGTAATGTAGAATACCAGATCATAATACCATGTTTGTTGCCACTGTTTCTTTTAATAATTTGTACTGTGTACAGTTGTTCAGCATAAAAAAAAGCTCTTTCCTGTCTCATAATAAAGATGAAATATTTCTGATAATCTGAAATGGGCATTGGTACAGTCCATTTCAGAATAGGATCCAGTTTTCTATGAATGAGCAGAAGAAGCTTATCCTCCATAAGGACAATGACAACAAACTTTACCAGCCTTATTCCTCATCTGTAAAATATTAGCAATGAAATGTTTATGAGAAGATTCAGAACAATTCATTGTTTCTGATCTCTCCTTAAAGTAGAAATAAAAAAAAGTACTTTCCATGCTATAACTGGAATTTAAATTTTTGAATAGCTGATCACTTACCATTTTGTACATACCTTCCCTTGGTCACAATAACACTATCAGAATAGTGTTCCTTGTGTTAATGGTAAGGTGAAATATTCCCACACTTTCTATGGAATTTAGTTACTTCACAGTTTTATTGTCTGCTTCTCATTGGATATCAATTAATAAATGAAATCAATAGAAGACATATTTGTAAAAAGTATTTCAGCTCTAATGATGGATCTTTTGCCACAGTGTCAGGTCAATGATGAAAACCATGATTGCTGCTGCATAGTGTGATCTAGAGAAAAATAGCAGCTATGATTAGTGTGCAAAATTATTTTTGAGCATTATCTTCAGAAGGAAAACATGGAGAAAATAATTTGGTTCAATGAAGAGAAGCTTTTTCATGGTGTAATATAAGCATCTGATAAACTTCAGATTGAGAAGAGTATTGTTTCTGGCCCATAGAAAGATTCATGATACATAAGTTTCTTTCTGGGCCTTGCCTGTCCAGTGTCGTCATATACTAATCAGTCACACACCAGCTTCTTGATTTACTACATACAAAAATTACAAAGAAATATATTCCTCACCTTGTACAAGGAAATAATGATTTTCTGTATCTTTTACCAAACTGCAACATGGTAGATTTTTCAGGGAAAAAACTTTATGCATTCAGAATCTGAAATATCCTGGAGGTTGCTGTCTGTAAAGAAATGTGAATCATATGGGTTCTGCAGATCATTTTCTGCTGCTTTTGTAAAGTTTCTTAATTCTTGCACCAACGGCTTTGGACATTATGGGTAAAGTCAGTCAGTCTCCTGTTACTGAGATTATTTTTTTTTTATAGTCTCATAAAATGACAGACCCAGAAACAGCTGTTTGCAAGCCCCCCCTTGGTGAAGAAAAAAAAAACAAAACAAAAAAAAAACCCAAACCCAACCAATATTATTATAGCCGAAGCACTAGACTTTAATGAGGTGTCAAAGCTAAGAAAGTAATTAATGTAACTTTGAAATAGGTTTGTAGGATGGGTTAGCCAAACTTCAAATTAAGCTTCAGTGCAGAATTTAATCATGTCCATGGTGCACAGTTGAGATCCACAACAGGACCCACAGAGTCACATCACTTAACTAAGGTAGAAAGACATGTTAAACAAGTTGATCTACTTGAGAATGCTCTTTATTGGAACACATTAATTAACTTTCCATTTGTCAACAAGGAACTACATTAATTTCTACACATGTTAGGACAGAAAAGTTAGTATGATCTATATGTAATCCTTGTGATTATGGATGACATGAAGGTTGAGGCCATAAAGCATTGAGAGTAATGTTAAATCTTTCAAGCCCTTAGCATTGATCATTTAGGGTGAAAAAGTGTGGAAAATAGGGAGGAGGGATAGTTTTCCTTCAGAGACTGAGAAATGCAGACAAAGGTCACCAAAAATAAAAAAAAAAAAAAAAAAGAGATGTAACTAGTTCTCTTTCTGGCTAGGGATGTACGCATAAAAATTTTTCTGCTCCCAGGTCTTCCAGTGTATTCTTGTACCCTGAACGTGCAAGATCCCCATCATCAATGCAGCTAGGTGCACTGTCAAACAAGACCTCAGCATGACCCTGGTACCCCTGATGCCTGTTATTTGCAAGGGTTTTGTCAGCATTAACCAGCTCTGATGATTGGGCTTTGCTCTGTCTTGATGACTTCGTGTTAGTATGGACACATCATAACACATAATGTTTATACTGCAGTATAGTATGCAAACTATACTAACCAACACTCAGCCTCTCCTTTTACTGTTGCCACTAATCAAGTCAATAAATAATTGGATGGGTCATTTACAAGGATAAGTATCCTCTCTAGGCCTCAGAGTGCCTACGCAGCTGGAAAAAAAGCTCAGTTAAAAAATTAGGTCCCTCTATTTTCATGAAGTAGAAGCATTCCTCTCCTCATTTTGTGGATACACGTAGCGAAGAAATGAAAAGTTCGCTACTCGTTAAGAAATCATTGAGCTCTGGGGTCTCTTTTGGAAACCAGACTAAGTAATTTAAAGGAATCTCTACTTTGTGTGGCAAAGATTAAAATAACTGGTATGGGTGCAGGAGTTTGTAAGATCCTAGGGAGGGATATCAAAAGGAAAGATTTCTTTCAAACCCGTTAGTGATTTTAAAGGCCAAAACTAAGCATGGGTCTGAGCTGCTGCAAAATTAGTGAGACACTTGATTTCAAAGTGAGAGGGAGTTTCTATTGCAGGTAACACTTTATCTCTAAACCTATGTGAAGGGGGGTGAAAGCAAGCAGAACCCACAGCAGATCAGGGGCTGCACTGGGAGAACCCTTGCCGGGAGAGGAGTCGAACACTGCCCATGCTACCTGAGCAACCAGGTCAAACATGTCCCTGGTAATGAAGATCCATCCATTACCATAACGTGCAGGCTAGCACTGTAGATCACTTTCATGGTCTCCAAAGAAGCTGAGCAGTTATCAGTAACATTCAAAAATCCACTGGAAAGTCATTCATTTCACTTTATGGTCCTAATTAGCCATTTGTATAGTTCTATAATTAAATATGTTCCTTTCTCATCAAGTTTTTCACTTTAGTAATGATACCACTGTGCCACAAACAGGCCCCATGCTGTTTGGTTTGGGACTTATTCATAGCATTTAATTGGTCACCCAGTGGTTAGCCAATAACCCCTTCTATGGGAAGCAACACTCTGAATGCTGTTAATGGGCTAGAGGCACAGTGATTGCCTCCTGGTACCCAGCAGTACCGGGAATAAAGCAATTTCCTCCACTGTGTTGTGTGCCCAATAGCTAATCCTCTCCACTCCTGAAATGCACACTATTTGGTTATAAGTATTTGTACTGGCTTACTTACCGCTGGGTTGTTAATAGGCAGTGATTCTTCAATGCTCCTTCAGTGAAGTTACAGTCTGCTTGCTGACTGCTAATTAAAACAAGTTTGCACTCTAAGACTGCAACTAAAAGGTAGCAAGGTCATATTATTTAATGCAGCAGTCTTTTATTTAACAACGTTTATACAGTATTTATATGCGCACATTTTGCAGACAGGCACAGTTATTATTGATCACGTCAATGTAGTCAAAATGAGCCACAGACTAATCCTTCCTTCCCTGGAATATGATCACTAGGCTTTCCCTGTCTCTGGGACCGTGCAGTTAAAAAGCAATGTGTGTATGCAGATCTCTCCTCCAGTCTGTGTCTCAGCTTGAAAAACAAAAAAACAGGAGCAGATGAGCTAACTATGTTCTAAAAGGATTCAATCTGCCAGGAGTCTTTATAGAAATCAAAGCATATATTCATGGGTATTGGAGTAATTCTAAACACAGTAAGGTTAAGAGAACAAAGTGGTTATGACTTGCAGAAACAAATTTTATTGATTACTCTGTACATTTGTGCTACTTATTTAAAATCCAGTTTGAACAAGAACCCCTATCAGCAGGGTATCTGAGTGTAATATTAATCTGTTGCATGTGACTATTCCTTTCTTTCTGCTGTCTCCAGCAGAAGACAAGCTCTCTTCAGCAGAAATAATTGGTTCAGTTTACTTTTACTTTCTACTCTACTAACAGGAAGGCCACAGAATAATCCTTAGCCATATTGTTACTGAAATTAATATCTGAGACAGAAATAAGAAGTTATGCATTTTTAAAAAGTTGCTTAACAGTCTTTCACTTCTCTGTACATTACAATAGAAATTCACTTATTTAGTGTCTCCAGCATAACGTAGGGCACTGCAATTTTAACAAGGCTCTAGCACAATGTATACCTTAATCAGGAACATTTTGCAGATTTTTCTTTTTTTTTTTAGAGAAAATAATATATAGACCTGCACCTTGGAAATGGGTTCATTGTTTATGAAAGGCTAACAATTAGGCAACAAATACTGTTCACCCCCCCTTCACTTTTAACACGCATATTCCCTGCAGGTCTAAACGGGCATGCTTTCTCAAGTTTACATCAATGGAGAAGATACTCAGACAATTATCTATGCTCTAGCCACGTCCCTGTTACCCCAAAGAAAACAAAATTGAAGCAATTTTGTTTCTGCAGTGTTGCCTTTTCTTAATAACAGCCTTTGTCTTGTAGCATTGACAGGCAGCGTGCTCTTCAACTTCAGACTGATTTTACAGTTCTGAATGAATCCATGCAACCTTGCTTCATCTTCCCAACCTGTGGAATTTAAGTAATAGTTACTTAATCAATACAAAAAAATAAGTGACTGAATCACTGGTATGCTCAATATCCACAGACCTCCTGCATGTGGGTAGCAATTCTCTTTCATTTCAAGTTTCATTTGCCTGCATGATTTTTCTTCGCCCTCTTCATTTGTTTCTGTTTTACAGAACAATAAGAGCTCATTAAGCTCAAACTCAGACAGAGCACATACCATATACTTTTTAAGGCACAAAAGGAACACTCCCAGTCTTTTGAGGAAGGCTGATGGTCAGGAACTGTGCAACCAACTGATTAACCTATGCTTTGTGTTTGAGAGGGTATTTTGCACTTACCTCTTCTGCTCTGATTTTGAGAACAGTGGTGCATGAAAATAAGTTCATGCACATTGAATACTGTGCAATAGAAATGTTCATATGGGGAGGTGTTTGCACAAGTTTAACCTGAATTTTGATGGACTGGGTGTAGTGTAAAAAGAGTTTGAATAAACATCTTTAAATACTATTTGGAATGAAAAATACAGAATTACTTTTATAATGAACTTTACATGATAGTGTAGGTAACATAATTTAAGATTCTTATAGTGCATTCTCTTTGTAATTTGTGCAGCATTCATGAGACACAGCTGTGTATCATGTGAGAATCCTCTTGTGCATTTTATGGCTGTGCATGAAAGTTAGCATATTATTCATAATGTACAGAACAGAGCTCTATTAAGCCTTGTACTTTAAACAGAAAACTGGGGGGAAGGAGGAGGGGGGGCGCAGGGAGAGAAAGAGACAGGAAGGATGCTTTTTGGCGAGAGTTTACCTATTCGCTAGTCCAGACTTCCTAACAAATAACCTGCCCGTCAAACTTTCCTACATCAGTTTTCCTTCCAGCACTCCACATTCATCATCTGAAGATTTGGAAAATTTGTCTAAGTATAAAAGGTGATTTTTCCAATTAATATCTTTGATGGCATTCCCTCTTCCTCCCCACTCTCCCCCCACCGGATCTGTAGAGCATCTATCACCTCAGGTCATTTGGGCAGAAAGTGCACCGTTTACCCCCCCTCACAGAATAAAAAAAGAAGTCTTACTTAGTACATAAAAGTGTGATTAATTTGTTGGGAATGTCAATGGAAATCTTTTTATTGACTTCCTTAAGTCTTGAATCAGATTCATATTGAGTAATACCAGTCAGAGCTTGAGTCTTTGCAAAAGGTGTTGTGTTGTTTTAGTTGCTTGACCTATGGACACTAAGACTCGGAGAGATTAAATTAGTTTGTTATCACCATGCAGGAGTCTATTCTGGAGCATGAAACGGAAGCTGTAACTACTGAGTTTCAGACTACTCCCCACCCACCAAGCAATGTTTAAGGATCAATATTTTTGTTTAACAATGCAGTTCTCTATTATCTCTTAAACGTTACTGTGCTAGGCATTAATATCTACCATAATTAGATTTTTGTCTTTGTGAACAGGGTGAAGCCCCTTTTAAAATGTAGTTAAAACAACAGGCAGAGGTGGATCGATGCTCACAGAATATTAGTGAAGTACCATGGAAGCGAGTGCTTCTGAACCAGTTTTGCATGAGCTAGCCCTAGTAGCTGTAGCATTGAATGCAGACACCCACCTGGGATTGCTGGAAGGTTTAGTGAACATGACCGTGCTGTCAGCATGACCTTGTACAGTCACTTAGCACTGCATCATGACAACTCACCAGCATGAATGTCTCTGCACAGTAGTCTGCTGTTTGATACAAGGATATTCTGTTGTCTAGAGTTGCATGGCAGGAAATAGCTGACAAACTCTGTATGCAGGAGAGTCAGTGTGTGTATCTGAGTGAGTTCAAAGACATCTGAAAACCAAAAGATATCTGGATCTGCAGGAGGAAAGCGTGCACTTTTGCTTTGTGGAAAAGAAACATGCTAAAATGCAAGCTTGGAGATTTACTTGCAAGAAAACTGCCTTCCGTTGTTTATTTCTACTTTGTTCAAACCAACAGGACTGGGTGCACCATCTGTAAATAAACTTGACTACACCAAAGAATAGTCCAGGATCATATAATCAATGGAAACAGAGCTCCAGTATTAGCTGTACGGGCTAAAGGGAAAATGATGTTATTATCACCTGGTTGGAAGAGTTAATCTACTCTGCCATGCATCATGATTTAATTATTCCTAATTGATCCGTAATAGATAGATGTCAAGTCTGGCCTTTCTCAGTGTCAATTATAGCAATTTCACAACCTCACTTTGTAGTGGAGCTTGGCAAATATCTGATGTTTTCTGCCTCTCTCCGTTTCTGTTTGAGCGCTTCTAGATTTATTTAAATGTTACTTGAAACTTTCATGCATTATGGCAACAAAGAGAAAGAAAGTGAAGATTTTACAATAGATTAGATATAGTTTGTAGATCGTTTGAGTCCTTTCCCAGTTTAAACAGTATTGAAGCAGTGATGGTTACTCTTTTGTCGGTAGGTGGTATTTATGTTCTAAGAGAGGATGGGTGAAAAACCGTCAGATGTGTAAGTCAAACATATTGGTGAGCTAAACATTGTTTTCCTTTCTCATTTGCTGGAATGTGCATGTAGGTAACCTTAAAAAAAAAGACAGACAAGTATGTTACTTTATGATGTAAGAAAATACCCCTGAGATTAATTAACTTTTTTTTTGAGAGAGAGAAAGAGCTAATATTTGTATTAAGCATTCAACACTACTGAAAACACGCTGAATTAAGGCATCAAAATTAACAATCTGTTCTACAACATCAGTAACTCCTTAGGTACTACCAGAGAGAAAAATCAGTGATCACAATTCATGGGGCAATTGTTCATAGGGAAGCTACATCAGATTAGGTGTATAGTAACATTTCCTATTAACCAGCACAGTTACATCAATAGGCCAGATCACCACCAATAAAATATGAAGTAAAAGTATGTCTTTTGCCTATCTTCTGAAAAGGCAGAGCCATAAGAGCAAAAAGTGTGAAAAGTTGAATAGTTAACTTTAAAAATGTAAATAATTCTTAAAGAATATAAATTTCAACATAACTAGAAAATGAATGTAGAAGAAACATGTACAGAGTTTGATTAAATTCAGTAACTTGCATTCTCTAAGTATTTTTCCTGTTTTTTCAAAAAGAAAAATTTGTTTCTTTGGTTTTGGAATAATTTTGATTGCGCTTTGTAGTGATAAACTTAAAAAGTAAAATTTTATATCAAGTATTGTATTATGCTGGTAGATAATATTAAGTACACAGTAACCTAGTTATCTGATACATAGAAATTCAGAAAGTTAATGTATATTTTTGATAATGCCCCAATAAAATTTCTTGTCATTTGTCAACTAGTCAAATAGATGAATCTCTAAAGCATGGACAAATCCAAAAATATTGCTCCTAACAATATTGCTCTGAGTATTTTTATACACAAGCACCTGTGGAACTTACTGAAAGAATTTCTTTTTCAAAAAAATATTTCTTTTGTAAACATAATGATGGATGAATTGGAGAAGAAAGAAAAGATTATTGGTGGGCCTTTCAGAGAGTGTTTTCTTGTTTCATGTAAAGTGATCACCACGAGATACAAGGAAATCATAGCCATAAAGGCTACAGCCACTTTGTCTCATTTATCTTACAGACTTGGTAAGCATCAAGGAAATAAGATAACCCTAACATAAAATACTAGAGTCAGCAGCGTGGGATGCTTTTACATCTTTGGGAAGGGGACCTGCATTTGCCCCTCAGCAACTTTGTTGTAGCACATAACGCACTTCCTGCTGTTAAAGAAATACCAAACAGCTTTGATACCTCTGTTTCTTCTGCACGCAGCCATCACAGCTTCACGTCTCAGATGGTAAGTCATCCAATAAAACCTTAAATACAGCCCTTCTCCACACCACAACCTCAGACACATCCTATAGTACATAAGGCAACTATATTTGTTGGTGTATTACTTTCTGCATGGGCATTTCTGCCAGGGCTATGGCTGTCATAGGAAAATGCTATGGTGGAAAAGATGTGCTTACTCTGCCAGAGTATTTGCTGTAGAGCATTAACCAAATGCACCACCGTCTTTGGATGTTGTTCTCAAAGTCTAAGAGGCAGAACTGCAACGTTGCTTGATACCCTTTTCTTTCACTGGGACCTATAGAGGACTGAGACAGCATTAAAGTGGACAGTACTTACCAAGGTGTGCTCAGGATGCCGATTCAGTGTGTCCCAAAAGTAGTTTCAGGTAACAGAATTCCCTCGGAGCCCTTGGCAAAGACTAATCCTGCCTTTCTCTCTGCAGCAATCTATCTTTTCTTGGATGATTTTGCCCAGAGCACACCAGGCCAAGCTTGAGCAGAATATTACTGGTGGATCCTTTTGTCACCAGGCAAGTAACATTGTCCTTTTGGCTTAAAGGGTGTGGGGGAGAGGATTCTAATTTGATGGAAATGGAACATGGCCAAATGAATAATATATGGGATTCACCGGAGACGGGAAATCCCACCAAACATTGTGTGCTCACAGAAGTATAATCATTACACCTGGGTTGTGGGGACATACATATATGCATGTTTAGTTCATCCATTTAAGTATTTCACTTAGCTATTTTCATATATTGACTCTAACAAGGTTTCAGTATTTCCAAACAAGTGGCCTGCCTCACTGTTGATAACAGATCAGTTGGTTAAAGAACTTCTATTGTTGCACTGCAGGAAGAGTTTATATTTGAAGGAACAGCACGTACTTCACTGAAAAAAAAACATTACTCAGCAGGCATCTCACTCAGGCCCACACGGACTAAAAAAAAATGTTCCAGAGCTGAAATATTACAGCTTGTTTGCACCTGAAGGTACCAAAAAGTGATTTACTGTTGGCAGGTTTACCCACAAAAATTAAATTTGAATGTTTATTGGGAACTGTACCAGTGCTAGCATGTCTCACTGGGGAATAATCTAACTGGCAATGCCACATAAAATACTGACTGAAAAGCAGTGTAGAGGCAAGCTCTCGATTCTCTAAACATATCCCATGTGAAACAGGGTTAGGAGGCAGGCAGCTGGCATGGAAGGATTTGCCATTAATAGAATATGAAGAGGCATGACAGAAGAGATACATCGACAGACATTTATTTCTTTCATGCTCTCTCAAACAAATACACACCATATTTTTGTCTCTCATTAATGTTGCTCCTTTTTCATAAAAATAGGAAAAGAATAATAGGATGGGGAAAATTCTGCCCTACTTTACAGTGAACCTCAAGGAAGCTCTGAAGCTTGTGCAAGGGGCTTGGAACCACCGCTTGCATGGAAGAATATCAAATCTGCATCTTTTCCACTCTCCGGTGCACCAAGCTGAGGGCTCATCCGTTGCCCTTCAGTGATGAAGTCTTTTATAATGGTACACATCAGTTAAATTAGCATCCTGATAGATCCATGTCCACCGGCCAGATCCAAAGTCCTTCAAAATCAATAGATAGATTCAGGCCACCAGTGCTGTGTCCTTCCAGCTTTTCTGTGCTGGGGAAAGAGCACAGGCTAAACAGTTGTGTTGGCAATCATCAGACTGGCTACCCCATCTGAATAACTTGGAGAGAGCCAACAGGCAAATGCCTAATTAAAAATAAAAAAAAGCAAACATGAACAACAAAACCCAGAGGGAAACTTCCAGTTATTTCTATTAGATAGATCCAGAGAAGTTGTTCTTAATAACAGGAGCAAATTATTCTCAATATTAGAACCTATTCCAGAGGATTTGCAAAACCAGATCAGCAGTTCATCTAATCTAGCATCTTCTTCCTAGTTCTGCTGGATATTTCAGAGGAACTGCACAATTTCACAATTCATCTAATCATATAAATCTACACAACTGGGAATCTTTTTTTCCCCTTGCCCAGCTGGTAATCAGCATATGCCCTGAAGCATGAGGATTGGTTGGAGAGAAGATAAAAGCAGAGGAGAGAAGAAATAATAATGTAACTTATTTGAAGTATTGCTTTAGACTCTAATGGATCCCACCACAAATTAATTCTTCTTAGTACAAATGCCCTGTGGTAATGCTCTGAACTACAGATGGATCAGCTGTGTCATGTGCACCCAAATGGCTGATGTAAAGGTGCTAGGTTTTAAAGGAAAGATTACTCAGTATTCATATATAGAACACTGTTTGGTACTGACAGAGAACAGTGGGAACACATCTTTGATGCCCAGGAAATAAATGTATTCCTCCTTCTCAGCAGTTTCACTGTCGACACCATTGGATAACCCAAGCTTTGTGTCCTTATTCTTTATTCAGCTCACTAGTAAATTAATTCCTAAGACCAGAAAGGGAATTAGAGTACCTGGGGACAGTCAGAATGGTAAATACTCTGTATTTCTACCTGTGCTGTGTTCTTTAACAGTGCCAATGAAACAGAGAAAGGAAGCAGCATGCCTCGTCCCATCATGGGCTTGGCATTTGCAGGTCGGTAACCATTATGCTTACCTTTAGGCAGTCATTCTGCAGGACAGTACTTGAGGTACCAGACGAAGCAATAACCATAGCACTAGCATCAGAGTGCACATCTCTGTTAGCTGTCTTTACATTTCAAACCTAGCAGAGCAGCCTGTGGGAAGTGGACTGACAGAAAGGTTTGGCCATTAACAGACTCTTTTGTGCTGTTACCTCTTTTGTTATGTTTGAGAAAGGTTTTTTTTCTGCAAGGCTGAAAGAGATAGCCTGCAGCAGTAGCCTAGAGAAAGCAGGCATCACCAAGATAGGACAACAAGGATGAGTGATGAATTGCACTGACACGTTTGTGTTGATAGGATCTTATGAACGATGCACAGAAAGAAGGCCAAGGGGGAGTCATTGCCTTCATGTTCAGTAGCCGGAGAGCATTTGTGCTAGCTAAACGTCTGTGCTTGAATAGTGGAAGTCAAGGTGAGGGACATACATATTGAAAGCTGTCCATTCTGATGTCAGCTTTCTACGCTGTCTCCCAAGCTAACGTGCTTCATAGAAATAGTAACCAAAACCTGACAACAATAGAACAATGACGAAAAGGAGAATGCAGGTTGCATGAGATTATAGGTTGCCATTTATTGCAATTGAAGAACAAAAAGATACCAGAGGGGAAAGAGGGAGTTAAGTGTGTGGTTCGTGTGACTAGACATAGGGATCTCTACTGTTACTGTTAGATATGCTTGCTACCTTCTACTCACTAGTAAGCCTTTTAAGCACAAACCCCCCCCAAACAAATAAGGTTAGATTGCAGCATGCAGCTTCAGTCTCACTGTAGGTCAGGAATAGTATGGGTTACTGTCAACATAGGTCACTCAGAGGTAGCTGCAACATTCAGCCCTGCGTAGTCTGGAGCACAAAGTCACTAAAGAAAAACTCAAAGTAAATACAGAATTGAAGCGAAATGATCTTTACTCTCATGCAGTTACCCAAAGCACTCGGAGGTCAATTGCACTAGTTCAACTGCTAGTTTCACAGGAGATGTGGTTGGAGTTTAATTTAACAGGACTTCTTTTCTGTTGAGCACTACTTTATAAAGATTACATCATTGTGGACTTTTGCTCTACAAAAATCAAGAGATATTTTCTGTCTTACAGTTTTGGTTGATCACCTGGGAGAAACTGACCACATCCTCTTTTTCCTCTTGGAAACATTAGATTCAGTTGCTACATGAAGCACCAATCCCTTACAAATTTCCTGGGAAGGCACAGATGCCAGCAAGTTTGCAGTATTTGCACACATTCTAGATCTGTTGGCCTTACTGGGCATGCATAACTCAACAGTGTATCATAAACAGTAGGACTAATATATTATGGATGCACTGAACTTACTGTGCTTGCACTGTGTGTTCCTGTCCAGAATTTCCGGAATGAAAATGAGAGGGCTGAGGGGAGCAAGTGGGGAGTGGTTGCCAACATGGGTCTTTAAATGGTGTCAGTCCATTCGCTATGGATATGGATGTTAGTGGAACTGCGCAGCTGATGCTCTCCAGTGTTCTTGATCAAGCTTGCTCCAGTATCAAATTATTATTGCTGGACAAAAAACCTAGCACCAGAGACAGAATTCTCTCAAACAAATGCAGAGCAAACATTGAAAAAAAAAAAGAAAAAAGACGCTTGACGATACAACAACATGCCTGTTCACTAGCTGACTAATTTTTCCACTCCTGTATATTTTTTTTTTTTTTTAATTCTAAGTGATTAAGCCTCTAGTCATTGTAATCCAGACAGAAATATTGATTAAATTCCAATCCAGGTCCATATTTGACTTTATTTTTTGAATGCCATTCTGCACATTTTCCCAGTGCTTGAATCACAGGAGAGAGAATATGTGCAATTTTGTAATGTTGATTTTCTCACAGATGCTAGTGGAAAAGACAATAAAACATCTGTGGGGAAGACGCAGAGAATGAGGCAGCTGGGAGACAGAGCATATGTTACCTATACAGTTCTCTCCCTCATCTGATTTCTGATTCCCGTTTGGTATCTGTACATCTGAGTTTAAGTAGGAAATTGAAATGAATTTTTCCACTGCTTCTCTTTCGTACTGTCACAAGAGAGAAAGAGAAAGAAAAGCTTTCCAAAATGCATGCTTTCCTTTTAAAATAAGATCAGTAAAAAAAATCACCAGGAAACATGAAAAGTTCTGGTAGTTTGATGTGCTTTCTTTATTTACACCAATGTTTCTGCTCACAGCTAAACTGTAACATACAGATGTCCCTGCAGCTGACTGATCCTCTGCATAGCTCATTTCCACCTATCTGGTTAATGCACATGTGTATCAACATTTGGGACATCCTCAGATATGAAGAGAATATTTCTGTTCAAAGCTCAATCTAGTTTGAGACAAACAAACTTACAAATCCTCATAAACATATTGTGAACAATTTCTTGTAATTTTCAAGGAGTACACTTAGGTTACTTCCAATAGATAGTCATCTTTTTTCTCTCTCCAATTCAATAGGCATCACAATTTATTGATATCTATGTCTACATCTCAGATAATAACATTTTCAAAGATCTCCTCTTAGGGCAGTGATTGCTCCCACTTGCACACATTTTTTGATGATACCTAGTAATCTTGTTGCATTTCCTATGAGCTCTAAAAGTGCACTTGCTATACCTCTACAGCCCAATTTATTAGACTTGATCCCGAAAGCCAATATTCTGGATGGTTTTGTTCAAGATGACAGTCATGATGCTACTCCTTATTCTCCAAACTAACACTTCAGAAACATCTTTATCAAGCTATCTATCTCAAGAACAGTCTTTAAGCAAATGTATGTGGAACCTGAGATTCTAATTGGAGGTGCTTTAACAATGAATTAGATGATAGAAATGAAGCTACATCCCAGTCTGATGTAGCAAGATAAAGCAGGAGACAAATCTAAGTTCTTTGCAAGACGCAACTTGAAGCTTTGCACACAAGTTATACTGTTGATGTTGATCTGGGGGAAAAAAATAACCAAATATTCATTCATATTAATAAAGATGTTTCATTTTTTTGAATAGCTTTTTAGCCCAAATGTCAGCTAAAAGCATGGGCATCATGGGAATTACACCTGAGCTCTACTTTAAGGCCTGAGAGGGAGACAGGCTATGTTCTGACCTCATCCAGTCAGATAAGAAAAAAACTTGAGGACGACTGTTCATTTACAGGCAGTTATATGGATATTGGCTGTTACTGTAACTAGAAACAGTTGCAGCTGATCTGCAGTCAGAATACAGCCTTGCATTCAACTCTTAATTCTAATACCAAAATTTTCCTATGTTTTGTTTTGATCGTGAAAAAGCCCAGGATTTGGTTTGCTTCTAACACATCTGTTTTTAAATTTCACATCTAATAGAGAATGAGGAATGTTTTCCTAACATGATTCAGGATATTGTCAATAAATTAGAAAGTGCTACAAGAAGAACAATAGATTAAAATATCTGTCCTTGGAGATAAGATATTAGAATGGATAGCTGTGCTGTTTTAAAAAGAGTTCTACATTTAAAACTTGTTTACAGGTATTCTGTGATGAAGAGGATGATACCTCTACCGTACTCTTGGCTATAGCTTATTTTACCTTCTGTAGCCTTTAGAGATGTGGTGCTCATAAAGCATCTCTGAAGCACTTTCAGTCTGATTTGGTGGTGCTATGCCTAAAGCCACTTTTTTTAAACATTAATCACAGAGGGATGTTAGTATAATAAAAAGAAAAATAGTTGTTTTTCTAAAGTAATGGCATTGGAAAGGAAGGCATAGAGATTACCTTAAAACAGCCAGGAGTTGTTGATCCCTATGGACGTTACAGCAGCTCCTTCTTGAAAAGACATGCAAGAACAAGTAAATACTTACCCAAAATCCTTTTAAGGACTAAACTTATATACAAGATGTGAACAAAAGGTTACCCTTTTCTTTATGTATATATCAACTTTCAATTGCAATCTTTTTTCCTGCACTACTTTGTAAATGAATCATTTAGTGTATAACCCTGGCTGTTGCTTGCCTCTCTCCATAATTGGTACTTTATAGTTGTCAGCATTTATTATAGTACATCACCAGTGCAATGCATTCATGACCTGGAATAATGACCCTCTAATAGGATCAAGGGACATTTAAAGTTCCTCTTTTCATATAGTTTGCAGTCTCTTATGAGCAGAACAATCAAAATTCATTGCCTAAAGGATCTTCTGTTGTTGGACATTTCAGACTCATTTGCAATCATCATTGGTCTGGGCTAGCCTTGAGTGCTACAGAAACTATGAAGCTCAAGTTGACCCTGGTCAGCGTGTCACCTTGGCCTTTTGAGAAAGGAGTATTAACAAGAAAACTCCACTGCTGAAAACTGTGTTTGCACAAAGTACCACCTTGCTGATATGAAGCACGATCATAATTGCTACATATTCACCATTTAATAACTATTATAACAATTCCTACAATAAACTCTCCCAGAAAAGGCAAATATTCAGCACATTTATTTTCAGGCTAGCTAAACACTGAAAACCATTAGTGTTACCTTTAAAAAATATAACTAAATATTCAGAGTGATATGTCGTGAAGCTATGTTCTCTGGGGTACACAGTAAAATATGCTTTCACAGTCAAAACCAGCAAATAAATCACACATAATTCCATAAAGCCAAAAAGTTCAATGGCTAACTCTAGTTTTCGAGTCTTTGAGTTATTTTGTTTACTTTCTAGTATGCTGACAAATAATTTTTGTTCCATTGCATCACATGTGAACCTATATGTATTGGGAGTCAGTGCCCAGGTTTTAGGGGGGGTGGTATGTGTGCTGCAGGGGTGGTCTCTGTGAGGAGAGGTCAGGAGCTGCCCTGTGCCAGACACATCTGGTTCCAGCCAGCTCCAGCGGACACCCCATGGGACGCAGCTGAGACCCTCAGCCAAGATGGTGGCGCCTCCATGATAACATATTTAAGAAAGGATAAAAAANGAAGGACCCACACTGGATCAGTTTATTAAGCAGCCTGTGGGAGAGACCCCATGTTGGAGCAGGGAAACAGTGTGAGGAGGAAGGAGCAGCAGAGAGGAACTGTTATGGACTGATCGCCACCCCCGGTCCTCATCTCCCCTGCACCGCTCGGGGGCAGAGGGAGGTAGAAGAGTTGGGAATGAAGGACTAAAGTTGAGCCTGAGGTGGGGTGTAGGAGGGAGGTGATTTTCATTTTGTCTTTGTTTCTGACTATCCTACTCTATTTTTAATTGACAATAAATTAAATTAATTTTCCCCAAGTCAAGCCTGTTCTGCTCATCATGGTAATTGGTATATGATCTCCCTGTTTTTATATTGAACTACAAGCCTTTTCATCTCATTTTCTCCCCTTGTCCTGTTAAAGAGAGATAGTGAGAAAGCAGCAGGGTGGGCTTCTGGCATCCAGCCATGGTTAAATCACTACAATATCCTTTTCTTTCTAGGAACACAAATGTTTGGCTAAGAACAAAGAGTTTCCAACAAGCATTGGTACAGACACTTTCAACATCTTGAAGGTTTTCTTCCAATTCCTTCATCTGAATTTACTCACTGAGATTACCGTTAGTGAGCAGAAGTGTTTGATGTTTCTTCAAGTGTTTTATGTATGGCATTTGCTGTTCTGTCTAATAGGACTACCTTACAGTCTTATTATGAAGTTACTATCCTGATATTACACTATTAACCTCCCTCAACTGCATTATAATGCTCAAGTGGCTTGGACAGTTACAGATGAAGTTTTGTGGGAGGTACTTGTTTCCAAAGCTTTGCTTGATAGGCCCAAAACATAAGGAGAAAAAAAAAAGTTTACATAAGCAGAACACACAAGGGCCCAAATATTTTTTCCAATTACATCCAGGGTGACTGCATACACACACTCTCTTGTCCCAAACTATCAAGCAAAAAAAGAAATGCTTCTCAGACGGCTTAGACAGAGTAGTCAAAACCTGTGCTCACTTACATTGTGTGTAAATACAGTAATCTATAAAAAGACTCTTATTATAGCAGGATAGAATAGTATGCCCATATAAGTAATTTTCACTAATTTTACGCTCTTCTCTAAAAGGCAGAATGAACATCAATAGTTTATCATTTTCCACAGATATAACAGTTCTATTTTCATCTAAACTATCTTCAATAGGCAATTACTTGAGAAAAGTACGTCATTGTGTCCACAGAAGACATTTTTGCTGAGTAAACCCTATTCTCACAGGCACAGGTCTACTGCAAGGGGGAGAGGGCAAGCAAACAAAAGCACAAACCCCAGCTCCTATCCGTATCACATAAAAAATCCAAGTGGAAACTACAGCTCACACATTGAAGATTTATGCTACAATCCTGTTGCTATATAAAATTAAGCTGTTGTCAGAACTGCAAGCTCCATCAGGGAGCTTAGCTGTGGCAATACTGATTATTGCCATGCCCAAACCTCTGTGCCCCAGCACACACAGGAATCCCTACATTTGGGAGATATTGCACAGGTTTTAGATAACTCTGCATGGGGAAGAGCTGCAATGAAGGCATCTTCAGGAATCAGTCATACGGGAAGCTGCATAAACCGAGAAGGAATGTAATCTAAGGGGACAGCTATGTCAGCCAGACGGAAGGTTTCCTTTAGCAATGACAGTGGAATTATAGCAAACTTGTAAAGACACTGAGCAAACTAGTGAGAAACAGGAACATAGTTCTTAACTCTTTCATTGACGTATACAATGTTCCAGAAAGCACTAGTTATTATTTTAAAAAAAAGCTGCCAAATGGGCAAGTCATCTGTATCTCATCACCTACCGTAGTGTAGTTTGCAGGTGGTTTAAAGAAAAAATGCAATTCTGCTCTTTTACAGAATCACAGAATC
>VYXH01004876.1:8063-23123 GCA_013397275.1 Burhinus bistriatus
CCGGGCCGGAGGGGTATCGCCGGCCGGCGCGGGAGCGATCGGCTGGGAGCAAGGGTGGCCGGAGAGCAGGGCTGGAGGGCGCGGGGCGGCGGGACCCCCGTTCCCCGGAGGCGAACGCCGTCCCCGCCAACAAAGCAGGGGCAGGGGGCAGGCGGGCTCCCTCGGGGACAAAGCCGGCGGCTCCCAGCGAGCCGTGCACCTGCCTTCCCCCGGCAGCCGGCCCCGGCGGCGCCCGCCCCCTCCTCGGGCATTGTCGGAGCAGGAGCAAGGGCGCTGCAGACGGGTTTAGCTCGCTCGCTCGCTCACAGTGGGGCTGGCTGAATAATTTGCTTTTTCGCCGCGAGCTGCCTGTTTGCCCCGTCAGTGTTTTGGTTTTTTGCTGTTTTTGGCTCGGGGTTTGAACGGCTTGCGCGCCTGGTGGGGAGCTGGACGCATTGTAAACCGGTATTTTTGTATGAAGGAAGAGCAGCCAGATAATAGTCGTGCAGCGGGACGAAGTAAAATTCAGGAGTTTTTAAAGCGTGGTGTTGAAGCTGACACAATGCAGAAAACATTTGTGCTGCTTGTAGAGCCTTACATCACCCGGCGCTGTCATGACTCTCATTTTGTTGGACGGGAACTGCTGCTGTAGCGTTTGTTCCACTAAAAAAACCACCCAGACAAAAAAATCCATCCTAACTCAAAACTACAAACTCCTCTCCTGGGTTCAGTTCCCGCCCCCCTCCCTGCTCTCCCCCTTCCTCCAAATAAGCCAAACGCATGATAAGGTAATGGAAAACTGCTTGAGTACTACAGTTGCGTGCCTAGTTGTATAAAACTGCTATCCAGAATCACAGCTGAAGATGCTGAGATCTGCAAAAGAGAGTACGGAATTTACACCTCCTCTATATCTTCTGCTCCAATCCTGCAAAGATTACTAAATTCATAGTGTGTTCAGGTTGAGTATAGTATTTTTATTCCTACGGGGGCAGGCAGACTTCTGTATCTAGCACTGTGGGCTATCATCTTTTCTAGTGAGTGCTAATTTTTGCTGTTTAAATGATTCCTTTGATCTCGTTTTACAGGCTTCTGGAGTAACAGTGAATGATGAAGTCATAAAGGTTTTTAATGACATGAAAGTAAGGAAATCTTCAACCCCAGAAGAGATTAAAAAAAGAAAGAAAGCTGTTCTCTTCTGCTTAAGTGATGACAAAAAACAAATAATTGTAGAGGAGTCAAAGCAGATATTGGTTGGTGACATTGGAGATACTGTGGAGGACCCCTATACAGCCTTTGTGAAGTTGCTACCTTTGAACGATTGCCGATACGCTTTGTATGATGCCACATACGAGACAAAGGAATCTAAGAAAGAAGACCTGGTATTTATATTCTGGTGTGTAAAAGCAAAGCTTGCTGCTAAAATTGAATATTCTGCAGTTAACGCTGGATGACTGAATAACTGCTTTGTTGTGGTTTTCCTCTTTCCTTTAAAGGGCTCCTGAAAGTGCACCTTTAAAAAGCAAGATGATCTACGCAAGCTCTAAAGATGCCATTAAAAAGAAATTTACAGGTACAGACCTAAAATAATTAGCATTAATTATAACGCCATTTAGATGTTGAGGTTCTCACAAGTACATTGTTGTCCGTCTGTCTTTCAGGTATTAAACATGAGTGGCAAGTAAATGGTTTGGATGATATTAAGGACCGTTCAACACTTGGAGAGAAATTGGGAGGCAACGTGGTAGTTTCACTTGAAGGAAAACCCTTATAAAAAGACAGACAAGTGCCATCTGGATCTAAGGAGCTTCCATTTCTGCAGCTCGTTCAATTGGAATAGTATTAGTCTCCCCGTCCCCTTCCCTCCTCAAAAATTAAGTCCCTTCCCTAATGCCCCTGAAGGAGATGTCATTGTTAAGCAGTCTACCAGTGATTGCCATTAGACTGTTTAATCCTGGTAGTTTTATGTAGGATCCAAGGAATGCTTTCACGTCATACTCTTAGCCAAAACTGACGTTGCAGGCATTCCTTGCAACATGTACAATGAATGTGATAGTTAATGTGAATAGTCTAGCAGACAGCAAAGGGTAAGCTAATTGAATGCCTTGAAAGTATTGTCCACTGGTGGGATGGTAGACTCTCTACAGTATTACTTACAGTTGCACTTGATTGCAGTTCCATGAGGCTCTTGTGCATTCATACACCTCACCTGCCTTGACAAGCCTATTTTTGTGACATGGCAGCACACAACACTATGCATTTAAAGCACTTTTTTGTAATATGTTTGACCCGCCCCCCCAAAGGAATGCCAATTAAGTTGCTGTAACTGTGTCATCAAATTATTGTAGTACCTCAGTTTCATTCCTGTTACATGCATATCTTTATAAATGAAGTAGCTGTTACGATGCCTTTTGTTTTCCATTGAATGTACACTACTGAACAGGAGTAGAAGTTATCCGTTTACCATGTGAGTCTTGAAACACTAAAGTTTTGTAAAACATCAGTCATGGTGGCAATTTCTGTATTAAAAAGAGCCTTAAATGGAACATTGTTTTTTGAGATCAAAAACTGGCCACGTTGCAATAAAACTTGTGGCTTATTACAGAACGTTGCCTTGTTTTCATTGGAAAATACAGTTTTTAAGTATGTTTAATTTAAGCATATTTCAAATAACTTCTGTGGAAAGTATTGTAAAGATAAACAGTCATTAATCTCATCTTAAATAATGCAAGTTTTTCATTCCTAATCATGATTTAGGCACTGCTTTACAATACTTTGTGCCTCTGTTCCGATCATTCGATAAAGGACCTGATCCTAGTTTACTGTTAAAGTAAAGAAGCTACCACTACTAGAGACCATTAGTTCCATGAAACACTTGTGTCAGAAACGTAAAAATACAAAGTCATTAACCACGCAGTGTGTTTCGTACCTGAATGTTTCTTAAAGTTCTACACGTCAGAGTAAAACCTTGCACAAAATCTTATAGCTCGCCGTCTTTTTCAGTAGGATGATGTGTAATGACAGTTATATGATATGCAAATATGAATCCGGTAAATAGTTTCTGTTTCTTGAGTGTTGCACTTAAGACGGACTTGGTACAAGAAATAGCCTAAATGAACCGTTCTACTTGTTAGCTTCTATGTAAATAGAACTGGAAAGTGTTTGCCACTACCGAGGCTTGCATCGGGGACATGTTTTGGCTGGGAGCCAAATAATGCTCTCCTTATAGAGAATTTGATCTGCTCTGTGTGAGCAATCCTCCGTTAGCCAGAGCTATTTATGGCAAACACATGCTTTTGTATCTTGTCATCGTTATCCACAAATGGCAAAACTGGACATGATTCTCCTGGTATGCATAAAGGAGCGCTGTTAGGCAGCCACTCGCAGCTGAGCTGTACGTGCTGCTAGAAGGAATGCTCTTTATCATTACCTTATTTTAAAAAGTTGGTAGAGTAGAACCGTGGAGCTTTTACGTACGGGCCCTTTTATGTTCAGTCCATAGCCCTTTTTCAACAAGGAAGCAGATCATAAGCAAAATCTTTTTTTTTTTTTCTTTTTTTTTTTTTCTTTTTTACCTCTTGGCACAAGGAAGACAAAGTNTTTTTTTTTTTTAAATGAAATAACCTAGGTATTCTGTGTTTAGGCTCTCTTGTCCTGTAGAACTTTAAGACTTTGTTTCAGGCTTCTGGCTGTCCCTATGACTCGCACACCTCATTGTGTTAGCTGTTCTATGTAGACTAAACTTTACTAGAATTTAACTAAAGGCATGATGACCACTGACTTACTAAGTGTATTAATGAGTCTTGGTTTTGTTCTACAAAACTCTCCTTTCAGGTACCTTTTAAAGTTGAGAAGTAACTGATGGTATGCATGTTGTCTAGACTAAAAAAAAAAAAAGAATCTTTGTATTCCTCAAAATTATTCTCTTTATTTCTGATTATTCACGTTGTGTGCAAAGCCCAGTGTAATGTAAAGATCTACTTTGTGCTTTATGTTTGACTTGAGTTCAGTACAGTATAATGAAACGATCTTTTAACTGATTTTCACAAGGTATAAATGGTTTCTTTAGAAAAAGCCAAAACTGAAAATGTTAAATTTTAATAAACCATTTGAATTTCATTTTAGACAGTAAACTTTTTTAAGCAGTACTGTGTTTAAATTTATTGTTTGTCTCTGCTGCAAACAGTCTGGAAAGATGTCTGTGGCTTCTAAGTTGAATATAAAAGGTTTTTTGTGTTTTTTTTTTTAAACTAGCTTAGGTGTATATTCACTCAGTCCAAGTAGATACAAAATTGAAGCACAAACTGTATTTATGTAAGATTCCTACCAAAACAAGTTTTGGATCCAAATGGATCAGCCTGCCTTCAGTTTGTTCTTGAAATGACTGACTGACTGATGCGAGGTCCAATTCAGATGGCTTGCTTTTAAAAACAAAAACAAAACAAAAAAACAAAAAAGCCAATGAAGTGCTACAGAACTGTTAATGTTTGAATTATAAAACAAATGAGAGACAGCTGGCATCTGTTCCAAAATGGTTTGTCAGCTGTTGTTTTCTGTCATTATGCAAAATGGTGAGGGCCTCATTGTGATGGAGAAGGGGAGGAAAATCCTCTCGGGTATCTTCTGTGTATCTCCGTGTAGACGTGACTTTTGGGTGTCTTGGCTTCAGTTATTTTATTGATAAAGAAATGTTAAATAAAATTTTCATGAGAGTAGCTTGTACAGAAATGGCATTTTTCTTCTAAAAAAAGACTTCAAAACCAGCAGTTGTTTTGTTTGATTTGGTAAATCCTGGAAGAGGTATAGACATACGGGTTTGATTTCTCCAAAAAGGGAAATCAGTCCAAGACTAGCGTGAATAGGTGAGGTTTATACTTGTGGCAATTTTAGAAATGCAAAACTTAAATTGGTACGGACTTGAGTGTAAGAATCACTCCTAGTAAGGTCATTAAATGCATTTTGCATATGTTCAGTTAAAACCTAAAGTGTTTCTCTAAGTGGAAGAGGCTTTTTCTGCTGTACTATTCTGTCAGGACAAGTGATGGAATACAGCAATTGCCACAATTTGATAATAAGCTTTACTCTCTTATGCCAATTCCAGTATAAACCAAATTTTCATGTCTGGCTATTTTTTACAAACTTCTGTAAGTTCCTCTTAGTTTGTGGTGGTGAGTTAATGATTTTAGAGTGAAAACACGGCACTAATGGTGGATGAAAGATCATCAATGTAGCACCTGTCTATAAGTATTGAATTTCTTTGAAATATTTCTGATTTTGAAAACCTGGTATAAATAAAATTAATTTAAATGTCTTCAGATGTTGAGTATGTTTGTGTGCTAGGCAGCACCTACACTAATGACTGCTGTTGTCTTTGGATTGGGAGCAGCCTAGACACTGAAAGGAGAGATCCTGGAGTAAATGTGTGGAATGTGTGCATTTTTGTAATGGGTTTCACCTACAGCCCCTTCAGTTCAATACCCAGCTGTAGCAAAAGCCATCTCTGGTGGCTCTGGAGATAGGTGTAAAGAAGTTTTTAGTGGGTTGGTGCTGGATACCCTCTTTCTTGTGTTGGATTCCAGCTCTTATGTTCAGAAAATTTGTTTGGTTTTTTTTTTTAAAAGGTCACAATAAGTATGTTTACACTGACAAATCATTTTTAATACTCGGAAGAAAGTGAGCTGATGCAGTGTGAAAAAGGTGACTCCATGAAGAATGATCAAAAGATTATCCTTTTGGTACCAGTGGTATCTCTCCTGTTAATGTAAAATTTCTTGGCTCTAGGAATAGCTTAGCTGGAAGAGAGTTAATTTTGTAAGCAAAGCTGTCAAGAAACAGCTTCATTGGATTCTCTGGAGAAGACAGGCTTTCACACTGTAGAATAGCAATCTTTTTAGTGTTTACCTAACATAAGCTTTCTCTCTGGCTGTTGGGGACATACATGAGAATACACGTTAAAAATGAGTGAAAGGTCTCTATGAAATTAAGTATCTTTATACAAATTACTGCTTAGTTAAAAAATGTTCTATTACTATATTCATATCCAGTACTTGATACCCTATTGATTGGGCATTTCCCTGCCTCACCTCCCCATGCTGTTAAATCTGCAATAACCCCCATACATTTTACTGTTCCTTGCATTGCTTATCTCTGCCATCTACTAATAATATCTGAAAAAAATACAAAAGTGAAAAATTAAAGCCTTTCATAGAAATTCAAAGAGGTAACAATTTATGTTGTTTATTTGATGATATGGTCAAATTTTCTTTTTATATTGTAAGGCTTACAGAAAAAATGTGTGCTATTTGGAGGTACTGAAAGTCATTTTGATGTTATCTTTTTAATGTCTCGTAGGTTAATATTTCTGTTGTCAGCTTTACTTTGTAGTTAGAAAACTAATTCTTGGAAAAGAAACTTGAAGGTGCTGCTGATTATTTAAAAAAGTTTCTAAATGTCAATTCATCTAATAAAAAAAATACACCAACTTCAATTTCCCCCTGTTAGCTTAATTTTTATTCTTGTGTGAACAGGCTTAGGAATGTGTGTGTAGCCTTCTCCTCTTCCACCTCTTTATTTTTAAAAACAGCTGTGTCACTGCAAATCCCTACCATCTGCCCACCATCTTCTGTAAAGCTTTACGGACAATCTCCACTTGTACCTTTTAGTATCTATTTTTCCCCTCTCTTGCTTGTGATTGTAGGGATTTGATTTAGAAAAAATAAATGCTGTAATATTATGCTCCTCAAAAGCTTTTCTATTATGCAGAAAGTTAAAAGCATCAGTTACTCTCTGGTGAGCACAGCTGCAGGGTATACAGTGGCTTGAAAAAAGAGATGTGATTTTGAGAACCGGTTTAGAGAGCATTATTTGTGTCTGCTTCCTCTTAGTGGCAGCGCTGCTTTCATCTGTGACCTTCTGTTAAGGCTAATGTAAGAGCTAAGCTTTTCTTCCATTTTAGCTGTTTCAACAGAAAATTGAATGTGCATGTACCAAACGAGGTGCAGAGAAGCAGAGAAAGATTTAGAAGAAGCAGTTTTTCATCTTGGGGGGGGTGGGGGGTGCAGGGGAAGGGGTTACAGCACAGGATTTGTTTCCTTTTAATTTCAGCATGAGCTTGCAACTGTAAAGACTGAGCTTATAGAATCACAGAATCATAGAATTGTTAAGGTTGGAAGGGACCTTTAAGATCATCAAGTCCAACCATTAACCTAACCTGACAAAACCACTTCTAAACCATATCCCCAAGTACCACGTCTGCCCTTTTTTTAAACACCTCCAGGGATGGCGAATCCACCACCTCCCTGGGCAGCCTATTCCAATGCTGCATAACCCTTTCAGTGAAAAAATTTTTCCTAATATCCAACCTAAACCTCGCCTGGCTTAACTTGAACCCATTTCCTTATGTTATCTTTTGGTCTGCCTGAACGTACTGATTCCACAGTCTCAACGCTTTTAAGCAATGAAATGTGAACATACATCTCTGTATCGGTGAAATGTGTTTTACTCCTATAAATGTGAAGCCATGCTATAATGGGGCTTTTGGTTACTGATATCATATAGGTGATGCACCTAAGCTGCATTTGAACAACCCTTTCAAAATGTGTATTTTTTGATTATACCAAATACAATAATTAAGCTATCACATTGGGTGTGAGGATGAACTGGTGTAGTTCTTAATTAGGTGACTGCAAGTGACAAATATAATTTATGCTCATATTTTAGAGTCTTAGCACTGTTATTTAAGCATGACTTAGAGATGAAACACTTCCCAGTCCACAGAATTCATTGCCTGCATAAATTCTTTTAAGAAGCAGTAGCATAATTTTAGTTCTTTGTTGACTATACAGAATCTGTCACCTGAAGGTTTTTATTCTTCTGCGTTGGTGAATTCCCTTTGTAGTGCTGCGTTATTTCTCTGCATGCACACTTCAAAATCAGTTCCCAGAACTCTCCTTCCAAGTAACCAGAATTCCTAAACAATATTTATTCTGTGTGACTGAAGTAGAAAGGCATCTTGTAGAATGCCTATAGGAAACAAATGCATGGCACTAGCCTACGTGGCCACTGAACATGTTTGGCCCTGCATGTCATCTCTGACTCTTGGGTTATCCTGATGAGAACGTCAGCCCGTTTAGGTTTGTGCGCAACAGCGCAAGCCAGAAAGCTTGTGGAAATAGAAAAGAATATCTAAATTTTTCTCAGATAAAGACTTTACAAGCTGGCTGAATGTCTTGTTCACTGGTAAGACTGAGTGAAACAGCTGTCAGGGTAACAGTGATAACCACTTTTTAAAAGAATTTTTTTACCTGTTCTGACAAACACACCTGGCTTTGAGTCTAGCCTATTTTATAGATTTACTTCAACAAGTGTGATGGTTGGAAGTATCTTCGGGACAAGCTATATTTAGGTATATAACCTTTCAATAATTCCAGTAGTTGCCTTGGTCTCAATATTATTTTCATTCAGTCACTTCAACTCCATTACGATTTTAACTGCCTAGAGTTCAGCATTGCCAATACAATGCTCACAGCACAGCATAAACAACATATAAAAGTCATCATTATTAGTAATAATTGAAATCAATTTAATTTCTATAGCCTGGTCTCAGTTTCGCAAGGAGGATGACAACTCTTCTAGAAGTCAAGTGGTCTTCCAGTGAGCTCCTGACTGAACACCTGCCGTAGATCTTCATGACAGGGTTGAAGAAGCGTTGGAGCATTCACATCAGAGCAGTCTGCTTTGCCTTCTTGCATTGCTGGGTAAACTTCCGATCCTGGGTTATGTTGAAGTTACTGTGGCATCAATCTCTAAAGCATCTCACCTCCTTTTTCATTCTGAGTAGAAAGGACAGACTGCAATTACAGCTTTTTCTTATGGTAATACAGTCAACCACCTCAGCTATGAATTTTATTTTTGTCATGGTTACCTGAAGGGAGAAGAGAATGCTTCCCACAGCACTGCGCAGCGCAAGGCCAAAATACAGCACTACAGCACCAGAACTACATGTGGGCATCATAACCATTTTCAGCGATTGTGGCTGTTGCAGCAGACACAAAACATGATCTTGTCAAACTTGAGTTGTGCATGTGTCTTGGTAGAGTCCAGAAAAGAGCTGTGGTGAGAGTCTGAGTATCTGGCACTCTAGCTCTGTCCCTGCAACATCTCTGTAACACCACAAGGCCATGTCTACTCTAGACTTTCTTTTTCAGGAATCTTACATCGCTGCTCTACCCTTCTTCAGAAGTCAGAGTGACTCAAGACATCTCCAAGAACACCAGGACTTCTGCTGCTGCTAATAGTGAACTACAAAGTTGAGATGTTTCCAATAATAGCTTTGTGCACAGCACATTCAAGAAGCACATGTCTGTGTGTTTATCTGCAGTTATCCTGTGCACAAAGTAATAATGACACATAAAAATATATTTAACACAATAGTAATTCAGAAACCTACTTTAATTTAACAGCTGTTTTCTTTGGAAAATAGTAAGATTTTTCCAAAGATTTACTAATTAATATCCAGGAAATGGAATAATATACTTCCACATTTGTGCTTTAAATGTTATTTGTCTAGATATTTAAGGAACCTGGAATTTCCTGCTTTTACCTCTTCTTCTTTTTTTTTTCTTTTTTTTTTTTAAGAAATGGTGTTAATAACCAGTCTTTCTGCTGTAATAGCAAACTGTGGGAAGATGAGAAGAGTTATTTCTCTTTGCATCAGCATCTTACGTTTTGTGCAAATACAGATCCTCTCAGTTTCTTCTTAAAATAGTGTTTGGATCACATTCAGTGGTTAACAGACCAGAACATAGGATTTTTGTAAGTCACATTTTACAGTATTAATATGAACACGCACATGTTTTTGAGCTATGAGATAAAAACTTTTAATGTCCAAAGGGCATATTTGGGGGAAAAAATTAGTAATCTTTTAAAGCTTATATTTTTCTCTGCTAAAAAGTTTTTTATGCTGTAAGTTCCCCATGCAGATCTGTTCTTTCTGTTTTGTTAGTTACTTGGTTTTGGTATTCTCACTTTTTCCACACTGCATCGTGTGTCAGTCTAATATGGCCTGGATTAAATTGTTATTAAAGGAAGGAGGTATTATGTATATAAAATATACAGTTACTGTAGGAAAGAATAAACTGTTTGCTTGACCCAGTTTTATGGAGCTATTTCTTTCTAGAGGCACGGGATCACAGTTAAGGAAAAGGGACGAATGGGTTTGCTGAGAGTATTTAGGAGCACTCAGTGGGAATGAGATTATTATTGTAGTGCTTAATCCTGAAATAATCATAGACCATCTCATCAACCTTGCACCAGCATTTGAGAGATGAATATTCTAGCTACTTTATGATATTAGTCTGAAATAATTTTCCATTGTTATAAACTTGGAGCTCTCCAGCTAAATATAGACTAGAATATACCTGTGATGAATGTTTCGATGTTTTCACATATCTTATGTTTTTAAAAAGATGATTCATAACTAGTGGAAATATAGTTCTTCAATGTCTTTTAAGGGGCTGAAAATTAAAGTGAAGGTTATAGAAACAACCAGTTCACTTAATCTATTTTGGGGAATCGCTATAATGTTATCAGGCTTGTTTTTCCATCTGTTGGGCACAGTGTGAAAGAATGCATAGAAAGGGTGTTGTGGTGACATGATATCTGTTATCACTGATGTTAAATGCATTTATTGGTGAAGTTACAAGTCATGCTGCATGCAAAAGGAATAAAAATATTCTCATATCAGAATTTGTCATTTTCATAGACAGTAACATTTTGTTCCCTTTGAACAGGTATAAGTCTCCTGTGTGTCTTTGTTTCCGTAAGGACGAAAATGATAAAATTGAGCCTTTCCCCTCCCTTTGACTTGCTTTCTGTGTCCCTTCTCCTCCAAAGCATTTTCCCCCGCTCTGGCCTACATGCAGAAATCGCACACCCACTTCCTCCAAGCCTCCCGTTTATCTCAGTTACCTCACTTTCTCTTCCTCTCATCACCATCCTTTTCGCTCCCTGCTAGCTCTGATTCTCCTCTGGTCCTGGTCCCTCATATTAGCAGTGGGCTTTAGTCTTTATCATAAACATAGAGCAAACAAGGAAAAAAACCCAAACCACTTTTGATCCATTTACCAGTTTCTCTTATTAAAAATATGTAGCCTTATACTTATGAAGAAATTGATCGAAGAGTAAACTTGGCTACAGTTTACCAAAGTGACAAAGAGTTTGAAATAATCTCTCAAGATGTTTGAACAGTTCTATTCCGCTCCTGGAGTTTTACTCTGAAATCCAGACTCCACCATTTAGATGGGGAATTGCCATATTGGGTTATTTTATGCTTTCCTCGGTGCCAGAAGCCTAAACTGTCCTTTTTTGCAATCATTAAAGCATCTGGTTTCAGCTGTTAACTTCCACAAAAGTGATAAGTACTTACAGGGTGGGGAGATGCTATGGATGCATGATTTTATGTTATACTGAAAACTGAAGCTGTAGAAATAGTGTGAAATAAACTGCATATCAACATAGAAACCTGAAAGTTAATTGCATAGTTCATTGGTTAAGACTTAATAGTCAAATCAAGAAAATCTCTGTATTATAAAATGTATAGAAAGCTATCACAAGGATTACAGGCCATATTACCAACTTTGTATGTTCAGAAAATAAAAAAAGACAAGAAGTAACCTTTTGTATAATCAGAAGTTATATTAATATAATATCTTTTAGGAGTTTTAATCTGCTTCCTTTTTGGAAACCTTGTATTATGCTTAATTCATCTCCTCAAGCTTTTCTCTGCAGTCATGAGCACTAGAAACCGACAGCATTGCAGTGAGGATTTATTTCCTTTTCCTGATCTCAAAAAGAGAAGAAAAAAAGTCTGTGATGAAGAGATATATGAAGTAGGGCCATCTGAGGGTGCTGTTCGACAACATAGTGAAAGCAATCTAATGACATGTGTGGGATGAGAAGGGGATTCCTGCAGAAGCTGGGCTGAATGCTCCCTCTCTTCTCCACTGTTGCTTAACCCTGCCTCACCAGGCAGTGAATTTAGGAATCTACACTTCTCCCTTATTTTGGAAAGGCTATTTTTTAGCTTGTTTAGGAAGGCATGATGCCTGAAATGTTTCAGATGTTTCTGAGAATTGCCTCAGTCTTGGTAATACAGTGTATGTGGTATGCAGGGTGTCTCTGGAGGAGCTAAACTTCCTTTGAGTTCATGACAGCCACTGTGCTCCTGCGTGTTGCTCTCTGCATTTCCAGGCAACGCCAGGCTATTGTATTACATGCATCTTGTACACTAAGTCCAGCTCTTCCAGGAAGAACAGATCATTCTCTGTCTGTATATAACATAGCAGATATGTAAATCCACAATATATTTCAGATAGATCAGAAGCATTGGATGTTTGGGTCTGTGGTAGATAGTGAATAATTCTGACATAGTCACACATGTCTCTGCTGGCAAATCTCAGGCAAAAATCTGAAAAGCATGATGATTGCTTGCATCTCAACTTCTTGTCATGTACGTACTTTAAACTGCATATTCTTCAGTACTCTGATTCCTGTACATATATACAGCAGTGCTGAAATTCAGTCCATCACATCTCAGCTGCTGATAACACTGACAAGACATGTAAAGGCATTTTAATGTTTAACTTAAGGTGAAACTTGGAGTTGCGCTGTATCAGACACATGCATGCCTGACTCCGGTTCTTACTTCCTCTCTACACTCCTTTTAACAGTATTTTGGCCACCCTTCCCCCATGAAGATCAGTGATATGAATTAACTAAATTCCTCAGATTCTGAAGCGGTGACTGCAAGCATTTCAGAGACTGGGAGTCCTGCCATGCCATAGTATTCCTGAGGGTGTAGGCAAGCATGCTCCATGTACAGCACATCACAGAGCTTTGAATATCCAAGGGCCAGCACTTCTAGAGACATTGGGTTTTGCTTTGTTCATTTAGCTCCTACTGAGACAAACTTTGCTTACTCAGCTTCAGCTGTTAGCATTCCAGGTGAATTGTATCTAGTGGTGTTTTGAGTGGAGAAGTAAATTATAAGTTTACTACAGACTAGTTAGAAAACAAGAGTAACAGGCAAAACAGCTCACCTGATATGTATTTGGAATTCAACCAGTGCACACATGTGCTAAGTATACCTGAAGTTGGGGTTTTTTGTCAGGATTGATGTAATCCAGGTGTAACCAGAGGTAGATCCATTAAAATCTGGAAGTTAGAAATTATTATTACCAGTTCATTAGTGTCTGGAATCATTAGAACAGTATGGAGTGATGTAATGGCAGCAGGGAAATGCTCTGGGTGTACAGTAGACGAAGACTAATGTTTTACCAGCATTATACGTATTTCAGAGCGGGCATCACAGATTTGTAGCTTTAGACAACAAAGCTAATAGTCCAGACTGAAACGTGATGGGTCTCAATATATGCAAGAAATGCAGCCATGATTCTGTTAATAAAAAGGTTGTTTTAAGTATGTGTTATTAATTTAATCTAATAGTGCTCACTTTTTAAATGCACGAAATGCAATTATAAATGCTGTTGGTTTATCATGTGGCCATTTATATCTATTATGACCTTTTTGGATCAGCATTTGTGTACTGTCTGCTTGTGTTCTGTGCGTGCACAAAAACCCACCTCATTTTTGTGAGCTTAAGTTCAGAAAACATTGAGACGAAGGGCCGTTTGCAATGCAGAAGCTGGGCTCTCCTGTCTGTCTCCCCAGTGGCCCAGTGCAGTAAGGGTACTTTAAAGGTGACTAGCATAGGCTGACAGCACTGGCTTCGGCACAAACATTGCACAGCCCAGTCTTATTGCCATAGTAATTAAAAATAGGTGAGTCCCCTCCATTTTTTATACAAAAACATTAGAAAATCCACACATTCTGGAAGAGGCCTGAATTCATGTCTGTCTCAACCAGATGTGGTTCTAATTCACAGGTTAGCCCCCTAACGGGGTCTGTGGACTCCAGTGTCTGCTTGGACTGCAGGTTAGGGGCTTCAGCAGTATTTCTGTGTGTCAGCCTGGCCTGATGGCTGAAACTCATCCTTTCATGCTGCTGAGGTACAAACATCACCCTCTCAGGTGCTTTGATGCACAGTTGCCCTCACATTGAATGCAGCAGAACTTTACATCTTGAAGGACACTGGTTACTGGTTAGGGTCTTATTTGCCTGGTTTCTGCCTCCGGAACTGTACAAATGTTTTGTATGAAGAAGTCACTAGCTAGTGATTAGGGAGCAGCCATGGTGATGTCTGTATCATCATGGTGATGATGTATCATCACATCCAGCTCACTTTGCACTCCATAGATTCAGCTCTTGGAGATTGTAATATGAACATCTCCATATCTAACACACACCGTACTCATGGTTTTTGTCTGTTTAGTACTTCTTTTTAATAAGCATGGTGATTTTTTTTGAAGAATCAGATTCAGTTGTCGGAAGAATTCTGTATTTATTTTTATGGCATAACATCACTGTGTGTTTAATTTACTTCCTCCAGAAATCATCTCTCAATCACTGTCTTTGATCAGAGGTGAATGTGTTTTCCTCAGCCTAAGCTCCAATCAATGATGAGATGCCAAGAAATAATTCCACACACTCACAGTCTGGGCAGTGAGAGAGACGTCCCTGTAAGCTACTTCCATAAAAATCAGTTCCTGCTGCAAATACCTGTGTTGCCAGAGCTTGCAGAGTGGATTTACTGAAAGGGCCAAAACTATTCTGTTCAGTTCTTCCCGTGAGGGAATTGTTTGGTCTTGTGCATTGCTGAAGCATAGGGCCACCACAGCCAAAGGAACACAAACTTCCCTTACCCATATTCTGGCCATATGATGTACCGCACCACCTGAAAGAGCTGCAGGTCTGATCACAGAGCTCCAAACCTGCCGTAAGCAGAGATGGTACAGGTCAGGACTCTATGCTGCACATATCAAAGTTTGCGCATCATTTTTCTATGACAAATCAGCTGACAGGGAATGGAGAACCTGATGCCACCCAATGGGGCTTTCATCCCAACCACCTGCTATTGGCAGCTATCAAGCCATATAGCACTCTTCCCACCCACTTTTTTTTTTTTTT
>VYXH01004876.1:23145-34386 GCA_013397275.1 Burhinus bistriatus
GCCGCTATCAAACCATATAGCCCTCTTCCCCCCCCCTTTTTTTTTTTTTTTTCAAATTTAGAAAGTTCACCTTAAAATTAGTGAATTTTTTTCTTTCTACTATGATGGAGATGGTGTTCCAGAATCCTGCTTTGACATTTTGAAGGCTTATTTTAATTTCAGCCTAAATATATTCTCGGGCATTTTATTTTGTACATGTATTGTTCTATACTTTGAATAGCCTTCCCTTTCCCTTTTTTTTTATCCCCTGATATTATATTCTTTTATTTTATTTGTTCACACCAAGATATTTCCAGTAAGATAGCCTTCTTCATAGCCTTCTTAATTGTCCTAGCAGCACCTGGTTGAGTTTGAATCTATCTTTCCTGAACGTGTTTGACCATGCTTTATCACTACATGTTATGAAGATATTAATGCGTTCCTTTCTCTGCATCATCCTATACCTTCTTCCATTAAAGTCTGATATATATCATGTGACTGATATATTTACTTCTTTCTCCTCCTCTGCTCTTTCCTCACGCTTATAGAAATCTCTTTTGGCCCCTAAGATCATCACTGCATTATTCACTATGAAATCCCATCCTGTTTCTGTTACTGCAGTCCTCAAGGTCATGAAGGTCTTCCTGCACGATGCTCCAATCCTTTTCTGTACCAGTAGTACCTTCCAGTTTTGTGTTGTCAGCAGATTTCATTAGCTCATTTACTTCCTATTTTTTGTGCCAAGGTCATTAATGAGAAGATTAAATAAGGTTGTTCCCAGAGTGAATCTAGAAAACTCCATTAATAAGAAGTCCCCTTTCTCCTGACAGAATACTCCTTTTCAGTCAGTTTCTTGTATGTTACACAGTTCATATGTTAGTCTCAATTTTCATCTTAATTAATGTTATACAAAATGCATTCAGGAAGTTCAGCAAGATAAGGTCTCGTGTCCATCTCTGTAAAGAATATGCAATCATTTTATCAAATATATATATCAAACAAGTCTAGAATAATTTATCAATGATAAGTGGGTATTTTTATCCCACTTCCATATCCGTCTTTATCTTTTATTACATTTCCCTTCCAAATGTGTCATAAAATCCTGATTGTTATTCAGCTCAGACATACATGCTTTGGCAGCTGCCTAGTTCACTCATTCCCTTTCTTGAATATATCTAAAAATTAATATTAAGAGATCAGTTTCTCACTTTTATTGTTAATAAATTATGCCTCAAATATTTGGTACTTCATTCAAAATAAAAAAGCTAAGAATTAGAACTAATGAAGTGATTTTCTAATATTCTATTAGTAATTATAAAACAGTGTCTCAAATGTACAAAAGAGGAGAAATATGAAAACAATGAAACAGCTGTGAACTTTATTGTGGGTGGCATTCACAAGTTCTATAAGCATCATTTAGCCAACTTTCAGCTATGGGGCATGCTGTTATCTTACCACAGAGCCCCCCATGATAGCCTTGTTGCCCGATTGTATTTGCTTTAGCTCATCATAATGATTATGCACGTCACACACAATCACACCTCAAGCAGCCAAAACATCTTATGATTCATGTGGAATTCAGAGCTCCCTGTACCTTAGGGCATTGGTTCAGAATCATTGCAGAGGGAAGAGCATCACCAAATGAATCACCAATATGACACTTTTTTGCTGTCCTCTCCCATAAGCTTGTCCCACAGGTACCAACTTGGTGTAACTCAATTCTGTTGTGCCTGCAGGATTTGATACAGTATTGTACCACTACAGCACACTGGGGTGTTCTATGAAGCAGAAATTTCTGTACATTCTAATATAAAGTAGTTGTGATTAAGCAAAAGTCTTAGCTGTCAGTGGCGCAGAGCTGATTTTGCGACTGTATGACTCGAGACAGGATTACATGAACTCCAGAGCTAAAAAAGGTCAGCTCAGACTGGAGGGGGAATCCATTGCCAGGACGTATTTCTGGAACTCCTGGGTCTTCAGTGCTACAGCTGGGTGATTATATGGAGATGTAAAATAAGAAATACAGCAAAGAAACTCTTTTTCTATGAGATGTGAAAGGCAAAATTTAATCTAAAACCTTCATTTGGCGCATTTGCAATTGGGCTTTACACTGGTGCCTACCTTTATCCTAAAGCACTGATCCTCTGGGTGTGGAGATTTCAAAGTGCAAATTCCAAGAATAGCATTGCCTTAAATGGTGGGAAATGAGCTGCATTGCAGGTTTGGTAAATCTGAAGGTTTTGTTCAGCCACTTAGTCATAGCTGCCCCCTCAAGTGAGAAATAACAAAAGGAATTTTTTTTGAGAAGGTGGGACTACAGCAAAATATAATGACCTGAAACTGTATGGGTCTTTTGTGTTTTATAAAAGAAGCAGAGGTAAAAGATTTCCCATTGTGGAGTATTATCAAATGACTAGAGCCAATAAATTGTACATAATGATCCTGACTTCATGTAATCAGCAAAGCTCCATTGACTTTAATGGAAAAAACATTGATTTGCACTAGCAGAAGAGCTGAGTGGAAGGAGGTGCATTCTTGACTTTCTTGCTCATGAGGGTAATCTCCCTGAAATAATTCTCAAAAATAAAGATTATTAAGGGTCTTTGTTTCTTTTGTGACTCCATTCTGCAGGGCCTTATACTTTCAGTGCCAAAGCTGTCTTTAACAGGCCTAGTGCACAAAGTACAAGGAACCCACTCCAGAGGAGGGTCTGAATTAATTCCCTATTTTCCTGGCCTGGATGAGGATGCCTCATCAGTCCTCAGGCACAGGTCCCTGCTCCACTCCTGGTATGTATTGCTCTGTGAACTTGCACAGTGTTTACCACAGGGGCAGGGAGCTAACAGGGAGACCTGGGAACTCAGCAGCAATGAACAGGACACTGAACCCCCTGGCTTTTGCGTGGAGTCAAACACTGCCCTGATAGAAGAATTTTTGGTGCTCATGTTATTCCATGTATCAGCAGGATTTGGCCCTATAAATCACAGTTGCTGTGATAATTGTGGACAGATGTGAACACAGCAGTTACAATAACACAGCTGACCTTCCCAAATCCAAAGTAATGTTCTGGATCTGGTTTTGTACCTCGGGAAGGAAAGAGCTTGATCCCAGTGGGAGGACTGGAAGGGTTTGCTAGGCTGGTTCCCATTGCTCAGCTGCTGTTTGCAGAGCCACCCATGTAGCCCAGCATTCCCTTTGGCCATGTATCAAATTCTCAGTGAGGCTGGTTCACCTGTTCACCATCAGATCCACTCACTCAGATGCAAAAATCTGTAAGTCAAAAGGCAGGAGTGGGGAAAAAGAAAAAACAAAGTCAAAGCACCAATACTTTCCTTTCTTGCCTCCACCACACATTGACCAGCTGGGACAAAAAGGACCTGTAACAGTGATCTGTTCTCTGAAGACCTGATCCCGAACCTGGTCACAAACATTACAAATAGCTTTCTTTCTGACCCCATGCAGTACAGATCAGTGTCTCAAATACTGAATGCTCTAGTTCCCCACATTGCAACACAAGGCTTGTTGGCTCTCAAATACAGAATTACAGTTCTAATTTCTGCCTACAGAGATATAACCTCCCATAGCATCATATTATCTTTGCCTTGACCGCAGGACTATTGCAACTCAATAAAGTGCTAATGGAGATCCAAATGCTATTCCATTAGCCTTCATTCCAGATTATAGCCTGGCCTGGTCAACATCATAAAGTTGTGCTGGCTAGGGGCTGATGGACAAGTGCTTTTGTTATCTGTAGCCAGGCATGCTTTGTGCAGACCTCTTTGGTGATGCAAGCTATCCCAGCCGAATCTGCGCTGAGACAGGCTCAGCGCATTTGCCCAATGGCACGTCCTGTCCTTCAGTGACAAACACCACACTACTCTAAAACACCATAGCAGGAGTCATGTGAATTTTTCCCAGTGTGCCCACTGGGTTTTCACAGCAGGGTGCTTTATTGTAATGCACCTGTGGGCTCATCTTCGCTAAGTGCAGTTTGAAATAATCCATTAGTAATGCCCCAAGAGGTTTCCTGATTGGCTTAAGCCAATCTAAAACTGCACTGCTGCTGAAAAGTGGGGCGCTACCTTTTACATTCTCCCCATGCTCCTACCATGCTGGCTCAAGTGATCTGACTGTAAACTGATCGTGCAAGAAACACAGGTAAATTGGGTCAGCTCCCTCATCTGTCTGCTCCTGGGGCTGCACTGGGGCAGTGCTGGGATGGCAGAAGGAGTAGGGACACAGGGGCAGGCGTGACTTCCCTTCCAGCAGCAGCATGGCCTCTGATGGGCTTAATCCAAACTGCGCTCTATGGTTGTTTCACATTCAGCATCTCCAGATCCAGAGAGACGGTGTGATGAACCAGACAGAGCTGGCCTGTCTGGAAGCATGGCCTGCAGCTCAAGTGCTGGCGGTCACACTGTGGGAATCAGTTATTCAGTGCAACTATTACAATCGCCCAGCACATCTTGGCTGTTTTGCAGTGTTAGCACCCTCAGTCAAGTCAAGCTGCCTCAGGAGATGTTAACTCAAAAGCAGACAGCTGGAAGTAAAACTGCAGTGAAGCCTAACAGTGAATGCTCTGTGCGGCTGCATCTTAACCCACGCCTCTTATTGTAACTGGCTATTCAACACAATTTAAAACTAACAAGCACCTCCATCTCCGTAGCTGTTACGTCAGGAAAAGAGAACCCAGAGGGAGATATGCTTGGCCAACCAATGTTTACGTGGCCCAATTATTTTTTTTCTGACTACCCCTCAGGTCAGTCCTAAGGCCTTTGTCTCTGAAGATACTATATAGAAAGGAACGCATTTAGATGCAGCATAGAATTTTTATTCTTTTTTTTTTTGGCTGGACCACTGGGCAAGTAGGCATTTGAGACTGTAAATGAAACATAGGATGTGTCTTAGGGTCGCTGCTCCCATACAGCTGTGCTGTAATATGAATGTCACTACAGATTCACCTGGAGATGGAAGTGGCTTTGATTTTGAGTCAGACATCATAATGTTTGAAGAGCTGCCCATGGCCATTAAATAATGCCTCAGCTGAGTTGTTTTAATGCTGGTTGATGGCATCTACCAAACTCAGCCTTTTCTCTGTTTAACAAATATCAGAAATAACATGGGGTTTTTTCCTTGGCTTATCTTTGATCATTTTGAATGTGACCCCTTTGGTCAGAAAGTCTTTAGGATGCTGGCAGGTAAAGCTCACCTGATATGTGTAGGAAGAAAAAGGACATACGGTTATTGTTTGGCAAGCTTGTGAATGTTGCCTCAAGCAGATCAGGTTAGTGGTCATCACATTCTCTCATGCTGCAAGTGATGCTCTAATACTACTGGCATTCATAGGACATGCTAGGAGACATCTCAGGTTTTTAGGGGAGAACTCAGAAGAGTGTGGCTACCTGCCAGACGTGAAAGAGGGCAACAATGAAATTCAAGAGAACAAGAAGCCACGAGGAGCACATTAGGCAAACAGAAGAACTGAATGTAAGACTGAGAGTAAGAAGAGAGACAAAATTGGAATGAGCTGGGACTGATTACAGAGAAGATGTGAAGGCCTGGGAGTGAGGGTAGAGGTGTCATTCTGTGATGAGTGGAAGAGAACACAGTCGCCCTCAGACAAGACCAAAGGAAAACCAGGCACACAAGGGGTGGTCTAACAAAGAGAAAGGAAAAGACAGGCTAAAAGGGGAATGAGAGATTAGGAAGGAAAAATGCTAAATATTAAAAAAGAGGGGAAAATAATTGAAAAGCAAACAAAAAAGTATTAGGAGAAAAGAAAATAAGATAACAGGAAGCAAAAGAGAAAGAATAACGACTAGTAGTCCCCAACAAAAGGTATCTACTGAATTAGGCAGAAAGTGTCATTCAGTCTGTTCTGGCAAAGTAAGCACCATTGTACAGTCCTTCCTGATACCCATTATTGTACCAGCGACAAGACATGACAAGAGCTACTTTGTCTGCCCTGCCTGGTGCTGCCCTGCTGGGGCAGAGCTGGCCTTTGGGGAATGACGTGTATGAGGTCAGTGTTAGCAAATCTGCTTTTTATCCTTTTTGGTCACACTTTCATCAACAAGGCCTTATTTATACTGAGGTTTTTTTCTGAATCTATTTTACTATTCCCTAGCCCTGACAAGAATCATCAGTGCTAGCCCTGATGAAAGCACTACTGTAAACGGCCTTCTGGTATTTCTACCTCAGACTCGTCAACATCTGACATGAAAAGAGTAATAAAACTGCTTCGGAGAAGTCTCCCATAATGCTTCTACCATTGCAGTTACTGATTGATAGAGTTAAGACTCTACTGCGAGGCTGATATCCCAAAGCATTCCTCTTGCCCTCCACAACCCAGGGATTAAACCAGGCAGCTCTAAAATTAAAAACCAGACGAGCAACATGACAAAAGACTCTTCCTGATTTCAGCTGTGATGTCAACAAAAATGTTTTTCTGTTTCTGTTATAATAATAAATACTGTTACAATAATTTAAAGAATTTTGTGCCAGTACTTGGTGCGAGTAAAACCTTTAGTCTGGAGCAAAGGCAAGGCCAGAAATTCTGGCTTTCTCTTAAAGAAAGACATATTAAGAATTGGAAAGAGTGGTAAAAAAGGATTCTCTCAGAATATTCTCTGAAGTGCTCCATGTTTCAGCTGGTTTATAAAGAAGGGACTGGAGTTCAGGAAAAGAGATCAGTTCAATGGCTTTAAATCCAGAGTAGGCACCTGAAATGCTGATCAGTCTGTGACTTTATTTATAAACATTTCTATGCATCCCTGTGTGCCAGGGAAGGAGAGAGCTTCTTTATAGGCTCTTTCCTAGACGACCCTATAGGAGCTATGGGAGATGCAGTCTCCTCGTACATCCATTTGCAATAAAGTATTTGTGTTGAGCAATGATTGCCTACAATTTGTTACAGAAATGATGATAAGGTTAGTAACGGTATGCAAACCAAAGAAGAAAAAAAAAAAACTTCAAAAGGTTCAGAGCTCGGAATAAGTGATTTTTACCTCTCTTTACTGGATAATATATTCTTCCCCTTACAGCTTCTTGGCATTAATTCATAGCATTGGTGAAAAACAAGCCTTTAGATAATTCAACTTTCTGCATCAGTGTAGCTGTATACAGGCATTAAGTCATTCATGGCAGACAAAGACAGAATGTGTCTGTAATGCCATATAAATGAATTTTAAAAAGGCAAAAAGAAAAAAATTGATTCTTTCCTAGCAAAGAAGTGTGCTGAATTGCATTACAATGCATATACATACGTATAGTCAGCATCTGGCACAAGGAGGCCAGGATTTTTAAAACTGCAGAGTGAGCCTTTTCAGGGTCCCTGCAGTCTGAATAGAAACCCACACATCCTTATTATTTGCATATGGCCCCATTATGCTTTGGAATTCACAGAAGTCTATTCCACACTGAGAAACAGATTTTTTTTTTCCTGATGGAAATTACTGCTCTTCAGAGTGTCTAGAAGTTACTAGGCACATACTGTACTAAGCTAGATTTTGCTTTCTTCTCTACGATATTACACATTTTTTTCCCTCTCTTTTAATCCTACAGCTCACATTCTCTTTGTGTTCCTAAAGGAATATGATCAGTTTGATAGCCATTTTTTTGCTGTAAAGTGATCTATCTCCATAACAGGTAAAAAGCCTCTATTGCTAACTGAGCTTTTTAGACTGGTTTTATAATAAGATTTTGAAGCCTTTTTCTCCTTCAGCCTTAATCTTCTGAAAACACTATACTTAAAAGCTCTAGTTTTCCACAGAAATAAAAGGTAAATATTGATTCATCTTTTTAAAATGTAATTTTCTGCTCTGCCATAAAAAAGCCTTGCAATACGGCTTTAATGATATAGTTCCTTAATACAGTTTCAGTTAGCAGCAGTAGAGGAAATTTAAATGAAGTATGTAAGGGAATAAAATATTTTCATCTCAAAGATGAAATGACAGGAGGAATCAATCTGGGACTGAGACACAGGAAAGCTGGTCCTGATGACCACCGTTTGTCTGCAAGATGTTGTATTTGAGCTCCACATGAACAATACACGGGGTTGTTTCAAGGAACTGAGAGTAATTAGGTTTGGAGAGGGAAGCTGAGAGACTTCTCAAAAGAGAAAAGTGCATGAAGAACAGTTCCTCACACTTTTTAAAAATACATATCAGCTAATGAAATAACAGAACTACAGCACCTGCACACATCAAACCCTTGCATTCATTGAATCACTCCATGATTAGTCATACAGTACAGGTAGTACTATATGACATGATGTCAAGGAGTGGAACGCCTTTAAATCTCTGCAGTGATTCCTTGATAAAAGCCAAATACTTCTTAAATTGTGTGGCTTCTAGCTTTCCAGGGATATCACACTCCAACACAAAAGAAACTTTATTGCTTGGGTAAACCTCGGCCAAAAAGCATTCCTAAAAAATATGTATATAGCACCATCTACTGACGTTACGAGTCTTTGCATGGGAATGTTTTTAAAAAAATCTGAAGACCTATGTGTTACAATAGTGCAGCAGTTTTGCCCTACTTGGTGCAGAATCGGTTCCTCTTTCTACTTATCGCTCTGTAAACTCAGAATACTGATGAACCTTGCCTCAAGAGTTTAGCAGCCAAAAATGTGACAAAATAAAACACAGAAAGACAAGAAAAAGTAAGGAAAAAAGGGAGGAAAAATGAGACAAAAAATAAGTAGCTGAGTGAGTCAGGGCATGTCCTGGAACAAAAGTGCTTATCAGAGTCAATGCAACTCACCCGTCAAAACAGTTTTTCCTGCCTTTATCCTGTGTAATTTCTCTGCTGGTGAGACAGGTTGACTGGAGTCAGGGCCCACTGAAGACCAGAGTTGGTGTAAAGTAGACAGCCAGGTGTGTGGAGAAGGAGGGGAGGAATGTGATGTTGCCAAAGGGCTGTCAGATTGCCTCAGTCACAGCATGTAATTTCACTCTTGCTGGGTTGTATTTAGTTCATTGACCTGGTTTATTATTGTTATGCAGACATAGAGGAGAGTGTGTAAACAGCCAAGATGGAAACTCCTTAGGTGTGGTGAGCTCAGCTGTCCAAGGAAACTGAATGTGATCCTGCAACCTCTGAGCAAGGCTTATTAAACCGAGTCTTGACAGAAGAGCGCTAAGAAGAGATAGTGCTCTTCTTCCACCTACTAGCTGGGATGTCCCCATGGCATAGATGATCTGTCTCTCAGCCGCTGAAGCAGAAGCAGCATGCAGCCAGCATTGCTGTGCCAGTGGGGAGGAGCATGGGGATAAAACTAGGGCAAGACATGGAACTGGGATAAGTTGATCAGGGCAGGACAGAAGATTAGTATCATGGATAGTATTCCTGCTTAGCAGTTTTGGTATCATTTGGTACAGAGCACCTTTAGAGCCACAGTACTGCTGTTGTTTTGGAGTATGTCCCTCATGAGCCTTCGTGCTGTCCAAAACATGACTGAACTGCTCCTGGAGCCACACTGGAAAGCCATATAACCTTACTTTTTGTAGATGCACCTGCGATGGTCATCCTGTCGGATTCATGCCAGTCAGCTGGACTACTTAGCTGTCCCCTGGAAGACGGAATTGTCTCTTTAGTACTTCTCAACTCTTTGACTTGGGTTCTTTGGTCCTACACAAACGCACTAACAATAAACAAACAAACAAACAAACAAGCTCGTTCTGCCACTGATTTTAGTTTTTCCAGAAAAACAGATGTTTGCTAGGTGGAGTGGTAGGGTACGGAGCCTACTGTGCACAGAACAGGATGCAAACGCATGCAGGTGAACCCCCAAAAATCAGTTTCCTTTGTGACTCTGTCTTTAGACCTTCAGCATAACAGGGTCGGTGTTTAAACAGAGGTCACATACTCTTTCTCAGTATCTTGTAAAATATTTTCAGTTCTCTTGACCTGAGTAGTAAGTCAGTACTTTGGATGATGTTGCATGCATCTGTATCAAGAAACACACTGTGTACATGAAAATTGTTTTCACAGCAGCTTTTTAAATTATTTACAAAATGCATATTCAAAGGCCTCTTTCTGCAACCGTACTAAGAACAATTTCCAAGAGACAATTTCCTTTTCCAAATTCCAAAGCACACTTTTAAGCAGTACAGAGCTCAGAAAGCTTTCTCTTCACTTATCTTGAGGCTGCACAAGTAGCATTTCTCAAGGTGTAGTTTCCTGATCGGCTTAGTCCTGTCTAAATCCATGGTGCTACTGTGGCAAGCGGTGGTCCTGTCCCACTACTGCTTATAACTATGGGCTTGGCTGGATTATGGAGCTGACTCAGATGGAAACTAATCATTTGTTGCAGGATTAATTTGCAGCTGGATCAATGCCCTCATCTGTCTGACTGTAGCCCACGGGAGTGCTAATGTCCACACCTGCCACCATCTCTCAGCAAGGGCACACACATCAGTTTATGCTGATCATAAAACCCCACCCTGAGGCTCGCTCTTGGCTGTTCCAGCTCTGATTCACACAAAAATGCAGTCTCAGGCATGGACTCCCTACCTTCCATGCTTATATTTGGTTTAGTCTGTGGATGCTGATGTTTTCCACTGCCATTACACAAAGGAGCATTTAACAATGGCTCCATTTCTTAGTCTGAAATGAAAAGCAGTCACCAATCTTAGTCATGTAACTGCCTATAAATCAAAGGCTTATTATGAACCACTTAATTTCTAGCACTGTATAACTGCATAGCCTGTTTCACACACATGCTTCTAAAAATGCATGTGGTGAAGGGCTGGTGCTGCAAAGCCCATCTCTCACAGAAATGATGGGAAGAAGACCAGGACAGCACCGAAGCCGTTGGTTATGAATTAAGGTCAGGGACAGCAGCAGACAAAGAGTTCCCCGTCACGCACATTTTCAGAGGTTTTGCACACTTGCTCGCAGGGTGGCAAGCGTTTTGAGTTTCGCACGCCATGAACAAAGCCGCTCTCGCTTCTGCAAACCCCGCACGGGGTAGGTTCACCACCGACGCGCGGCTGCATTTCCAACACCGGGGTCCCGGTGCTGGCCAGATCCACCAGTAGGCCCTGCGACCGCTGCTGCGGCACCACGGGCCAGCCCACACCCACGGAGCAAAGGCGGAAACCGAGGCGGCGGGGACATACGCGGCCACGGCCGCAGCCTGCCGGGCCGGCCAGGGTCGGCTTCCGTCGTCGCCCCCGCGCCGCCGAGAGCCCCATCCCGCAGTCACCGCGCCCCGCCACAGCCAACGCTCCCGCCCGCCCTGAGGAGCCTCGCGCCCTC
>VYXH01004876.1:34529-64908 GCA_013397275.1 Burhinus bistriatus
GGGGTGTTTTGTCTGCCGGGATCTGCTGATGTGGAAATAGCACAGCCTCCCTCTGAAATTGGTCTCTGTGTGCCTGTGTGTTTTGCCTTGAATTTTTCATTGTTCTGTCACCCAAGTTTTGGAAAGGCAGTTCTTTAATGCTTTTTTTGGAATAGCTTGAGAGGGGCTCGTGTATGCTGCTGGAGATTCCTCTTCTCTCTCTGTGTCCTTCCCTGCTCTGATACGTGCCCCCTGTCCCCCCGCACGCACCCAGACTGCGCTGTGGTCCTGACCAGGTTGACCAGCCTTGTGGAGAGCACCAGGTTCCATCTTTAATTGTGAGCCAGGCCCTAGGTGAAGTAGTCCTGCCCTCTCTTCTCTCTTGAGGCCCCAGAGGTTCTCCCAGAGATGACAATGGGACGTTGACATTGCAGGCACACGCTGCATAATAAACTTTTTATTAAAAAGAGGTTCTGTTGTTGGGACAGGATGCCATGATTATGTTTCTTACTGAGAAAACCTCTTTTTTTCTGCCGTGCTGTTTCTGGCCCTTGTTTCTCTTCTAACTGCTGCATCCGTCCTTCTTTAACTTGCCTGCCTTACTTCAGCAACAAATCAGCTAATCTAGTACAACTCATTCAGACTGATTACTCCTATCGGTTAGTATCTTGAGAAAGACTGACTCTGAGCAAGGTAGGAGAGCAGCTTCTGGGTTGTTTAGGTTGCCTTGGGTATTGCTGGCTATTAAAGTGGCTACATCCAGCATATTACTAAAAATACAAAATCTGAAAAACACTGTGTTGGTATATCCTTTTATCATGCATGCCATACTCAAGTGTCAAATATAATGTTAAGTACTAAGTGTTTTTGTAGTGCATGCATGTGGTAGGAATTCAGTGCATTTTATTTTCCAGTTTATGGCCAGAAATTAAAAAAAGGCATTCTGCTATTGTATTAGGCCAATTCTGCCCACCATAGAGCTTTTGCCTTTAATTATACAGCTACTGCAGTAAGAATACTGGATAAAAAAGAGAGAAGGTGGAAACTGTTGTTCTTTGAGTGTCCTCAGAACAAGGACTGAAGAACTTGTTAATTATGGAGTTATATTTTACATAGGTTGTTGCTGGTATTTAGGAACACACATTAAAGTGCACAGTTAAGTTGTCTTTATCTGAAGGTCCAGGTAGAACATAACAATGCAGATCTGATCCCATGTGAAACTTGTTTGTTTGGTTATTAGTTTTCTCTCTGAGGCTACAGGTAGTCAGAGTTCACAAGGTAATTTGAAAGCCTTAAGAAATCTCTTAGCAGTCTTGTTTGTGCTGTTGGACAACTTACATCATCTCAGTTGGCCAAGTGCAGTCCTTTTTTTTTTTCCCCTCCCCCATCTTCATCCAGAACTGAGGAATTAAACAAGAACAGTATCCTTCTCCTTTCCCTAATTTTTTTAGGTTTCTTACTTTCAGTCGCTCTGGGGTTTTAATTTTTTCACTGCTGTGTAAATCCCTGGGGTTAAAACACAGGTTGTTGTCTGTGTGATTTTGATTGTGATACAGAAAATCTAAGCAAAAGCAATACTGGCAGACTGTTCATGAATGGATTTGCTGTGCTTTAATCTTCAAAACCATAACTTATTTTTTTGTCTTTGTAGCAGTAGTAAAAATAAACAGCTTTTCATAAAGTGTTTCCCTGGTTCTGATTTGTTGCCTTCCTTTGTTGTGATTAAAAAATGAGTAGGTCAAGCCTTTATTTGAAAGCATGGATGACAACTTCTGGTTAGAGTAATTGAGCTTTTAGTTTTGAAGATCAGTACTCTTTCCTCTCTACAATTCAGATATTGCTATGACAACTGTACTTTTAACTCTTCAGAATCATGTTGGTCAGCTACAGTTGTGTTAAGTTTAACGTGGGGGTGATGGGATGAAAAGAGGGCTGGAAATTATGCTGATTCCACATAAAACAGTAATTCTCAAACCATTGTATTATACCGTATGGAGCCTTTTCCGGCGAATTGTAAAACAGAGCACTGAGAATCATCTTCGAGGAAGTAGCAGTGGGTGGTCTGTAGAAGGAACTTATTTTAAGTGGTCTGCATAAAATGAACTTGCAGGAATTGCTTTTCTAAGTCCCACTTAGGAAGATAGGATTGAGTTCGCTTGGAGTTACTCAGTTCCTGTTGTGCTTTTTTTGTGGTCTTTCTAACATAAACAATACATGCTTTGAAAGGTGGTATACTACTACTGTCTTGTGTATTTTATATCTGTATAAACTTTAGTCGACTTGGCTAATGCGCTTGTCTACTCATTTAGAGGAAATGAGCTATCCCTTAGAACAGGTCTGCTTGAAACTTAATGCCCTGATGACACTTTGTAATCTTTTGTTGTAAAAGTATTGTTTGTTTCTCTTGCTCTGTGTATTCCATCTGCCTGTAAAGAATGCGCTGAAGAAAGGCTCCTTTAACGTTTTTGAAAGGGCTTAGAGTATAGAAGTTACTGTTGTTAATGGATGACATTACCTAGGAATGTGAGGTTTGCTTGTTTCCCTTTGTCTCTACCAGCTTCCTCCCATTATCGTTTGGAGTATAATTGATCCTTAAGCAAGGGCTTAGGTGCTAAATCCCCTTCTTGCATTGTGTTCTCATTTAGTACTCTAACATTGCTTAGCCCTGGTTTTGGCTTTGGTATTTTCTAGACCCTCTGAATAAAACGGGGGCTTTCTTGGTATGGCGTAGGAAATTGTAAAGCAGCTAAATTAAGTTAGCTTTTGTTTTGCAAGTTGTTCAGCATAGGTGTAAAGCATGTATCTAAGCATAAAATTATTGTGCTATGTTGTATGTATTAGATTGTGAGGAAGGAGGACAAGATACAAAGGGACTGTATCCCACCTCCATTTTTTCCAGAATTTAAGGTACTTTCATTTCTGTTTTCATCCAAAAAAAGACTTTTCATCCACATCAGGTTTTGTAGCATTTTATTTTTTAATTTTCTACTCCTTTCATGACTAGAAAATCATCTATTGGTGGCGATTTTTCTTTTGGAAGTAGTGATGAAGAGATTGCTGAAGTTGTGTGATGATGTGTTTGCGAATTTAATTCCCAGTAATGCAACGTGAACCATTGTGTCACATGAATACATTTAAAGTCCTTCAACTTTCTGATTGTTTCTGACACCTTTCATAAATGCTTCATTACCATTGCAGATTAAAATGTTCCCTGTTGGCAGTCAGGTTACACAGCATAATTTAACATATGATTAAACTCTTCAAAACTGTTACAAACTTAACTCAGTATAAATCAAACAAACAGTCCTTTACAGTTAGTTGTATGTCATGAGTGAAGTTGTCATGTTTAGGTAGTTCTTAATTTTCTCAGCACAGATAAGCATTTTGTTTCTAAAGTTGTGAATAGTGCGTATGGCCAGGGTGCGCTGCACTAGAGACTGTGTACTCACTAGTGACAAACTTGAACAGCTGTTATTCTGAATCTTAGAATTTTGTATTGTACCACTTTTTAAAAAAAGGAGGAGGAAAAAAGCATTTTAGTAGAAATTTTTGTGACCCGTGAAAGTCTACCCCATGTTATTTGCTGAGATTACTCTGTTTGTTAATGCGTTCTGGGGGACCAGAGAAAAACAAACAGTACCCCAGACAGTGTAACCACTAAGAACTTTTTTACAAGCCGAAAAATGTGGTGTCATGCCATAAGTCAGACATTGGTATGTCAGATTATATTTTTGTTTCCTAAATTAGATGTTAAGCACATTGGAAACTCAGTAAGAGCTAGGAGATTCGGCTTCTGAGAAGTGATCTGCAATGGATCGTTGCATGATAATGTGCCTTTGTGTGAGGCAGTGACCCTCTAAACCTTGGGAAAACAAAACAAAAAGCGATGCCTGAATCACGTGTGTGAATGTTACTGTGCAGTGGTTTTAATGATTTCCAACTCTGCTATAAGGAAAAGCTATTACTATTTATGTAATAGCTATTGAACTGTTATATTTTGCTAGCCTAGCAGAATATGCTGGACTGTATGATTTTGGTTTACTTTAATACACTAAGATACATTAGCCTGGTTGCTGCTACATAAGGAGCAGAGTTGTCCGTGCATTGAGATTAACAAGAAAATTAGAGTGGGAGCTGACCACTATGATTCAAGATACGGATTAAGATAACTGGTGGAAAACAAGATGTGGCAGTTGATGCTTCTCTCCTCGTGCTGTTCAAGTGCCTTGCAGCATTACCTTCAAAATCTGCTCATGTGTAACCTTTGTACTGTGTATTGTGGATATTTAAAGCATTTTTATACTTGAGTAGGGACTTCAGAATGCAGTCCTGAAAAATTTTGCGGGAAAAAATTTGTACCTTTGCATGGCAAAGCATTTTTATAATGTAGAGTGTGATAGTTCTAAAAAAAACACAGCATCAAAGAAAACACAGTGTCTCAGTAAAAAGTAAGCTTTATGGGCATGACGTTGGAATATTTTTTGACAATATGATTGGAGAAGATTTCAGAGTTAGCCTTAGTACTTGATCAACAGACATTCAGAATATTTTGACATGATGGTGAGATTGTCATGGGACAAATTGCTCTGGAACAAGAAGGGTGCGAGGGTGAAGGGACTTGAACTTCCAGCTGGGGTCTAGATGAGGTTCTGGTTTCACTAGGTACTGTTGAAGCCTTTGGTCCAGTTACTGCCAACTCCAGTTGCGGTGCTCAGATAATCTTCCAATTTTTGTATATTTGATCATTGTCTCATTTTATTTTTGATGTGACTTTGGAATATGAGAGTTCAGGTTTCATGTCTCGTGGAAAAAAGTATGTGTATTCCTTGCACTTTTGCCATTTCTCATGCTGATTTTGGAGAGATTTAAATCTTGAGTTTGGGGGTTTTTTGTTTTTTTTTTTTTTTTTTCTTTCCTTTTTTTTCTTTCTTTTCAGAAAAATATTTCCAAGGACACTTAGGTCTGTGAAGTTCAAGATACTAATTTTTTTAAGCTTTTTTAGTATATCATGGGAAATGTTAAACAAAAGAGTAGTGTAAAACAATGTGAATAAACCGTATCTTTAATAGCTCTTTCTCCTTCGAAATATAGGATCACTTTTCTCCTTAAAATTACCTTTCCAACTGTTAGTATCTTTATAATTACCTTTACAAGTACATTTACTTACAGCAGGTTGTCGATTTGGGGGAGTGGGAGGAATAAAGAGAACAATGAGGAGGAAAAACCTACTGAACTTGGTGCTGTCTGTAAATGTACTTTGTCTTGATCATCTCAATTACTAGCAAGTTAACAATACACAGAAATTATAATAGTTCACTAACAAGGAGTATGGTAAAGGAAACTATTTGTACGGTCATGTGTGCTGTAAGGAATACTACTGAAATTTCTTTTTCTGCTGGAAATAATTTTTTAATGTTGGGGTTTTTTTTGTAATCTATCTTCAGTCTTTCAAGGATGTTCAGCATTGCAGGATCAGGGTTCTTCTCAAGGGAAGAAAATGGAAATATAATTAACTTTTTTCTTTTTTTTTTAATTTAAGCTAAATAGATTTTTCTTTGTTTAGCTTAGAGCAATAAATGTAGATCTCCAGACTGATGCTGCTCTGCAAGTGGATATCTCAGATGCACTCAGTGAGAGGGACAAAGTGAAATTCACTGTCCATACAAAGGTAAAAGCCTGGGTTTGTACACTGAATATTTTCTTAATTATATAGAAAAGAAAGCCTGCTTAAACTGTTTATTGAAACAAGTGTAACACAATCCAAAGGAAATGAGAAAGTAGCGTTATCTCATGTTTAGGAGACTGTACAATTGCAGTGCTTAAGAAAAAGATGGCTACAAAGTTAAGAGGTTAAAAAACTGTTTAGAAAAAAGTGACGTTTTTTGTACTGATGTGTTGTCATGCCATTCCCATGCTTATTAATTGGCCTATTTGCACATAGAATCTTTAGTATACCTCAATATTCTTCAGTACAGTTTTTTTATTCGATTAGCCATAGTTTCAGATTCTAAAAATATATTTCATAATGGAACTACAGACAAGAATAATTTTCAGTTACTGCTTGTTTACTTCTTTTTTTAGATTTGAATGTTTATTGATTGCAGAATCACAGAATAGTTGAGGGTGAATAAAATTTCTGGAGATCATTTAGTCCCTTCTCCCTCACTCCCACCATTAAATCAGGGTGAACCAGTACACATTTCTCAGGACTTGTCTGTTTGGGTTTTGAATATCTCCAAGGGTGAACACTCCATAACCTCTTTGGACAACTCAATCCAATTGATTGCTGCACTAATTAAGATGGGGTTAATTATTGCCGTACAAACTTTTTTGGTCAAATCCTTACTTGGATGATTGGATTATTTTTACAGGGATATTCTTGTTGTTCCTTCAAGGTGTTTTTCATATAGTAATGAAAAACATAGTGAGTTTTGGGGTTTTTTTTGGTGTGTCGGTTTTTTTGGTTGCTTGTTTTGTTTAGTTTTGTTTTTTTCCGTAACTTTTCCTCCTTTTCCCCTTCTAGAGTTCCTTACCAAATTTCAAACAAAATGAATTTTCTGTTGTCCGGCAACATGAAGAGTTTATATGGCTTCATGATTCTTTTGTTGAGAATGAGGACTATGCTGGCTATATCGTAAGTATTACAGTTCTTTTGGTTTATGTGCACTGTTTTCTGTGAACTGTATCAAAAGTAGTCGTGACTACTTTTAAATGCAGTGGAAATGGCCGACGTTCATTCCTTCTAAAATCAGATCAGGTGCTCTACTACTTAATGCTATTGTACAAAATCAATGGTTGAAGCAAGCTTAGAGGAAAGTTACTGTAGTTGTCATACTTTCTTGCTTTTCACTTCTAAAGAGTGAGTAGTTTAATCTGTATCCAAGTGTATTTTTAGTCCACCGTGTTAAAAGTGTGGCAGATAGGTGAACTGTATAACTTGCTGGTATTGTTTTTGCAAGCTAATGTTTAACTTAGTTACTAGTTTCATGTTGCCTTTGTTTTAGCTGGAATGGCAGAGTGCAGTAACTGAGATCTAGTAATTAGACTTTTCCAGTTTTCGTCATGAAGATCAGAATCATTTTACCATAAATCAGTTGGAGGGGAAAAAAACAAGGCAAAAACTGCCTAGAACTACAGAGAACATTAATACCAACTTCACAACTTAGGCTTTGAAGTTTATTTCAGACCTCTGGGGAACAAAGGTCCCAAAACAGTCACATTACGATACTGCCTATTAAAAATGGGTGTTGCTGTTCATACTCCAATTACAAATAGGAATATTTGTCATCTTGGTGTGAAAGTTTGGTATTAATTTTCTGTTTGGGGGTCTTCTACTGATTCAGGAGGTAAACATCTATTTCTAATAGTGGGTATATTATGATGAATATAATCTGTGATGTGTCATACCATTCTTGAGCTAGTCTTTTTTTTTTAGTCAGAAAAGCTATTTCAAGTGACTAGACCTTCAGTGTGGTAATAACTAGTTTCAGACAGTTGACTATGTAGATGCTGCATTTTTCTTTTTTGTAATGCATTAATATAATGGGCAAATATCAATGAACTAAATTTTATGCATAGTTTAGCTTTGTTCTGTGTCCCTTTACTGATAGCAATTCAGGATTAGTTTGACTGCGGTGTTTTCTCTTTCAATTTTAATATACTATATTACAGGATTAACTTAGATACTTGTTTGCTGTGTACTTTGTTATTTCAACAGATGTATCTTTAATGTCAACAGTGTTGCGAGAAAGAACTAGTGGCTGCAAGCAATATGGAATGTTTTTTTCTGTTCAAAGTTTTGGGGAGTTATAAATGGATGTGTGAAAACAATTGCAGATTTTTTTTTTTCCTTAAACAAGAAACAATCCTTACCAAATAAGCTAAAAAAACCTAATTATGAAATAATGATTTCAAGTTTTAATTCATTGTAATGGGAAAGCAAGATATTATTTGGTTTCTGTTGTAATTAAACTACTGAAACCATTAGTTAATTCTTTAGTAATCTTCAAGGACACTTGGCCAAAATTGGTATAGTAATGCAGCATGTCTAACTCATGAATGAGAGAATTTATCCATAAATGCTGTAATGAATGATGAAAGAGAGAGCCATACATTAAAAAGCTGCAGGCAATTTATAGTTCCTGTCCTGAATGGATGTTGTTTTGACTGAGAAGATGAGCGATTAAAAAAAAAAAATTATTCAATTCCAGATTCCACCAGCACCACCCAGGCCTGACTTTGATGCCTCAAGGGAGAAATTGCAGAAACTTGGAGAAGGGGAAGGATCAATGACTAAAGAAGAATTCACCAAGATGAAACAAGAACTGGAGGCGTATGTAGACTTGATTACTACTTTTTTTCTTTTTTTTTCTTTTTTTTTTTTTAAATCCCTCAACTTTTAATGCTGTTTGCTGTCCCATGTTTCTGATTTCACTGTAATGGTTCTTTGTGAGCTATAGGCTTGAGAATCCAGTTGCTCCATAACCAGGGTTATCTTAGTGATCATGATCAGAGCCATTAGGAAAATTGTAGAAATAATTTCATGGAAGATATTCTGAAACAGGAAAAAAAATCAGCTTGTTCTTGAGCATTCTTTTATAAGGAAAAAACACAGAACACCTGCAAAGGGAGGAGGTAACCTCAATCTTTTTTGGTTCTGGTGTTCCACATTTTATAAGCATAATGAGACTTTAAGTTTTATACGTGTAGTGATTGAACTAGGGATTTTTGCATGTGGTTGGTACTGTAAACATAGATGCCAACCTTCTGTTCCCCAAGAAATATGGAAATTACTAGAAAATATTTTTTGACACTTTTTTTTTTTGCACAAGGAGAATAAACTTCCTGAAAATAGTATTTTCCCTTACTGTGAATTTAATGTGTATTGAAATATCTGCTCTAAGGCTTTTTATTCCATATTGAGTTATACAGTGAAGTTTCTCCTTGCTTCATCCACTTTTCCTTATCATGCATTCACTTCTTTGATCTTTTTCCTGTCATTGGTTTCAGTTTTCAAGTGTATATTTATGCTGCTTCTAGACTGCTTCTATCAAGAGCTCTGAATTGGCAAGAAAAGTACATAGAACTCTTAGAACTGCTGTTTTCCCTCCGAACTCCAGCTGCTGTGAGCAAATGTCTTAAAAAGCTCTGTATTAGTGTTACATACAATGTAATTTACAGCAGAGTAGATATACACTTCATATGCAGAAAACTGGAAAATTAGCAAAACACTATAGATTTTAAAGAATCTGTGGTTTTCCAGCGGCCCTGATCATGATTCTCTTGTGGTCTGGTTAGGGGTTGGATAACACAGAAAACTTTGGGTTTCTTCTACTGCCACCTCCATCCTCTGCATCCTCCTTTTTTGTCTTCACTGAATGACAACTACTCTCACTGAGATCAAACATCTCCCAACACTGGCCCTGCTGGTTTGCTGGTATGTAAATCTTAACCTCCTTGCACATAGTGGAAGCAAAAGTGTTGATTGTCATTTCGCTGTTTGACCTCAGAATGGGGAAAAGAGACCCTTCCTCATTTCTAGAGAAGTTACATTTTATTTACTGAATTTGAAAAGCAAAATGAATTCTAGCAAACTAGAATTGATAAGAGTGCTTTCCTCTTAATTAAATTACAAATGAGTAATTGCTTTAAAGTTGAGTTGGCTGAACTGGGCAGCTATGTGATTGTCATGGTTAAACGTGATTTTTTTTGGTTGTACCTACCAAATGCAGCACTTAATTTCACTTTTAGAACCACTATGAAGCAAGACAGCCCAAAAAGGCTAGGTGCTTTAACATGGAATAAAAGACTGCTATCTAAAGAGCTAACAAAACTACGTGAACATTTAAATAAGTAAGGAGGGTGCAAATAGGCAAGGGGATGGAGATGGGGAGGAAGGAATTTGCACATTGGCTACATAGTTCCTAGTGACTGTAGTCTGTATCTCAATTTCTTGATTTTTGGGCAGTTGGGGAAAGGACAATTAAATGAGGTTACACTTTCAGCAAACCAGTCTGTGTTAGCTAGCCTTAAAAATTAGAATGTATTTGTTGAGTCTTCATTAAAAGTCTCTCTGTAATACGTTAGGGCTTCAAATTTCCCCATAGCATTAACATTGTACTATTTATTTATCTATATATCAAATATTGGAGTGATAACTTCTACTATATCGGCTTATAATTTTGTATCCTTACTGAGGATCTCTTAAAGCTGCTCACTAGGCTTATCTCAAACTTAATTGCTTCATGTGAAATTCTTATGTATGTCTTGTTTCTTGTTTTCAGTGAATATTTGGCAATATTCAAGAAGACAGTTGCGATGCATGAAGTGTTTTTGTGTCGCGTGGCAGCGCATCCTATTTTGAGAAAGGATTTAAATTTCCATGTATTCTTGGAATATAATCAGGATGTGAGTATTGAAAACTGAATTGCTGGCAAGAGAAATCAAGATGTACTTTTTCTGGCAGGATGGAAAATTGATTAAGAGGGCTTTACCTCCTGGAGCAAATTGCATCAGTTCCTTCATACCAGACATATTTGTATTGTAAAAGTTAGAAATTCATTTAGTCTGTAGGAGTTTGTTTTGCTGCCACCTGGGGAACCAAATGCACTATGTGCTGTAGCCTCAGCATCAAAAATATTAATGAGAATCCAATATGTTTTGGATTAAAAAGATTAGCTTTTGGCGGTGATTTTTCATGATGCTATATTTGTCCACTTTTTGACTGATTTTTTTTGGGGGGGGGACGGGGACGGGGGGAGGATGATACAACAAAGATGGAATGCTAATTTTTAGGGTTTGGAACCGTGGTTTAAATTCTGTTGCTAACAAAACTAGAGAGGACTTCTAATGAAATGTTCTAATGAGTAAAGCCCTTTTGTTAATAATGTAGGTGAAAATTTGGTTAATTTTTTTTCTAGATATTGGACTAGTGTGGCTATCCACATGTTACATACTGACTAGCTATCTAATTTTGAGTTAATGGAGAGGGCTTTCTGGATTCATAATAACTCTTTGGTGTTGGATTGGGTGGTTGCTCATATTCTGCAAACAGTTTTTTTAGTTGCTTTTTAAAATTGCGGAAATCAGCACTGAATGTTGAAGAAATCATTACAAAGATTGGCTGAATTGAGTACATGCTTAACTTCAAAATATGTTACAGAGGATCCTCTTGTTGCTTGATGTAGAAATGCTTACTGGTTCAGGCACTCAGTTTACCTAAATTAGGCAAACTTAGATGGACGGGAAGAGTGTGAGAAGGCTGAAACCAACATTATCCTCAGTGTGGTGAGGGGTAAATGCTTCTGTAGTTTTTGAAAATGAGAAATCTGCCATTCTACACTTAAAAGAGCAAAACCTGGTTATATTATGTTAACTCAATAGCTGTACTGTACATGATAAATACTGTATTATTGATAACTGAAATGTACACCTTGAACATTTGGTATTATCTGTAGGTGCTAGAATGTTGCTGATTTCCTCTCCCCCACCCCCACCTGGAATAGTATTTTAGGTGATAAAAAACAGTCTGGTAAATGAGGTAGTCTCTTATTCTGGGTGCATGGTGCCCTGTACCCATTAATGGAGTATAAGACTAAGCAGAGAGCAGGAAAACTGGTTTAGGAGAAGCCTATGGTATGTAGCTCTTATTTTTTTTTTTTTTTCCTTAAAGCTTCTATTGCCTCCAGAAAATAAACCAACTTGATAAATTAATTTGTTTTTCAGTTGAGTGTTCGTGGAAAAAATAAGAAAGAGAAACTTGAAGACTTCTTTAAAAATATGGTTAAATCAGCAGATGGTGTCATTGTTTCAGGAGTAAAGGTGACTACTGCTTAACATTTCAAGATTTAAAATGTATTAACATTGTTGTCCCCTTTTTTTTAATGAAGCAGAATTTTACATAGCTACAGAAAAAGGATTTTTGTAGCTGTCTAAGTTAAGAATGAAGGCAGAGCATGGGAAGGAACCTGTGGCCCTGGATGCAAGATAACTGAGACCTATCTGATTGCTTCCGTGAAAGAAGGCTTTCAGTACTCTTTCCTCTGTTTCATGAAATTAAGCGTTTTTTAAATCCATAGATAATTGATAATCTTTCTATTGTTCTGTCCTGTCATTTTATATAGTGGGAAGGTGTACTAGCTTTGACAACTGCTGCAGCTTAGAAGTTACTAATGCAGTGCGAATTTTACCAACCTTGTAAAATCCTTCTACTGGTTTAAAGCTAAAGCAGCAGTAGAAGTGATACTACTTTTCCCAGTAGGTGTAAGAATGTAACTGAGACAAGGCAAAAAATAAAATAAAAAAATAATAATGAAAATTCAATTTCATTTTGGCTTTTCCAAAAGTTGAAAGATTGTTATAAAACAAGCATAAATTCTGCAGAAGATTATTTTGATCTCCTTTCTTTCTAGCGGTAACTTTCCATTTGCAAGCAAATTAGAGAAGCTAAAGTTCCTAATTGTAAAATCTTGAGTTTTGAAACTGCTGGAAAGTGGATATAACCATGTGTTAATTATCACTTGGAGAAAAAGATGAAGTCCAAATAACCAGCAGTTTTCATAAGCACAGTGTTCAAAGCTCCTGTTGTAGGCTATTCCATGGTATTGAGCGTCTGTGCTATTTTAGAGGGACTTTTTGAATAAATATAAACCAAATATCTAAAATTGTAATACAGAAGATACTAACATTTACTTACATTTACCAACTTGAAAGAAACATGTAATCAAAATCAGTGTTCCTGAGTTAGGACTTCATACCATCTCTGCTGTGACCACAGCATCTGTGCAACTGGGTGTCTTTCTTCCCCCTTCCCTTTTTTCTAGGTAGATGCCCTTTTATTAAGTACTTGACATTTATTCTATTCTTCTGTCACCAAAGTGGTAGTTAGTAGTAAAATGATTTCCTTCACTTTAGGTTTAGTTATCTAGACCTTTAAGGTGCTTGTTACAAATTCTTGATTCTTAATAAATTCTTAATAAAACTTCAGATCGTGATAAAATAAATGAAGAAGAAATCAATTTACATAAATGGTATCTTAGACTATAAAAATAGACTGCATTTCATGTCACAGGAACAGCAATATATGCAAATTTACTCTGCAGTTGCTCTGTACAGAGTGAGTGAAATCCTGTTTTCTAAATTGTTCTTGTTTTTTGTAGGATGTGGATGACTTCTTTGAACATGAAAGAACATTCCTTGTAGAATATCACAACCGAGTCAAAGATGCCTCTGCCAAATCTGATAAAATGACAAGATCACATAAAAGTGAGTTCTTTTGCCAGGGTGAAAATAGTACTAAAGTATACAGAAGTGATTCGTTAGGAGCAGTAATTTTTAGTTTTCTTTTTGCATGTGAAACATGATGTAATTTCTCCAAGCGTAGTCTTTGGATATTCTAAAGGAGTTTAATCTGACTTTCAAAATTCAGCCTTTGCTGTAATAGACTAGATGGAGTAAGAACAGCCTGAAGCGACACCGAAGATATCTTGATTCTTCACACTGTCCCTTTGAAGAGAAGCATACTTTATGTAATACTATTTTTTTGAAGTCTGATTCTTATTCTTTAAAGTGTAAAGGTGGGTAATATAGCAGTATATGTGATTTTACTCCTAATGAAGTTGCTCTGGATTGGATGAGCTTGCATTCATCAGAGTGCAATTTCTTGGCACAGTAGGCATTGCATTACCTTGCTGAGCCACATACTCCTATTTGGGCCATTAGTTCTAGTCTAGGAAGTCAGGTTTCCATTTTTCAGCCTTTTAGAATGGAGACTGGAATATGTATATTCAGTAGCTTGGTTTGCAGGACCCCTTTTCTTACTGAGATGAGATTTTCCACTTAGCTATTGATTTCTTTTCCTGAGCTGAGTGCTAGCTAATGTGATTTCTGGAAGCCCTAGATAGTCTTCTCAAGTGCAGTGCATTTATTTGAGAAAATGAAAAATCTTTGGTTTAGGACTGTGGTGTTTGGTTTAGGTTTACTGTATTTTGAGTAGCTCTGAAAAAAGTTGACTTTTATTGCCGTCGATTTTATGGTTATGTGCCTAGATAAATCAAAATTGAACTACTAGGTTCTATCTGCTTTCTTTAAGTTTGTGTCTGATTCACAGATTCTGTCTTCGCTATCTACAGTAATATAGTTCACACAAAACCAGGCCATAAACCTTTTATGAATCTCAATTGGTAAGGACTCTAAATGGATATTGAATGAGACATTAAACCAAGAATTTACTGAGCTCTTCAGATGCTTCTCTTGCCGTTGTATGAAGACTGAGTCTTTTGTTGCTTTAGTATCTACGCTAGGAGATGGGGGAGAGTCAGTTATGTCTTAGTGAAGTACTAAGGGACCCTGTGTCTTCATTCAGTTCCCATCTGATGTGGTTTCTGGTGTTTTGTTTGCTTTCTTAAAATGAAAATTGAACTTTATTCATGGTAGTTAGGTGCCAAACTTCAGGTAGTGAGACAGCCTTTCACATTGGTTGTAGAATCAGGAAAAATGTTAGAAATGACATGAATCTGATGGGAAAGGATTGATCAAACTTGTGACAAAGCTTCACTGTTTTTCAGACTCAAATCACCTAGGATGTTTATTGACAACTTTTATCAAACTCTGAATTGGGACAAATGGCACCTTTTGAAACTCCGGCTAGAGGAGTAGAGCAATGACCTGGGAAGCCCATTTTGGAAATTGGCAATCTGCAGTTTATGGATAACTTATGATTGACAGAGAACTGCAGGGCTTGCGAAGATACTGACTTCCTATTTCCAGCAGAAAGTCTATTTTTACATTTAAATGGGAGGAATAGAAGGGGAGGTTAATGGCTTCCTAATACCATTCTTCACTATAACCAACTGCACTGTTTCCCTTGGGCTGTATGGAGTAATGAATTGGGTGGAAGGTGACCCACTAAATCAGTTAAAACAAGGCTGTGTTATTTAGAAAACAGGTAATTCTGCTTAAAGGCATATAAACTTCAGAAATAGCAAGCAAATATATTTTCCTGTTTATAGCTTGGATCTATTAGCGTTTTCATCATCCATTGAGTTTATACTAAAAGCACTTTAAAAAAGTCATCTATGCAAAGATTTGATTGTTATGATTACTATATAGCAGTACCTCACTAGTCAAATTATGCATCCTTCTTTACAAACCCTGCTTCTAAATTTCGTTGTTTAAAATGCTTTAACACTAATGCTTCTTCCACCAGTGACCACATGTTGATGAGGCAAGCGTTTCCTGAAAATTAGGGGTGTGCTAGAAAAGGTGGTGTGCATATAGCGCTGTATTTTGGTAGTTTGGAGTTTGTATTCAATTTACCGCTCTCAAGCACACAGCCTTACTCTTTGTTATTGTTAGACTGGGATTTTTTTCAAATAGCTTTATACTTTAGATTTAGATTTAAATTCAGACTTTAGCCATTGAGTTTGTACATCTTCCACCAAAATAAAACCTCACAAAGTTGTATTAAATATCCCTAGATAAATGACAGACTTCATGATTTGGTGAGAGCAGCATGTTTGTTGTGTGAAGTTATCCTTCATAAAAAGTGACATGATTGAAATTTTATTTCTGCTTTTGTGTTTAAGCATGTTCCTTTTAGAAAAACGCCCACTTATGACGGAAGAGAGGAACGTCAAAATTTTCAGAAAGAAGTGGAATGAAATAGTAAAACAAGTGCTTGTTTGTTTTTCTAGATGTGGCGGATGACTATAATAGAATTGGTTCTTCATTATATGCATTAGGAACGCAGGACTCCACAGATATATGCAAGTAAGATATTGTTAATAACTTACAGGGGGAATTTGCTAAGCAGCAGTCTTAATGGTGACCTGCTGACGTAGCAGGTAGCTCTCTTGTTATGAGAAAAACAGAATTTATTATAGTTGTATCACATTAAGAGATTTTCTTCTCTAGTATTTTATTTCAGTAACAGGCTGCTTTTAATATTTTTGCTTTAATATTTGTCTGGGAAAAAGTGCTGTCTTCTGCAGTTTGTAGAAAATTACACAGATGGGATGGAAAAGTCCTCATAGAATAAGAAAAAAACCCCCCTCTCTCTCACCAGTTGTTTTGGGTTTTTTTTAAGTGCTTTAACATGTGCAGCAAGAACAGGTCTCAGTCTGAGTATACTGATTTTTGTGGGTGTTCCCTGTACCAACATATTGAAAAGTAGTTTTGCTGTTCTGGCAATTTTACTGCCTTTAGGAAACGAAAGGAATCTACAGAGATCCCTAAAACTTTGAAAATAGACAAGGGTCTCTATGTACAGATGTTTGTCCTTTAATCTTTGAATGATTTGCTTGAATATGAAGTTTGGTGTATCTGAAAGTAGAACTTAGTTAACTAGCTTAAAGACGTTGATGCTTTTGAACATGTACACATTAGAGTTAGTGTGATGACAGGTAGATGAGTATGAAAGTTAACTTACTTTTATTAATACACCTGAATTACAGTGATATACTTCCAAATGTGGAGATGGCTTACATATTGATTACTTTGATTATAGTATTGAGATTTGATGTAGTCTGTTAGGATCCATCAGGAATGGCGCCTGCCTTCTGTCAGAATGGTATGATTTGACTGTAATTCAGTCTGCTGTTAGGCTGAACCCTCGTATTGTCTCCTGTGATGAAGATGTGCCATATTGTTGCTCAACCTCCCTGAATTCAAAGTAGGGCATGTGTCATGTTTACTGTGTGAAGAAAAGTACATTCAAATCTGAGTGAAGGACACTTGATAATAGCGTAGGACCATTAACCAGCGTGGTGGTGTTTGGGGTTTCATTCACAGAAGCATTAAGAATCCCTGAGGAGCTGTGCAATTATTCTTTAGTAAAAACTATCCATGTGTTATGCTTTCTTTGTCCTTTCCCTTTTCTTAAGTAGTAAATTCCCAGATGTTTGAAGTGCTACAATTTGAAACTATTACGTTCTCTGAGTTCTGTGAACTACAATTCTAAGCAGTACCTTTACAGCCTTTATTGCCTGACACAGATCATATTTTAAGTTCTAGAAAGTAATTAGAATGTTCAAATTAATGTTGTAATATAAGCTGTTTCCTTTCTGCAGGTTTTTTCTGAAGGTATCAGAGTTATTTGACAAAACAAGGGTATGTACTATGAAACCTTTTTAGATATATTCTTTGTATACATCCTGGAAGCGGCAGGACATCTTGTGTCAATTAGACGTTAATGTGTGGCTGTCTTATGAATGCTTCTATATGAAGCATTTAAGCAATGTGTGGTAGGGAATGAAAAAGCATAAGATTTCAGTCCTCTGTTTTGCAAAATGATTGATCCTTAGGAGTCTTCAGTCTATTAAACATTTCTAGGCAGTCTTCCTGTCTTCTATGTAATGCACTAGTAAAGCTGCTGTTCCTCTAAAATGCTTAGAAGCCTTCTGTACTTGTTACTGGGTATTGCAGGACCTGTTATGGAAAAAAAAAGAAATTTAATTCTTAATCCAAAAAATGGCAGTCATGCTGCTTTTTCCTGGAGCCAAGATCTGTTTCTGCAATTATTTGACTCAGAAATACTATTGCTGATGCTCCTAACCAGGTTTTCAAATACCTTGTCTCTTTTGCCTTATTTGTTTGGCTTGGTAGAGCAGAAGATGCATGCTATGTATCAGGCAATTATAGGCCTGTCAGCCTGACCTCAGTGCCAGGAAAGATCATGGAACGGTTCATTCTGAGTGCACTCACACGGCATGTGAAGCACAACCAGGGGATCAGGCCCAGCCAGCATGGGTTCATGAAAGGCAGGTCCTGTTTGACCAACCTGATCTCCTTTTACGACCAGGTGACCCGCCTGGTGGATGAAGGAAAGGCTGTGGATGTTGTCTACTTGAACTTTAGTAAGGCCTTCGACACAGTCTCCCACAGCATTCTGCTAGAGAAGCTGGCAGCCCATGCCTTAGACAGGTGTACTCTTTGCTGGTTTAAAAACTGGCTGGATGGCCGAGCCCAGAGAGTTGTGGTGAACGGCATTAAATCCAGCTGGCGGCAGGTCTCAAGCAGTGTTCCTCAGGGCTCANAAAGCTGGTGAGGGGTCTGGAGAACATGTCTTATGAGGAGCGGCCGAAGGAACTAGGATTGTTTAGTCTGGAGAAGAGAAGGTTGAGGGGAGACCTTATTGCTCTCTACAACTACCTGCAAGGAGGTTGTAGTGAGATGGGAGCTGATCTCTTCTCCCAAGTAACTAGCGATAGGACAAGAGGAAACGGGTTCAAGTTGCGCCAGGGAGGTTTAGGCTAGACATTAGGAAAAAATTTTTCACTGAAAGAGTTATCAAGCATTGGAACGGGCTGCCCAGGGAGGTGGTTGAGTCACCATCCCTAGACATGTTTAAAAGTTGTGTAGTTGTGGTGCTTAGAGACATGGTTTAGTGGCAGACCTGGTAGAGTAGGGTCAATGGTTGGACTGGATGATCTTAAAGGTCTTTTCCAACCTAAACGATTCTATGATTCTGTGATTCTAAGAAAACTTTTGAATGAAAAATGTGTGCATTTCTGAAACACAGACAGTTGTATCTGCATCAACAGTACTTTAAAGAAAATGAAGTTAACAGAATTACTTGCTTTGACCTAAAATGTTTCCCTTTAGATATTTTTTTTAACTTAAGATTTTAAAAAATGCACTTGCAGACTCTGTTTCTAAATTCACAGAAATGTCCATTTTAAATACAAGAAAATAAGTTTATAGGTATTTTGGACCATTTAATACATGTAGCTACACAACTAGTCTGCAAAGATGCCTTAAAAATTTTTTTCCTTTGATCTCAAAAACTTGTGCAACTCTTTTTATGCTAGATAAGTTTTTGTTTCTCTGCTGCTTTCCTAGTGTATGATACATATAATTGAAATTGGGAAGAAAGCATTGTTTAAAGTAGAAAGGTAGTTGTCAATTACTGCTCACACAGTAGGTTATTGCTTACATTTTAATATAAAATCCCAATACTGCTTCTCATGATGCATCTTTAAGTATTCTATCACAAATGCATAATCTTAGTTTTTGAAAAAAACAATCTGTCATGTACCGTTGTATATTTTATGGTGTATTTACATCATAAAAGTGAATACCCAAAATCTGAATGTTTTTAAATTGATGCTTTTACTTTTTTTTCCAGAAAATAGAGGCCCGGGTATCTGCTGATGAAGATCTTAAACTTTCTGATCTTCTGAAATATTATCTAAGGGAATCTCAAGCTGCTAAGGTGAATTTATGTTTTTTTTTTGTTCAGCGAAATGGTGTTTCTTTTTAGGAAAAAAAAAAAAAATAGACATAAGGGATCATCTTGAGAAACAGACAGGTTAAAATGCTGCCACCTCTAGCCTGCAATTTCTCCCTGAACTATAAAACCTGGGTCTCGGTTGTATACAAGGCATAACAATGCAGTTGCTGACTGTGCGACTGAGTATTTGGAACTGTGTACCAAGGCCAGGTTGTGCAGTATAATTAAAAACAGTGGAAGAGCTGTTGGTGAATTATTAATGTGTTTGCAAAGTGTTTGCTGCTTGTAGATTGCAAGGCATTCTACTTTTTTGTTAATATTAAAATGGATACTCCAGACTCTCTGCAAGTGATGATACAAAAACACACAGGCCAAATTTAATATTCTATACCTACAGAAAATGCCATTCTTAGTGTTGCTTCATGTAAGATGATTAAGTAATATGACAGAATGAGGAAGCATTTGACAGAAAATAGCTGTAGTTAGAAGTTCACAGCAATAACTCTTGCACAAAATATGCTACTGCTGTTTCTTGGGCCCTGCGTGTATTTGAAAACACATAATCTAAATATAGTTTGTTTCTAATGTAAGAAGCTGTGAAATTTCCCATAATTGCCCCTTCTTAGGCTTTTTGGAGTATCATCTAAGCCATCTGGTGCTAGCTTCTGTCAGACAAGATGCAGACCAAACAATATTAAATTATGTGTCTGATCCAGCATGGACGTTCCTCTGTCTTGCAGGATGAAGTAAAGTAAATGCAAGTAATTTAGTAAGAACTGAAATACAGAAAGAAAGACTAAAATTAATTTGATTTTTTTTTTTTTTAATTACTTGGTATATACTAAAATCCTTGGGTAGATTCTTGTAAACTCTATACATACTTTATACTTTTTTTATAGGATCTCCTATATAGAAGATCTAGGTCACTAGTGGATTATGAAAATGCTAATAAGGCACTAGATAAAGCAAGAGCGAAAAATAAAGATGTGCTGCAAGCTGAAACTACTCAGCAAATATGCTGTCAGAAATTTGAGAAAATATCTGAATCAGCAAAACAAGGTATTTGGTTGGTCTTTGATCCTATGTTACTACTTGAAAATTAACAGATTTTAGGATACTGTTAATGAGAACAGATTTTTGTTCTGTTTCCTAAGCAGAACTATTATCTTTTAATCTGTATTTACTTATTTTAGAAAGTTAAACGATATTTTCATTTGGCTCCTCATAGCTCCATTAGGCAGAGCAAAGCCTAGGGGCAAATTATTTGTTAACCAATAGGATAGGATACAAAATGATGATTGCTAGCAGTAAAGGCAAACCTAATCTTTTAGTGTATTGTTGAATTTCCTGTTTTGGTTTTATCATTCTTCTGTGAAGGCAGCAGTCTGTCGCATTAGAAAAGGAAGGGATCATGAAATGAGATTTCACTGAAGTAGCGGAGTAGTAGTAGCTCTAGAGAAAAGGAACCTTATTTACATGTTGCCTTTTTCTTGGAAAGTTACTCTGTTTTTTTAGGCTAAGATTGTTGTGAGTTAGTAGTCATCGGGCTCATTATTTGGGGCACATTTGTTCAAGGTTTAAACAGCATGCTCTTCTGTTTTTATCATTTAAGAGAGTTGTTTGACCCTGTAAATCTGGCTTATGATTCCTGTAAGTGAAACAGTGGAGGATGAGTGATCCTGTTAGCCACAAAGGTATACACATAAAGCACACTTGCTTCCTCTGTTCTTCATGCTAGTTTTAGCTTAGTATCTTCCCTGCAGACTTTTATATATCAGGTTTGAAGGAACAGTGCACGTGGAATAAGAGAATTAAATGTTTGAAAGTGTCCACATTGCAGTCTTTTGAAAAGAGCTTTGTTTCCACAAAAGGTTAGCTAGAGATGAGGAACTGCAGTGGTGGTTTGCTTTCATCCAACAGCACAGCAGTATCTTGGAGGCCAGAATGTGCTGAGATAAAACTTGAGTTTTTTCCTGTTTCCTTCTCTCACCCTTTACCTCTTCCATCCTGAAGGAAAGTCTGTTAACAGTTGAGGGTACTAGCAATAATACTGTCAATTAATCCATTTTTATTTTCTATAGAACTGATAGACTTTAAGACAAGAAGAGTTGCAGCATTCAGAAAAAATCTGGTGGAACTAGCAGAACTGGAATTAAAGCATGCTAAGGTAATTGTGATCCTTTTTGGCCTGTGTTTCAACTGATTTTAAATGTTATACGCTTGAATAACTGAAATGGCTACATTAGTTTTGTGTGATGTACACTTCATATCCAGGAAGGTGAATTTGAAGGTAAGCATCATCCAGAAAGGTGAACTTTCTTGAATAATAGAGGAGGGGGGAAAAAAGTATAAGTGAAATATCTCCGAGGGACTGGTATACTTGAGGTTCCTTTGGAAAACTCATCTCCTTGAAGATAGTTTTGGCTTCAGTTTTATGTTTCTCTAGCTGTTTGATATTTATAGCTGCACAGTTTGAATACCTGCCTGTTTTTAAAACCTCATCTCACCGTTTTACTGTGATATAGGAAGTGGTTTCTCCTGTTATCCAGGTGTTGGGGACTTGATGTATAGGATAGGCTAACTATTAAGCATGAGATCACACAGGCCTGTCTGAAGTCTTGATCACTGAATATGCTTTTTGAACCTTTTTGCCCTTAAACTATAAAGTGCAATCAACAGAGGAATGTTGCAGATAACCTCTTCAGTGAAATAAATTTTTTCAGGAAAAAAAACTCCCAAGGCGCCTGCACTATCCTTAAATTTCACAATGTATTTGATTCTTTTAATCCATATGAAATGAGTAATTTTTTGTTAAATCAGGTTAGCTACTCTGATTTCATAGACGTACAACAGTTTCTTACTTCAGCTGTCCCATAGCAAGATGCAGCTTTCTTTAAAAAGTCAGCTCTTTAGCATTTCTCATTGTCACCACAAATCTGAAAGTGCATTGACTACCAAGCTTTGAATTAAACGCAGGATATATCTGTTGAAAGGACTAGTTAAGAGGTGTATAGTGTTGCTGCTTTATACTCTTTTCAGTAGTGTTGATGGTGTCATTCTTCATTCTTCCAAACCCACTCTTTGTAAAACTAATGCACTGTAAAAAGGGTTGTTTTGGGGGCATTTTTTCTTTTTTTAATCTTTGTAGGTATAAATTCAGCTTGATGGGATATTTAGCTGGTAATCAGTAAGGTCTGGAATACTCAACTCCTTTTTCAGATGAACAGTGCTTAATTTAATGTGCTATATCAGAAATTCAACTATATTTTCCCTAAAGTCTTAAAACTTCTTATAATACTTGGCACTGTTCAGCCTTCCTACTACTCTGTGTATAACAGCTGTCTATATCCAGCCCCGAGTCTCCCAGAAATCCCCGTGTTTGGTCATGAATATAGTGGTTATGGGTTTTAGTGAAATTAATAGCCCTAACAGTCATACTTAGAACAGTGTTTATTGATTTGCCATATCATGCTTTAATAAGGGAATGAATCCACAGAGCTTCTGTCCTGCTTCAGTCATTGACTCTTCACCGCATCTTGTAACTGACTCTTGCTGAAGTCCCCACATGCCTTGGAGTGGAATGCTTAAAAAATGTCTCTATCTTCTAAAGTATACCTAAAGAATCACTTGTATTAACTCTCTGTGCAAGTCAAAATCTTGTAGTAATATTTTCTTGAATTTTGACAGCTAATAACTGCAGAAGGCAGGAGAAAAATGCTTAATTTCTGTAGCTTTCCACTTACTTGGTATGTGCTTCTTGGTGTTCTCAGTTTTCCTGGAAAAGCTTGATTTTTTTTTTATTTTTTTTTTTAGCAGTTCTTTATTTGTCACTACAGCTTTTGTTTAAGACTTAGTTTTTCAGATAGTCTGTCTCAGTCTGTGACTTGCCTTGTCTTAGTAAATTTACTAACAAGGAGTATATAAGGCTGTAATAGAAGCTTTGAACTGTAGTCCTGTTCTTGGAGGTGAACTTTCTTTTGCTGACCCTTTTCACCTACTTTAATCATGCAGCACTGTAAGATTCACTAGACAGTTTTGAACATTTAAAGCTTTACAATTTACAAGGTCATTTTGACTAAGGGTGACAGTTCTTGAAATGTTAACAAATGTTGTGACTTCTTGAATGAAAGGATATTTTCTTTCTTACTAGGTTTGAAAGTTCTGGTTTTTTCAAAGCCTGTGTTTCATATTTATTCAAAACAAGTTACTACAGATGGATGTTTGGTTGCTGTGCTTTTATTTCTACAGATTCTGAATTTGCAAGTGCAATAGATCAATATTTTTCAATTTTATATAATGGGAAATTTTCTTATTAATGCTATAACTACTGTATTTGAGCATAGTCGTATGGGTAGATTTTTATTAGTCTGTACAGAGAACTGAAGGATGAAATGTTTTGGTGGAGACTTTCTGAAGTAGTTCCATAAAAGGAAGAAGGAAGATATGAAAATACTTGGGGTTTTTTTGAGATGTTTGAAGAGCAATGTTAGGGGAATGTGAAGGTTTCTCCTTATTCCAGAGAGGATATTTTTGTACTTGTTGCAATGCAAATCATGAACAATGCTCCCATTTCAGGGAGGCTAAGTAGCCCTAGTTTTGGCTGGGCTAAGCTGGGGTGTTTGTAGACACCTAATTCTTCTTGCAGTAGAGCCAAAAGAGGGCTGGTAGAAGCAAAAAGAAAGCCACTTTTTCATGTAGGCAATAAATTAATGAAGTCAGATCAAAAGTCCCCTGCTTTAAGGTTCTGGGCAAAATACTTTGCTGTGGCAGTCCCTGACTTTATGCTTTTGCAGCTACTGGAGGCAGGTGAAGTTTTAGCAGCCCCAAACTGGGAATTGCTTGTATTGTCAACGGCATGTGGAGCACAGCACTCTCAAACTTTGCAACATGACCTGTTATTCAGGTCTAAGTGCTCTTTCCACCAAAAAAGCTAACTGGGGTGAGGGGGCTGAGGGCAACAGATAACACTGCTCCAGGCTTTTGCTACAAGTCTTCTATTGTTTTTTTTTTTCCTGCAACGAGTACCTCCAGACTAGAGGTCATGCAGGTGCATCTGTCTCTGAACTGGTCTAGCCATGTGGCTTCTGGACTTGGAGTTGCCTGGCACAGAAAGCATGATGGTGAAATCTGATGCAGCAATGGGTGCTGGAACTCACCTGAGAGGCTGTCTTTGGGAGGAATTCAGCCCCAATGAAGGCTGCTGCATGACTTACTGTTAAAAGTTATTTGCTCTGCACGGAAAGAAAAACACAAATCCCAAAACAGGGAGATCACTGCACTGAAGAAGACAGAATGACCAAGTATCAAGAGAAGGTTCTGAGAGACAGCTTGTGTTTCCTGAGCTATATCTGGCTGTGTGGCTCTAGAAGACTGGACGGTGGTAGGGAAATCAAGTTTTCAGTTAATCAAGGACACTGTATATACAAATACTAAGTGCGCCCTCTCTGCCCAGTTATGTTTATACTATTTACTTATAAAATACTTGTTTTAATCTGCTAAAATCCTCTTACCCTTTCCTGGCTGCAGCTGCAGACTTTTGAAAAAGCTAAAAATTGGACTGTGGGTTGAGATTGCTTTAAGTTGCTGCAAGTGCAGACTGCTGCCAGGAAGGATGATGATACATGACTCTGTTCCTTTCCCTTACGTTGGCACTATTGTGTGTGCAGCTGTGTAGTAAGATGGAGCTAAAAGTTGCTCTGGGTTTTCCCAAGTTTTACTTTCAGTCTTGTTTTCACAACATCCCTTATGTCAAAACACACAGTTTTGGCTGGAAGGGCCTGAGAATAAGAGAGCGCTGCCTTCTTATGAGCAGCATGTACCCTAGATTTACTTAAAATAGCTGCCAAACTGCAGCTTTAGCTTGTGCTTGGTCTCTGATCTGTACTAAACAGATTGATGTTTCTTTTCCTGTGGCCATTCTGTCTGATTATCCTTCTAGGTAGTGTTTAGCTTCAGTTTCGCTAGATGTGTGTTTCTTCGTGACTTCATGCAGCTGTAGCTAATATAAGACCTGATTAAGTGTTTAGGCATTTAGTGCAAAAGCTGCATTTAAACCTATTGACTATTTTAAACAGCTGGATTTTGAGGTGTTCCTGTGTTGGACTTCATGTTCAAGAAGGGAGGTTTGGTAGCTGGTGAGACTGCTAAGATTATAATCACGTACTTAAAGCATTTATAGCCTTAGCTGTACTTTTAGAGTCTTTTGACAAATGAACTGTAACTAAGATAGCCGCTTGCTTTAAATAAAAAATAAATTAAAAAAAATCTAAACAGCTCTTTCCACAAATACTAATATATCTACTCTTGCCTCTGTGGGTTTTTGTGGAAAAATAATTTGTTGCATTAGTAGCAACAGATACCTATTTGGAACTGACGGAAGAAGGGAGTGAGCAAAATCCAGTGCTAAGGGATTTGGTTAAATGCTTTGTCAGTAATTCTTTCTTTCCTGAGAAGGATGTTTCTGTCACCATGGTTCTGCCAGTAACTGTAGTATCTAGAGCTTAGGAGTCTGAGTTGGCAAGAAACACTTTTCGGAATCTGAATTTATAGGACTTTCTTAAGCTATGCTGATGTAAGTCAATTATGTCAGATGTTGCAGCCTGAAGGAGTAATGGCTCACAGCCTCTATGGTCCTTGATTTATTATAATTTAAATAAGATTGTTCTTGTGACCTTTGTAAATTTGGTCTAATGAAAATAAATGATTTACCTATTTGGCAAATTTCAGTAGACTGGCTGGCTGAATCTGGAAATGACTGATGTATAAAGGATGTCTTGGTACCATCTCTTCTTTAGAGCGCTACACAGTGGCCTGTCAATTGCAAATATACCTCATGCTGCTGATGGGCTGTAAAGAGATGGCCAAAAGGTTACTGTCATACTTTTGTTGTAGGTAACATGCGTGCAGTCCACAATTATACTTCAGACTGAAATATCCCTTTTCATTTGTTGCTTCGTTGCAGCCTATAATCAGCTGTTCAGTAACAGAGACCTTAGATTTATGAATCCCATACGCTTCAAAGATGAGCCACGAAGTCCCCATGCATGTCATGTATATTGTATTTGTTCGTATCATAGAATTACAAGCCTTTTAAATAGCATGTGACTGTCCTCTGCCAGTATAGGCATAAAAGGACAAAAGGCTGTTCATAGAATCATTTAGGTTGAAAAAGACCTTCAAGATCATCTAGTCCAACCATTGACCCTACTCTGCCAGGTCTGCCACTAAACCATGTCTCTAAGCACCACATCTACATGACTTTTAAACACTTCTAGGGATGGTGACCCTGGGTAGCCTGTTCCAACGTTTGATAACTCTTTCAATGAAAAATTTTTTCCTAATGTCTAGCCTAAACGTCCCGTGGCACAACTTTAACCCATGTCCTCTTGTCCTATCGCTAGTTACTTGGGAGAAGAGACCAGCTCCCATCTCACTACACCCTCCTTTCAGGTAGTTGTAGAGAGCAATAAGGTCTCCCCTCAACCTTCTCTTCTCCAGACTGAACAATCCTAATTCCCTCAGCTGCTCCTCATAAGACATGTTTTCCAGACCCCTCACCAGGTTTGTTGCCCTTCTCTGGACACGTTCCAGCACCTCAATGTCCCTCCTAGACTGTGGCGCCCAAAACTGAACATAGTACTCAAGCTGCGGCCTCACCAGCGCTGAGTACAGGGTTGAAGCCATAACTGAAATCGCTGTCTTCTGGAGAAGACTGAAAAAGATTCAGTAGACACAACTGGGAATCTTCTACTCTGAAGCCTTGAATTTAGCTAATTGCTTAATCTGGATTATAAGAACCTTAATGGGGGATAGGATTATGATTTCTCGCTATTTTTGGGGCTGAGGGGCAAGTGTCCTTCTGCCTATCTACCACACATCACTTGGAATGCTTTCAACTGAAAAAATAAGAATTAAAAATTCGTTAGTACTTGTGTGGACTGTTCATCAAGGACGTGCAAATCACAGCTACTGATACTGTTTAATTACATGCTGTTGTTTGTTTGAAGTTTTCTTTACAGGTTTCTTTTTGGATCTAAAAAATTTTTAGAAGGAAGCAGTTTATCTCTTGTTTATAACTGGGCGTTCAGGCTGTTTTGTTCTTCAATTTTATCTGAACCTGATAGGAATTACTCTTCACACGGTCAACAACTTAACATTGTTTCTTACATCGAGATTTCAGATTTGGGAACAAATCTAGTACAGCTATTTAATAGTGAATAGCCACTGATCTAAGCATAAATGAATGCACAAACCAATGTGAATACTCTGTAGACAGTTGGGGTTTTTTTTCTGGAAAGTAAATGCTGGCTTACTTGTCGATCACACTTGCTTAATTCACAAGAGTCTTTTTAAGTGTCAGTTCTGTAAATTCATTCAGAAATCTGAAAGTCAACCTGTATGTTTTTATGCTAGAGTCAGAATGCTTTAAATAGGATTAAAAACTGACCTACAGGTGTTTGAAAAGAAGGGCAGAATTTAGCTCTAGAGATAAAGCTTAGTTAATGTTCTGATAGCTCTGGCTCTAATGGCTAAACTCAACTTTGATGGCTAGATCAGCTGGCTAAGCATGTAAATAAGTCTGTTGTCTTTCAAATAAGGCATGTCCTTGAACAGAGCTGCGAGCTTAGGTGGCTGCTATAGCGAGGAGGTACTGAGTGGACTGGCTAACACTTTGTGATGAATTCAGTATTCAGTATAACATACGATTTTTTCTGCTTTGGGAATACTGTTCCAGTGACAGAGTAATGGCAATACTATATAAAAAATGAAAACTTTGTAACTTTGAACTTCATTGCTAAGAGAGTACTCTGCAGTGAATAGTTTTCATGGCCAGACTAAATCTTAGTAAGAAACTTGTGAAGAAACATGGAAAGGGTACTAAATGCTTATTTTTGAATCTCAGGTTGGCTCCATTTAGTTCCATGACACAGTGCTCCTACATTCAAAAAACTCTTAAGATAGAAGTTGATTACACAAATATTTCTACATAAGCTTAACACCTGTCTGTTCTCCTTTACTGGTGTCATTGCTATTTAAAGAACATCTTTTTGTCACAAGTGTAAAGGAAAGTAGGGAAATGTGGTCATATTTTTCTTTATTTTTACAGGGTAACTTACAGCTGCTGCAGAGCTGCCTGGCAGTGTTAAATGGTGACACATAAGCTACGCTCCGTCCTCCCATTAACAAGGGCTGCCCTCCTCTGGATTTTGTTTTCATGACTTTAAATAGGCATTTACAGTTCTCTGGAGAAAACATTTGACAAAGTGCACGTAAGCAAGCTCCTTCTTTCAAAAGAATTAAAACAAACACCTGAAAGTAGCTCCAGACTATATGAAGCGACAGCATACTTGTTATACATACATATTCATGTTTATTTAATCATTATATGCTTTCATTGTTCAAAAACCAAATGCTCTGTTTTTTGTGAAAATAGCCAATATAATTATGTTCATGTTACGAATACTATGATATGGCTGCCAATCTTATTTACCTTTGTAAGTAATTTCTGAAGTTCACCATTTGAAGCACATTGTTCAAATGGCCTAAATATTACCATTAGATATTTGAATATTGTTACTATAATGGCATTGTATACACTGTCTTAGTTTTTTTTTCCATGTACTGATATCAAGAAACTTAATCTTTTTTTCAATTGTGAACATTTCTTAGAAATTTTTGAGAACTTTGTGTAACCTTTATAACTATGATTTAAAAAGAAAAGCAAATGCATTAGTATGTTTGCCTTAACTTGTAGACTAATCCAATTATTGTAAAATAAACCATGAAATCAATGATTTTTCTAAAATTATGCAGACATTGTATCATCTGTAAGCTTAGTATTTTCTAGTAAATCAGAATAATTTAATTAGCTTTTTCTCTATTCACCCTGTAAAACCACTGAGTAAGTATTGGATTGGTCTGACACTACTCACCCAGTAATTTTTTACTTGCATTCTCAGGTTTATCTGTTTGCCTATCCGTTTTTCTGTGACTTCCTTCTTCAGTGTGCTTAAATTGTTTTGAGCTTGGTGGCTGACTCTCCAGTTTCTTTGGCACAAGTGGTTTTCAGAGAACTTCTTGGATTTCTTTCCAGAAAGGGGAAATAAAGTAGCAGAAGGGAGTTCAGAAAGTGCATTAAAAAAATCAATGAAAGATAATACTGCCCCGCTTTGATACAGATAAGAAGCTTTGCTTCAGAAAATAAAAAGTAAAGCTATCCCCAATAAAGGAATGCCTGAAAAGGATCTCGTTCCGCTAACTGGACTTAAAACTTAGAGCTATGACTCCAGTTGTACTTGTTGTATTGCTTTGTCTCTCTTACTTGAACCATGAAACTTTTCCAAGAGGTGCTGTTCTGTTGTGTAATTTCAGGATGTCGTAAAATTAGGCTTTACTTGATGAATTGCTCTTCACAGTGGGCTTGCTGCTTTGTACGGTTTTGTAGACCTTTGGTGGAGCAGCAGCATTTCGGGTGACGGGGATGTTTGGAGATGAAGCTCAATGTGAGTCAACATCTCTGTGATTACAGCCTCCCTGCGCTGCCGCACACAGGTGTGCGGTTTGTTCTTGGGCTTTGGTTGTGTTTTTTTGGGTTTTTTTTTTTGTTTTGTTTTGTTTTGTTTTTTTCAAATGGGGTGAATCGCACCGTGTAGTATACTTACCCTGCTGCCACACACTTCGGAGCATTTCAAAGGCAGAGAAGTGTCGTAGCTGAACACGCCGTCTGCATCGGGCGGCCAGTGGCTCACCCGTAGCCTCAGGCTTTGATCACCAGTGCCCGGCGGCTGTTCAGGGTACGTAAATAACACTTTCCAGCCACGGCTACTACAATAATACTGTGCTGTTCATCTTCCAGATATAACAGGTATAATTCCTAAGGAACTCATCTATAGACTATAAGGGACAAAGATTACAGTGTATATACAGTTAACAAAATTGTAAATATTTTAAGTAGGATGTGGGAAACAGTTTTTAGGTTAGTCCTCGTTGTTCAGTGTTACTGCCTCATTAAATTTTTTTCAAGCCTCTTGGTATCGGGTGTGTCTCTTAAAGCTCTAACCCTGTGTAACTGTGGAAAAAAATATTTAAAAGGTGACCCGAGGACTTGCAACTCCCAAGGGACAAAGGAAGAGCCCCGCCGCCCCGGTACCGGTACCGGCGGGGGCGGAGATG
>VYXH01004876.1:64978-97237 GCA_013397275.1 Burhinus bistriatus
GCCCGGCGCCGCGGCGGGGGGGCCCGGCGCTTCTGCGGGAGGGGCGGGGCCGCCGGAAGCCGGCGGGGCGGCCGGAAGCGGCGGGTCCCGGGCTGGCCGCGGCAGGGGGCGGGCCGCCGGGTGCCGCCATGAGCTGCTTGCGGGAGGAGGACGACCCGTACGTGGTGGAGGAGCCCAGCGACGAGGAGCGAGCGCTCAGCAGGTGCTGGAGAAAACTCGCCGCGGGCGGGCTCGGGGCGGCTCCGATCCGGTNGCCTCGCAGCAGCCGCAGCGGTTTCTGCCTTGAAACCGGGGTGTTTACGTATCAGACCCTAGAAATGCCAGTGTGTAAACACATCCCTGCCGCGGCAGGGAGCCTCGCTGCCCGGAGCTGCGGAGGCATCGTGGCTGGCCGCAGCCAGTCAGGTGAAGCTCCTTTGCGTTAAAACCTGGGTTTTAATACCAGCAAGCTAATAAAAGATACGTTTCCCGTAAGGATTTATTCATAAGTGCTTCCCTGTGCACAATTCAGATATCCGTTCTCCAAATGACTTGGTCAATGTTTTAAGCTGGTTGTAATAATTAGGTGTCTAATGCTTAAATATTTGTAGCTCGGAAGATGAGGTGGATGTGCTCTTACACGGCACTCCTGACCAGAAGCGGAAGCTGATACGGGAGTGCCTGACTGGGGAGAGCGAGTCTTCCAGTGACGATGAATTCCAAAAGGAGATGGAAGCGGAACTGAACACCACCATGAAGGCTATGGAAGGCAAATGGAAATCACTAGAAATGGGTAAATAGCACTTAACATCTGCTTGCATATGAAATCGTGACTTAAGTGTTGTCCAGTTAAAATGTGAAGTTAATGTATTATTCTTGTGGCTAGAGGCATATGTGGTGACAGTCCAGTGCCATTTGAAGCCTACAGAAAATCTTAAAACGGCTGATCACTTCTGTAGAAACGGTCACTACGTGCCACTTCAGTGAATGCCTCTGTTTCATCTTTTTTAAGACTTCAATTTTGGTGCTTCTGAATTTCTGATTTCCTGCTTTAATATGATTTCTCTTTGTTGGATCACTCTCCTTTTTTCCCCACTATCTCTATGACTTCTGTTTTAAGTTGTTCTTTCACACGTATCTAGAAGTCTCTTGAGCAGGTTGCAGTCTCTTGTACTTTGTCTAATGGGTCTGGATGCTATCAACATTCGGAGCCCTTTCTTGAAGAAAGGAGTAGCATATGGTAGATTGACATCCCAAATCAGTTGGGGGAAAAACTTAGGAAAAGTATTAGTCTCTTTCTCCCTTACCTGCTTATGTTTCTCTCCCTTATACCTGCTTACACATTGCATCAGGTAGTAAAACTGTACTAAAGATCTGTGTGTTCAGGTGTTTGTGTACTATGGGTACGAGAGATGGATTGCTTTGGCATTTGAAGAGCATATGTTCTTTTTACCTATTACAAAACACCTAGTGAAGTGTTTCCTGGAGAATCAACGTAGTATTTGTTTTAATGTAGGGACTTGACTCTGCATTCAGCAGGTTTAATAGTTTTATCTGTGTTAGCGGGCAAATCTGATCTGTAGGTTTTACTCATGCAATTAAGAAGATGTAGCGATAGTTATACCACCACGTCCATCCAGCACCTAATAGGACTTTTGGTGCAGACTGACTGCGACAGATGTGCTTGGCAATTCACCTAGGTCTTTTTTGAACTTCTGCGACCCTGAAATTTTGGGGGATTTTTTTAGTGAATTTTATTGTAATCAAAGTTTGTGAAACAATGTGTCATACCTGTATTTCTTTCACATGACTGAAGATTTATGGAGTGTCTGAGATTGTGTGGGTTATATAGGGCAGAGGCAGGCATATTTGATGTGGTGTCCTCTCAGCCTGAAGGGAGTGTACCTTGGGAGAAACTTTCCTTTGAACTGTACCAGAGGTTCATCTCGGAGGGAGTGAGCAGCTTTGCTCTGAGAGAGCACCTGTAGGTGAAATAACACAAGCAATGTGGATGGTCAGGATGTGGGAATAAATTGAGAGAGGTGTTACTTAGCGCACCCAGATAAAGCAGTGCATTTCTGGATAGAGTAACTTGAAAATGAAGGTTTGTTCTGGGCTGTATACTTGCTGTCCCTTTGGCAGGGCATTCTTACCACTTCTCTCTTGATTTCACACACAGGTACTTCCTCAAGTACTGGGCAGACTGGACCTGCCACCACTTCGAAATACTATGATGACATTTACTTTGATTCCGATTCAGAGGATGAAGATAAAATAGGTAAATGTCTGGGGAGAGGACAGAGGAGGACATCTTTACAGTAGCACTCTCTCAGATCCTGTAGAATCCTCTTGGGGGATCAAGGGGCTGTTCCTGAAGGCAGCCTTTTGGGGGGGAATTACCACCCTTTATCATCCTAATGTAGTTCCCACAATTTTACAATGTATCCCAATATATGTAAGGTGTGTTAATGCTTTGGGGTGGTGCATGTGCAGGAGAGATGAAGTAGACCTTTATGTTTTGGTTTAGATTTATTGCGAGTATGGAAAAGGAAAACTGAAAAACTGATATTTTGATTTTTCAAGTAGAGAATCATCATATGTCTGATGGATGTAACATGTGCTTGCGCAAATCTTTCCAGTTACACAGGATGTCCGGAAAAACAGAAGACATCAGCAACGTCGGATTCTTTCCAATGATGAACTGCTATATGACCCAGAAGAAGACAACAGAGACCAAGAGTGGGTAGACTCACAGAGGAGGGGGTAAGAGACTATAAATATTTGAATTGTAGGATGCTTAACGTAAACTGAAAAATTGAAATGAAAATGGTGAACATAGAGAAAAAGCCTATGCTATCAAGTCCATGCAGTGAAAATATTTGTTATTTAGAATTTACAGCATATGAAACTTAGAAGCCTTTAAAATTTGTATGTGTATGTAATGGAATTTGAGTCTTCAAAATTACACAGTTCTAAAACTTGCAGTTTTTCAAAGTCAGGACTTCCCAGTTCCGTAAGCCTGTTTTGTCTGTAGATCTTATCTGAATAACCATGCTGTGGATGAAGAGGTTGTAAGATACTTTGATTGCTAAATTAATATCTGTTCCTGCTAAATATTGTATTTCTAGTTTTGAAAAACTTTGAATTTAGCGAGCTACAAAATGTTCAGATAAAATAGGAACAGCACAAAGCCGCTTTACTGAGGTTTTTTTGAAGGGTGAAGTAGAAAAATGGTTGTTGCAGCAGAAGTAAAATTCTCCATGTAAATCTGTTGAAAAGGATAATATTAATGTATGTTGCCTGCAGAGATTGCACTTGAGATACCTGCCTTGTCAGAGGAGAGGTTTGTTAGGCTCAAATTCTCAGGCCAGATGTATTTGTCTCACCAAATGAAAAGATACTGGTATGTGGTTTTTCCCCCCAGTTTATTTATTTATGTGCTTTGAGTTGCTGAAAAACGTGTCCAGAAGGAGCCAAATATTAATTGGTGTATTTTAATACAAAAAAAGGTTTGATAGTTGAATTGATATGCTCAACAGCAAGGGTATATAATTTCACTTTTTGTCTCCTTCCTTGAATTGGTAGGTACCGTAATCAAAGAAGAGTGCCACAGCAGCAGACAAAACCTTCAGCTGTTCCAAACAGTGATGCTGTTTTGAATTGCCCTGCTTGCATGACCACGTTATGCCTGGACTGCCAGAGGTAATTAGTGAACAATGAGGGGGATTTTTGTAATGTCTTTTTTTGGTCAATGATATTTTTTGTGTATTCGATTTGATTAATTGATTTGATCAAGTCTGTCTTGCAAGGTGGCGCTAATAAAGAGAAGGCAGGTATATATATGTGAATTGGATTTAGGGGTGAATGCTAGTTCTTAACAAACGATGATCAGTTTAACCTGCAACATGGAGATGAACAGGATAGAACTTTAGCATAGTGGAGGAGGTAAACTATTTAAAAAAAAATAATAATTCATGGAGACTAAACAGGCAGTTCAGGCTGATTTTTTCATTTTTATTTTTTAAATATGTTGGCTTGATGTTTAGAGCCATAAAATTATTCCGGGTTATTTTTGTGTAGAAGTGCCTTGTTTAGGGGAGGATTAAACAAAATCAAGATAGCATATTCTTACTTGGTTTGAGTCTTAGCAGTTGTGGTTTTGAGTATAGTTACATTTAAAACTGCCTGGAAAGCGTTTAGGTGAGAATCCATAGTGTGTTTTGCAGCTCTCCAGGATCTGACTGCACTGCAAACCTAGTTAGTACTGCTGACCTGTGCTAAGGAGAGGACTCTTGAATGGGGAGTAAAGGAGACGGAAATTTTGTAAAATGAGGAATAAATTACTTCTCATTTATTGAGTATTTTTGGTGATTGAGGATGAAATTCCACAGTAGCCTAAAATCATCTAAGTATTCGGTGCTGTTTCTCACTCTCTTCCCTTTGCTGGCTCTGGTACTCCTTGACTCTGTTCTTATAGCTAACTATTTCAGTTTGCTAAGCTGACACAAAACCGTCCATTTTTATTGTCAGACTGGTCTTTTGTGGGTTTAATAAACTGAAATAGCTCAGCGCAGTGTTATACAAGCAGTAAAGCCAGCGGAAGTCGAGATAGGACTTCTGCAGCCACCTGTTACGTTGGTTTAGGCTGCTGTAAAACTGCAGCCCAAGGGACATTGTGTTGAATTGAATTGAACTGCAGCCCCAAATTTTGCTATGTACTCCAGCTATACAGTTGTTATACTGATGACAGCTGAAAATACATTTTATATTTTATGATAGACATGCTTTTTCAAGTGTGATGTGTCAACGCTTGTTATTTATAAATAAGGAATTTCAGGCTGGCAAGACATTTTAGAATATAAGTGCCAGTAGATGAGTCATTTGTACTCGCAACTTCATGATCTTTTGCCTATCATCAGCTATACGTAACAATGCATTGTTCTGTAGTACCAATACCATTGTACTCTGGGGTGTTTATTTCAGCAAGAACCAGTGTGTTTTAAAAATGCCTTAAAAACAAGACAGATGGCTACAATTCTGTTTTTCTTTATGACATTTGTAGTTGTGACTTTTGTTCTGTTTATAAAACTTCTTATTTATTTGGTTTTCAGCCCTTTGGCATGGTACTTCCTATTTTTAATCCCATTTCTAGTGATGATAATGCATTTCTTGGAAGCGGAGTTTTACCAATGGTATGACTTATGTTTTCTCCCCTTCTCCATAGACATGAATCTTACAAAACACAATATAGAGCAATGTTTGTGATGAACTGCATTGTTAACAAAGAGGAAATTCTGAAATACAGAAAGAAGCTGAAGAAAAGAAGTAAGAAAATGAAGCACAGCAAAGAAACTGCCTCTATCCAATCAAATCAAGAAGAGGAGGAAGTGTATCATCCAGTATTATGTACTGAATGCTCAACTGAAGTGGCAGTAATGGATAAAGATGAAGTTTTTCACTTCTTCAATGTTCTAGCCAGCCACTGCTAATGTGCAAAAGCAGGGAAAAAAAAATCCTGCACTGTTTTAAGACTGTGTGAAGGATCAGAAATGCAGGCATGTCAGCCTTTTTTTAAATATGGTCTTTTAAATGTACATTTTCATCAGAGAACTTCATAATGCTTGGATTTTTGCAAAGTTTCTGAAGGGAAGACAGTTAACTGCATTTGAGAGCAGTATTTTTTCACACTGTCAGGTGGTTGCATCATTGAGGATTTAAAATTTTGTAAATACAATGTAAGATCTGTGTATTATGATCATTCCCTGTATATACACTATCCATTATCTCACTATGTATTAGAACTGCTGCTTAGAATAAATACTGTGTAGTAACTGGTTCTCCATAGCTGCATTGGTCATTTCTATGGCACGTGGTAAAACAACTCACAGTTGGGATGCTGGGCTTCTTTAGGCTGGTATTCTTGATAGATTTGCACACAGGTAGGTTTGATAAAGAAGGAATTGTCGTTATAGTTGGATTTTTGGCCCATTAAGATCTCAGAAATGGAAACTTCTATTTATAGAGTGGAAGATTACCTTATGTCGAGTTTGCTGGCATGGATCATTTAAATCAACATATTAATGCTTAGTAATACAGTTAAGAGTTTTAAATGTAAATATGTATATGAAGAAAACACTGGACTTTTTTTCTATTTTCCTTTTTCCTTACAATGACACATTTTAAGAAGAAATTTATAGTCAGACCTATGACCATAGACTTAGTTTGTATGCATTTTCTCTTTCTGTAGCACGTTTACAGCTTCTTCATGGAAGCATAAAGAGCTGCTGGCTACTTGGTATTTAGACATCTTGCTTAGTCTGTGAAGCCACTGCAATATTAACAATGGATCCTTCCCTCTCTTCCTCCAGGCATGGTCCCAAGAGGTGAAATCTTGTTTTATATTAGTAATTAACATCTCTTTATAGCCTGATATTTTGTAACACTTCACTTTGAACAAGGGTCTGAAAAAAAATGTCATCTTTATGCTTTTTCTTTTAATAGCACTAGGAATAATTTGTTATGTGTGCTTTAAGGAATTGTCAGAAATAACTTAAACTTAGGAGTTAGAAACCTGAAGAACATACTTCTTTTGTGCCTTAGATTATAATAAAATCTTGTGACTCTTTGGTTACCTTTTGCTGTATTTTACTAATTGCACATACTCACTCTACACAGTGTTACATGACAGTAGGAAGAAAAAAATATGTTGGTTCTTGTGTCAGGATTACATAAGGAGAACACTGACTTGCTATTTTCAATTCAGCAGAAGCTTAACCTCTGCTTGATGAAGTAGAGAACTGTTGAGGCAGCTGCTGAACACTTGGTTGGCTACTATGGTACACCTTCCTCTGCATGTGCAACCTACAATCAAAATGGAGCCATACTTGTTCTGAGGCTTGGGATCCGCCTGAGATCAGATCTCAATCTCATCTTTGCTACCTACAGTCAGACTGATTAGTGGAGTGCCTGACTTGCATATTGATAGCTATAGGATCACCTAAAGTGGGATAAATTGTTACTGTGTGCCATAAGCCAGGTGGTATACATGGAAAATTCTGAATGTACGAAGAACTGTTTCTTCTTTGTAGAAGTGCGGAAGAGCAGATGTGACAGAGGATATAGTCTGTGCTGTAGGGCATGCTGGCCTGGATATAGCTGTCTTCACATTCCAGGTGAAGTGTGAAGGCTCTGTGTAGTGCCAGGTGCTCTTTCTTTGTGCTTTTAGTGCTCCAGTGCTCTTTGCACTGAGCTACTGGAAACATGAGCGTGCGGAAATGTAGTTCAAGGGCTCAAGTGTCAACGTGGGTGGTAGCAGGAGGAACAATAGGTGATGGCAGTCCCTAAGCAGGGGTGGAATGGAGCTGGCAGAAGGAAGGGAAACTCCACACAGAGCAATATTGTCAAGAGGCTAACTATCAAAAAAACTGTCTCATGAGTATGTACCATACTGAAAAGGTGTAAGGGGCCTGGGCACCACCTGGTGGGTTACGGGATCTGTAGTGGGAGATTTTGAAGCTGGCATGCCTCTGGACATTACCTTTCCTCTCACCCCAGGTACTTTCTTGCTGCCGCTTCTTGCTTGCCTTACTGAATTGCAGAGCTTCTTGTTAGGAAGCATAGGAGCAGGCAGGACTAGGACACGTTTGCCCCGTATTGACAGTGTTCTTGCAACTTTGAATGGGAGTAATGGGAGTAATGCTTTAGTTGTGCTGAATACCCTACCTGCCCTTGAACTTTGTATGTGTTTATATAGAAAGGAGGCTTTCATGATTACCACCGCTTTTTCAAGCAGCAACACCAGCACAGGACTCCTCCAGCAGCAACTGCAGCCTGGTGGGTTGAAGGAGGATGGAGCCAGACTCTTTTCAGTGGTTCCCAGTGACAGGACGAGGCGCAGCGGGCACAAGTTGGAACATAGGAAGTTCCATTCAAGCATAAGAAAAAACTTCTTTACAGTTAGGGTGACAGAGCACTGGAAACAGGCTGCCCAGGGAGGTTGCGGAGTCCCCTTCTCTGGAGATGCAGTCCTGAGTGATGTGCTCTAGGCATTCCTGCTTTAGCAGGGGAGTTGGACTAGATCTCTAGAGGTCCCTTCCAACTCTGAAAATTCCGTGATTCCATGGTACTGTAGTTGTATTTTGCATCTGTGTAAATAATTCATATGTGCATCCTCCTGTGACTGCGTTTCCTTGTTTTTCATTGTACTAATAGCACAGGTGAAGGCAGGGGTGGGGTGGCTGCAAGAACAGAATCACACTGCTCAGTGACATAATCGCAAACTGATTTACTAAGCGGGGTGAGTGTAGTGGGTCAATACCCGTTTCTAATCTATGGTGTGCACACTTGGTGAGTGAGGTCCTGGCTGGTGGCCTGGCCCCAGTGCGTAGTGGTTGCACCTCATGTTCTGCTTAGTCATGGTGCCTGATGATTGCGTATGTCCCCTTCCAGCGGGCTTTCAACTAGTGCCTTCTAAACTCGATTGCCAGGATAAGCTGCCAACAGCCTTTCTAATTGTGCAGTCCCAGGCCAATAGCTGGGAATTTCTCCTTATCTGAGGCCAGTTAGCAGCNAGGGGCGGGCCGCGGGCTGCCACCGCCCCCGTCTCTGTCTCCGCTCGGCCTGGGGCCGGCGCAGGGCCGCTGGCGGGCGGGGAGAGCGTGGGGCGCGCCATGGCGCTGGGCTCAGCCTGGAAGCAGATGTCGTGGCTGTACTACCAGTACCTGCTGGTCACCGCGCTCTACATGCTGGAGCCCTGGGAGCGCACCGTCTTCAGTATCCTTCTGCCGGCCGGGCCCTGCCCGCCGGGCCTGCTGTGCGTGTGTGTGTGTGCGCGGCGGCGGGGGCTGGGGCTGGGGAGCTGCCCTTCCCTCTGCCGCGCTGTGCCCGGCGGCGGCTCCAGGGCGGCCCCGAGGCCGCTGGGNCTTCTTTACAGTTAGGGTGACAGAGCACTGGAAACAGGCTGCCCAGGGAGGTTGCGGAGTCCCCTTCTCTGGAGATGCAGTCCTGAGTGATGTGCTCTAGGCATTCCTGCTTTAGCAGGGGAGTTGGACTAGATCTCTAGAGGTCCCTTCCAACTCTGAAAATTCCGTGATTCCATGGTACTGTAGTTGTATTTTGCATCTGTGTAAATAATTCATATGTGCATCCTCCTGTGACTGCGTTTCCTTGTTTTTCATTGTACTAATAGCACAGGTGAAGGCAGGGGTGGGGTGGCTGCAAGAACAGAATCACACTGCTCAGTGACATAATCGCAAACTGATTTACTAAGCGGGGTGAGTGTAGTGGGTCAATACCCGTTTCTAATCTATGGTGTGCACACTTGGTGAGTGAGGTCCTGGCTGGTGGCCTGGCCCCAGTGCGTAGTGGTTGCACCTCATGTTCTGCTTAGTCATGGTGCCTGATGATTGCGTATGTCCCCTTCCAGCGGGCTTTCAACTAGTGCCTTCTAAACTCGATTGCCAGGATAAGCTGCCAACAGCCTTTCTAATTGTGCAGTCCCAGGCCAATAGCTGGGAATTTCTCCTTATCTGAGGCCAGTTAGCAGCCAGGGCAGGGGTGTCCCACACCCTCCAGTTTCTGGTGCCAAGTGCCTTAGGGAAGTGCAAAGTCAGCAACAGTTCCAGTCAACAGTTGATGTGTCGCCTCTTTATTTTTCCAATGCGTACGGGATTAACCTAGTCGGACTTGGCCCCTGTTAAGGTCTCATTTACCTAAACCATGTTTTTGGGTGTGCTTTCCCTCTGACAACTGCAGACACTGAGGGCTCCTGCAGCCCCTATTTACCACGCTTCCCCTTGGGTCCGTCTTCGAGTCTTCCGTAATTCCCAGAACATCAATTTAGATTACACAGGATGAGAGAAAATAGGCTGCAGCACCATCTCCTAGGTATGACTCAGACCAGCAGTTTACTCCAGGTTCACGGTCAGCCATGTAATTTAATCTGCTTGGACACAAACTGGGGAGCACTGCTGGACTTTAACGTTCTGCAGGGTACGAGACGGTGCCGCTGTGTGCGCCGCCGCCATGCCCGGGCATTCAGGGCTGGACGGAGGCTCGCCGTGGAGAGTGAAGCGCCCCGCCTGCGCCAGGCCCGCAGGCCTCAGCGCCTCCATTTCGAGGGGCTGCGACCGCCCGGGCGCGGGGCGGNGCGGCGGGGGCTGGGGCTGGGGAGCTGCCCTTCCCTCTGCCGCGCTGTGCCCGGCGGCGGCTCCAGGGCGGCCCCGAGGCCGCTGGGCGGATGTGGCGGCCCCGCCNCCTCTGCCGCGCTGTGCCCGGCGGCGGCTCCAGGGCGGCCCCGAGGCCGCTGGGCGGATGTGGCGGCCCCGCCGGCCGTGCCGCCTCCTCTCCGCCGGCTGCGGTGCCGGGCGGGCGAGCCCGTGCCGGGGAAGCGGCTGGGCCGTGGCCGTGCTGAGGGCGGCTGGGCGCCTGTGGGGCTTTCTAGGGGTGAGGGCCGGCGGGAGGAGAGCCGGGCCGGGCCGTGGCGAGGGGCAGCTGGCCTGAGGCGCCGAGCGCGGCCGGTGCCCGCGGCGGGCGGAGGAGCGGCAGCCTCCGCCCGGGACCGGGGCTTGTCCCCTGCTCGCAGGCAGGGGCTGAGGCTCCTCGCTTTCACAAACTGACGTGCTGCCCAAGTTGGGGAGTAATCCTCGCCCTGGTGTTCCGCATCCCGTCGCTGGGCGTCTAGCAGTCTAGTCTGTTTTTCCTCGGGCATAAGTTTACATCTCGAAGTTATTTCTCCTTTAATGTTTCTTCTGTAGAGTAGTTCTTTTGCACTGAAATCGCAAGCTTTCTATTAAGCACGGGCGACTTTCGTGACTTCTTTTGTATTTTTGCCTAGTGGAAAGTAAATGTGCATGCTGCAAAACCTTGCAAGCTTACATTTGCATGGTGCTTTGAAACATGATTTTTATTAGATGAGTATTTAATCCTCAAGCTGGTAAGTTTGCTTTGCTCTTTCGGAGTGGAAGAACTTGATAGATGCTTATGTGAAGGCATCTGTATAAAGGCTGTCTATAGGTTTGCTTCTTTACCCAGCCCTTTCATACAGGCAGTATATTCTCTCAAGTGTTGTTATGGCATCTCAAATATTTTTCTCTTAAGTGTGGCTGTTTTGATCTTGACTTAAAATGATTTCTCATATGAATGACCCTGAGCCGTCTCCAATTAATGTTGAGAGGCAGAGAGAAAAATTAAGCAAAACATTAACAAAAGAGAAGTATGTCAGTAGTGGTGCGAAGCTGCCTTTACTGAGATGCTGATCAGTTTTGTAAAGGAACTCACATGTGTTATTTAAAAGTGGTTGCCCAAGTTACAGCTGTGTGATCAGGCTTTTTTTTTTTAACTGTGTAAAGTCAGTAGATGTGGAGATAACTTGCTATTCCTCTGTGCTAGTATTTATAGACTTATTGTGCACAGCTGTTTAGGTAGGGGTTCTTACCTTCAAAATGTTGTCTTCCTTGCTAACATACCTTCCTCTTTTTATGCCACGTCGGTATCACTGAGGAAACTTCATCTTTGCTTCCCTTGCAATTATACTAGTCACGAGTGCTTTTTTTTTCTTTTGTGTTAACCACGCAGCTTTTTAACCTGTACAAAATAGTTAAGTAAATGAAAGTGTGTCTGTGTGTTTACTCTTATAAAATGCTTATGTTGCAGTGAAGTAATTGCCACTTAACTTACAAATGTCATGAGTGGCACAAGTATTGCTTGTGATCTTGGGTCAGCAAAACTGGTTTTTGTCCTCAGACTGGATGCTTTCGCCATAGGTGGCCCAGGTCCGCTGGCTGCTGTCTGGATGCAGCGCAGATGCAGCGGCCTTGGGAGCTGACGGTGTGTGGCTCTGCTGCCTGTCTGGCTGCTGCTTGTGCTCCAGAATCAGAAGTGAGCGCTGGTACAGAAACGTGGCTTTATGAGTTGACCTTCATTTTAGTATCTCTTACTACATAATCTTCTGGGACTAAAAACACACCAAGCAACTCATGCGCTGTAATAAGCGCAGCTAATACCTATGCTCTGCCACGGGGAAGTCGGTCATAGAGCATTTGTTACACGCACGCTGTGGTGACTTGATTTCTTGAGGACTCGGAGCATATGTGGCTCCTCCGGTTTCACCTGCGGAAACCGAGTACTGCTGTCCAGTGTTATCATGCTTGTTCATCTCCAAGTGCTTTTTATAGTGTTTCTGTCTAAGTTTACTGAATCTCTGCAGGTAGTTGGATGAAATCAACAGGTTATTATTAATTTCGAGTACTTTCAAATTTCTGAAATCGTAAACTTTGGCATAATCTGTCAGTAATCTGATGCCATAATTTCTGTAGATAAAGCTTCAAGAAACCTAGAGCTTGACAAAGGTCCAGTTGTATGTATACATTATAAGCTATCGTCTCACTTTTCTATGTAAGTTTTACAAAAGGTCCCTGTTAGGAGTTCAGCTAATAAAGTGGTCATCTTAAGGATGTTTAGCAGATAGCTTCATGTGAAGTTTGGTTTGCAGCATGGTCTGCTATAGTAAAGTACTAATGAGTATCTGTTTATTTAAGTACACAACTTGACTCAAAGCTGTGCTGACTGTCTGAGGCTTTGTGAGTGAAATAGTTAGAAAGGTGCATCTCATGATGTTACTCACACTTTTTCACTCCCCTTGCCGTTTCTTTTTCCTAAGTACCACCAAACAACACATAAATTGAGCTGCCTGTCGTGAGGAAGGGTCTGAGCATGACATGCAGATGGAGAAATGAACCAAATAATGTAGTGACTGAGAGCCTAGAGGACACTGGCAGCTAGAAATGGATTTGAGGTTTCCTGACTTTATTATGCTAACAGTACAACTTTCATACCAGATGTGTTTTGTGCATCATAAATTTATTAGGTCATACTGTTCCAAGAAGTTGAGGTCAGCATCTAATGCTGTCTGCTTAAAAATGAGTAGGTCATCCACAAATAAGAACTCCTACTCAGTACAGCTACTGATATTGCTATGGTTTTGGTTTGGCTTATTTTTTTTGTGATGGTTGACTTTTTTCTGCTTGGCTGAGTGGGGCTAGCTTCTGCAAGACTTGCAGGAGACCTAGGAAGGTGCATGTAAAAACTTGTATATTCTCAGTGCCCATTTTCTGTTCCTCCATCATGCTTCCCGTAATTTGGCCTGTCCTTTTGTGTCCATGACAAGGCAGTGGATAACTTGCAGGGCATCCTTCTGTAATTCGCCTAATTGCTCCTACCAGTATTCTGGTTCTTGGTGTTCAGTTGGTTCTTCCCGTAGGTGTAATTGCTGAATGCAGTTGATCCCATCTGATTTAAAAATGTAATGTTATAAGATAGTTATCAGGAAAGTTTTAGTGCTATAGTTATGTGATGTCTAATGCACTTTCTATTTCAAATGCTTTTTTCCTCAACTGTAATTCAGATTCCATGCTAGTTTCCATTGTTGGAATGGCACTCTACACAGGCTATGTGTTCATGCCCCAGCACATCATGGCAATATTGCACTACTTTGAAATTGTGCAGTGATGAAGAACATATTTTCAAGAAGTAATCAGGCTTTGAAATCTGGTCTACAAAGAAGAATGAACCTCTTAGTTTTAACAAGACTTCTACCGATGTCGGAAAGACACAATTATGACTCCGAAGACTAGGAAATGAGATATGTAGAGCAGGGACGTGAGATGTCCCCCTGTGTTGTGTTCATTCCTTTTAATTTTACAAGATATGCCCTTGTATAGTAGTTTTGTCTACTTTAACATTGTGATTGTACTTTGATATCAGTATTTTCTTAACTTTGTGACAGTTTCAATATTGCACTGTGAAAGCTTTTCTTAATTGTAATTTTGAGTAAATCTTAATTGCCTTCTATTTTTAATCGGAAAGTCATCTTATTAAATGGGGCTTAAAGCTTTTGCTATTGTATGGTATGTATTTGCCTGGATATTTCTATTAATGAGTTTTGTAAGAAAATACATCTAGATTCCTATTAGAGACATGGATATATTCGTCTAACACTATTTACAAAAGTTAGTTTGTATGACCGAACTCAGGTGTACCATTTGCTGTCCAAACTTTGTTCAACAGTATATTTGTGCATATCGCCTAAATTTGGAATTAGCAATTATTTCAAGTTTCTTTATTCCACCTGTTGGAGGAGGGCGGGGGAGATGAGGGATTGGGGCAGAGTGAAGACTGCATTTGTTCGTTTGGAGTAGTGCTGTGGTTCTGGGCTTTATCTAGTGGGGGGGAAGGGTCTTTACTGACATAGCCCCACATAAGGCTTTGGGATAGCACTTTAAATTAACCCTGTTTTTCTAGCTACCAATTCAAGCGTACTTTTACAGGATGCTTTATTATGTTCTGATGGTTATGGTTTCTGCTAATTTTCACTCTACAGTGTAACTATGTCTAGGTTTTAAAGGGATTTTCTATTGCTGCTAGTGTTCCAAACATGTTCTCGCTACAAATGACCAAAACATAGGGATTTAAATGGACTTGAGTTACAACTACAGCAATAAGTAGCTGAATACTTGGCTGAAGTCCTGTCTCTTTTTTTTTTTTATAGGGATTTTTTTCAGTTTTGTATTCTGAAATGTAAGATGGTGACAATTTAACTTTCTTAAGTGGAGGGTTTTTTGTTGTTGTTGTTTAAAAAATAAAAGTTTAAAAGCAGAGCTTTGATGCAAAACTTTCTCTGAGAAGTTAATGTGTTTCTGGATGCTGCTTGCTTTTCTCAGAACTTTCCAAAAGGGGAAAAATGATACTTGACTAAAGAACTGTGATTTTTTTTTTTTTTTTGACCCAGTAATAATAGGTGCTGTTATATCTTTTGTGCAACTTCTATTGAAATCAGGAATTATACCTAAGTTGTATAACTAAAGTGTTCTATAAAGATACTATCTTTTAGGTTTATTTAATTTTCTAAAATGCACGCTCATGAGCATAGAGTGAGTTTTTCCCCTTCATGTGTATTTGATTGAAAACTCTATTGTCGTCTTGGGAGCTATGAAGAGTGGGCCTTAAAATTCTTTGGTGAACCCTAGCTTTACTGAAGTTGGTAGGAGTCTCTCGCTAAATTAGTGCCTTTGCTTATTAATAACTGGCTATCTAAACAGGTAGGTTTTTGGGGTCGTGTTTTTTTTTTAATGTATGCAGAGTTGTATGTGGCTATTTTAAGTATATAAGGAGAGAACGATAAGTTAACATACTCTTTTGAAGTAACATAGCATAAATTCTTGCTGTCCATGGATTAAATTGGTACTGTAATGTTTCTTTGCGAACTACTACCATGATTGATTCACGTCTGCTACTGAGAAAGGGATTTAGTGGTATGGGGATGGAGTCGGGGGGAAGCCCTTCTGTGCGATGGCATTAGGAATGTTAAGCATGATTTTTAATTGTGAAAGGTTTTATAAAAGGGCTCTGATATACTGACTTTTATTAGCTGTCTGCTTCTTCTCGAGACAAAAAGAGGAACCATAATCTCCAGTCACTTGTTTTACATTAGAATGGGCATGATCGATACCATACTTCAATTCAATTTGCTAATTTGAGTACAGTCTTTTTCAGCATTTCTTTTTTTAATTATAAATCAAGAATCTTATAGTCTTGGACTGCTCTTTTAGATTCCAGATACTTTGTTAAAGAGGGAATAATTTCATTAATAAAATACTATATGCCACTAGAGTTTGAATTTCTAGAAGAAAGTTTCTGCAACATGTCCTTTTCATAAAGTTGATTTAGTGAAGAGATGGTTCAAGGGCTGGTAATTATGAAGCAGAGTAAGTTTTCTTTTTTAAAGTAAGGGTATTGGTAGGGATTAAATTAATCACTAAATTTGAATAGTAGGTGAATCGTAAGGCTACCAAGTTGTTTTCCCACTGCAGTCTGCTTTATTGTCATATTAGTTGGGCGGTCATATCCTCCTTGTGAGAGTATTGTAAGCATTTTCTGTACAAGCTGGAGGTTGAAGGCAGTTTAAATACCATTTGGAGGCAGCTGGTCCATTATGCTTCTGTTTAAACAGGGTGATAATATTTGAGCCATCAGTAATTTAGATGAAGTTGGAAAAAATAATTGTGAGAAATGAGGAAGAAAAAAAAAAATCTGAGCACCCTGTAAGTGCCTTTATGTGAGTCTTTTGATAGTAATAGCTCTTGGGGTTTAGATCGAGTCATTAGAAATAAGCGTTTAAAAATGCATGAACTGTGTTAACAGCAGAACTGATAATACCAGTTCCATCAGCCAGCCCTCGCCTGAGGCTGGCAAAAGGTGTGGCCGGGGCATCCTGCCCGGGTGGGATGGCTTGCTCTGCTGGTGGCCCTGGCAGGAGCCCGCTAGCCTGTGGCTGTGGTGGCTTCCAGAGCTGGCTCTGCAGGGCACCTCGGCTGACACGAGGGCTGGGTGCTGTAGAAATAATCATTAAAAGCCTTTGCGGTAGGAGCCGCCATAACCAAAAGAGGAAACCGAGCCACAGTATTGCAGAAAGTCAGTCTGGAGCCAGAAACGGATTTGGGATGTATGTGTATGCGTGTCTTGGATGTTATATTTTTTGAGATACCCATTATTTATATATATATACACACACATATAAGCTGTTTATTTCTTCTCAGAAATTATTACGTAGCAATTAGTGTAGAGACAGAGGCTGTCACTTTTATTTTTTTTTCTGTTTTCTTAACTACCTTGTGAAGAAAAACACCAGAGAATCCTACAGTGAGACTTTCTTGGCAAAATTTAGCAAGAAAACCATTTGTGCCTTTGTGTAAATATTCAATATTAAAAAGAAATAGGTGTGAAAGGAGCACAGTACTGTAAAGGTGAATCTTGTGTGTTAGATGTGTGCTGTATTACTGCAAATTGGTACGATGTGAAGCCTTGCCCTGTCTCATTCAGGTGCAGTAATGAAGCGTGCATTTAAGTACTGAAGAGGGGGTACTTGGTGTTGGCTAACAGCAAATAAAGTTAGATTGTGGTGAAGAGACACAACTTGAAGAGATCTGATACCATGGGATTAGTGGACTGTGCACAAAGCTGCGGAGAGAGCAGCCATCCTCTGAAATACCAGAGCAACATACTCTGGAGTTGGGACCCCAGTAAAGGTTTTCAGTGCCAGAAGTTCCTTTTGCCTGCTAATTTGCCCATGTTTTCTACAACTGCTATTGTAGGAAAACAGTTTCTTGCCCTCTTGCTGACGTTTTATCCTGACACCAGTGGGTGTGGTGTTTTGCTTTTTCTTTTTTTTTTAAGAGAGAAAAACATGAAGTTTTCCGTGTGGTTTGCATTGCTTCTCTGTTTGATCTGCTAGGTCAGCCTTAGACAGCAGTCATCACCGAGCACAATAGCTGCTGTCTTTTCTGCCTTTTGTTTATGTAATGATGGTTTAAGGAGAAAATCTGACATCATAGTCCAGAGCTGGATCCAACTCCCTCTCTATGTAATGCGGAAAGATTTGATTCTAGATCTGATCTGTGGAAACCCCTCTGCTTTTCGTAACCTTCGCTATATCATCACAAGATCCTCAGTCCATCTAAACTGTCATTGCACGATTGAAGACTAAGAAATTGTGAATATCCACTCTTCCTGAGAGTGTAGCTGCATAAGAGTTGAACGGGCCTTGATGTAAACCCGATTCAAAGGCTGATCCGATTTCTAAAGTATCAGTGAAGTTGAGCTTTTTCTTCACAATAATTTTGCAACGGTAGCAGGTGTACATCTTGCATGTTATGAGTACTTGCAGTTAAATAAAACGGGGAATTATGTTACGCAATACCTTACCACTACATGTTTAACACAATGTACAACGGCTGGGAGGTGGCCTTGGCTGAAAGTCAAGACTGTGCCAAGGTGGTGTTGCTGCTGCACCTCTTCACAGTGCTCCGTGGATTCGCTGAGCCATCCAGCGTGGACGCCTAACAGAATTCGGCTTATTTGTGGGTGGACTTCTTGTAGTTTAAAAAACCAACCAACCAAACCAAAACAAACAAAAAAACCCCACCAAACCAAAACAACCACCCCAAAACCAAACTTTAAGGCACTGGCTAGCACTTTATTTTGTAGGTAGTGCTGCTTATTTTAATAGTGAATAAGATGATGATATACATGTACAATTTATAAGCTGCATCTGGTTATGGATCAGGTATTTAGACTTTATAATATGAATGTACAAAAGCATGCTTTATATTGGAAAGAGCCCTGTCAAATACCAGAGGCTTGTTTTACACTTACAACAGTTCCCTATGTTTTGCTGCTGCTAAGATTTGTGGCCTCGGAAGCATGTAACTCCTTGATGTTTTGGAGTCTGTTAAAGAGATTCCACTTTCCTGTGTGGAGAAGATCCTCTGTTAATGGCATTCCTAATTCTGGAGGAATTTTAACATGCGTTACAGTGATTCTAATCTAAAATTGGTTCATTATGTAAAAATCACAGGGAAGGTGCATACAATGTGATTGATAACAAAGAAGAGAGACTGGAAATGAAAATTGGGTTTTTCTTTGGACAAGTGACAGGAACTGAGGGATGAAAATTCTTTTACAAAGCCTCTGGTTTCTGTGGAACTTAAACCTTTATGAAACAGGCTTTTCTAATGTTTTGGAAAATGTAGGAGTTATTTCCCTAAGCAGAAAGTGTAGCGTTGTTTTCAAACCTGAAGCTGATACCTGTGCTAAACCCCAAAACTTACTAGGCAAAAGAAACTAAGTCTTTCATGTAAATGTAACAGTTACCAAGCTAGGAGCCTTATATTACAGAAGAGTTGGTTTAGGGGGTGATAGTACCACCCTGGTAATACAACTGCATATGTAGGCTGTGTGGTTGGAATGTGCAGACCCATGTTTTCACCTGGGTTGGAGAGCCTTCGTGCCCTAAAGGCACCTGCTAGCGCTGGTAGGATGTCACAGTGATTTATTTATTAAAGGTTTAGAGTCATGCTGTTTGGGATTAGAGACTGAATAATCATCCTAAAGGCTTTACTGTTATATCTTGTGTTATGTAAACGGATGTTTTGATGAAATAAACTGATGGAAAACCCTGTGGCCTCGACACCTGTCTTAAGCTAGACAGATAATCGTGGAGCAGTAATGGCTAAATTGGATATAGGACATGCCAGTTGCAGACAGATAATCGTGGAACAGTAATCACTAAATTGGATATAGGACGTGCCAGTTGCAGCTACAAACCAAACCTAAGAATCTTGGAAAAGACGAGGGAACAGCCATCCTCTGTGGTGGTGATTTTCTGTCGCAGCCTGTTACTGGCTGCAACACGCTTTTGTAGGTTAACAGAAGGCACTTTTTTTGGTCTCTTGTTCCTCTTTCGTAACCTTGAAGGGTGTGTGCTTTGTACAATATCAATCTTGTCACAGCAATAAGTTTCCTTAGTCTGGATTACGTTGAGGGTGTTTTAACAGTGAAAAGTTGACTGATTTCATAGGTGGCTCTTCTAGTCTTTGTTGCTTGAGTTTTGGAAATGAAGCATATGATTAATAAAGAGCTTACTAGTATCTTCCCAGAAAAAAATGAATCATAGTATTTCTTTTATTTAGTCCTCTTAAAGAGGTTATCCAGATAATGTTTGAGGAAGAAGCCCAAGATTCAATTTATAGTTGTAGCTGGTTGCTTTCTCATTAAAACTGACAGTTCTTAGATGTGAATCTTCGTAAACCCGGATGTTCCTGTACAAGGTCCCTGCTCTAAGATCTGATAGTTGGAATTAACAGATGACTAGCACTTAACTAATATTCATAGGGTTACAATGTCATGTCTGATGTGTCTGGTTTTCATTCATGCCCATATCTGCAGGTGGAATTGTCTTGGCATATCTTGCAATTTGTGCTCCCTGCAATTTGAGATGGACAGTGTATCTCAGGCCCGTATTTCACAATGACAAGAAGATGTACTACATAGCCCCCAAAATACTTTTTTTGGGGAAAAAATTGTCATGGCAATGAGTGATCTTATTTGTCTTTCCTTGTGAAGTTTGTTTCCTTGTTTTTGGGTCTACCTAGGGAGAAAAACTAAGGGTTTATGATCACATAAGAATTTTAACCAAAAATCCTCTGGCCAAGGTTTGTGTTCCTTTTCTGCTTCTGTAATGATTAGCTGTTGTACTCTCTTCCATGTGAATTCTTTTTCCTTCAAGCTCTTCTTGCTTCATATCCTTCAAAAATCAAGAAATTGATGCCTCAGAATACATTTTTCAGTGTTGCTATTTAATACACACCCATAAGGTTACGAAATTCTGGAGGACATCTTTGCATAATATTCTTGCTGGCATAATAGGATTGTGTTATCAGATCATCTAAGGAGTTACCCAAAGGCACGCTTGGTCTGCATTTGAGTATCTGGTTACGGGTGCCAGACTCGTGACAGCTTGTTCTTTTACTTTTGTTATGTTACTGGCTCAAAACTAACATTTTGAAGAGAAAACCCCCTATATTGCATCCCAGGACCCAAGAAGTTCATATGCTTGGGTAATACTTGCTGACTTTTAACCAGAATTAGCAGATAGTTCCCAAACTCAGGACTGAATTAGTGGGTGTTTATATGAAATTATTTCTTGGTCGTTAGCATTGTTTCAAAAAAAATCTTAAAACCCCCATCGTGTGGTTGTAGAGTATTCCAGTAGGCTGGACAAAAAAGTGGTGCTCAGATCAGAGTGGCTGGGGATGAAATGTGCAGTCTGCCTGTCTTAGATCACAGAAACAGGGACCCTGTTCAGATGGACTGCTGAACTCCTGGTATCTAATCAAATGGAAAGGTGGGCTCCACTCGAAAGTGATGAAGGGTCTCTCTATACCCAGAGAATAGGAGACACCTTCTGTGGAAGTGGGGCTTTCTGGGTCAGGCCGCAGCTGCAGGGTATGCCTGTACAATGTGATGGTCCAAAAGTACGCTGCAGAAGGGCTTGAGCAACTTCTCTGCAGTTCCTTGGAAAGAGAGTTACATTAAGCCATGCTTCCATTGAAAAGATTGAAAGTGTTTGCGAGGAATCCTGAACCAGCTGAAGTGCACAGAGAGGGTAGCTCTGGTCTCTGCGCTGTGCTGCATGGCGTGAAGTGGACAGCCTTTAGACATCTGCATAACACCTTGGTTTGCAGTACTGTTTCTGCTAAACGTGATGCGAACACAAGTGTTGTCTTGTGCCTTTTGAACGTCATAAGGCTTGTTCAGATGAATGGCAGGTGTAGTTCAAGCCTTTCGTTCCTTCGTCTTTGGCTGGTGACTGCAATCTGGGGAGCAGATGCTACACTGATCTAGTTGATTGATCATGGTAATATTTATTCCTTTTAAAGCCAACATATATGCATCCCATGGTATACCGGTGTCATGGATGTGTTCACCTGCTGCAGCAAGCAGTCCTGTTGGGAAAACCTCTTTTGCCTGAGCAACATTTGAACTCTCATACAGCTACTGATAAACCCTTTGCATTGTGCATGAGAGTGGTTACAACCACTGTTTACTTTCTTAAATAGTTTCAGGCCTAGATTAGAAGGATGGTAGATGTAAGAGGAAACGTGGATAGGAGAAACAGAAATTTATCCGTGTCCATCTTGTTTCCCCTGCTGAGTTACCACACGTGTTTTGACATTTGGAGACTGGAGTTACCAATGGAAAAAGCACTGAGTTACAACAACAAAGGAAAACAAGATACGGAAAGTAATGCTGATGATGCTGTGGTGAGGGTCTGCTGTCACCTCCTGCCTATGAAGGTGAATTTTTTTTGCAAAAGGCTTATTTACATAAGGAAGGTGCTTTTTAGTGAATTAGAAGGCCAAAAAAGAGCACACAAGAAATGGAAAGAAGAAAGGACAGACTATGAAGGAGATGTGTAAAAGCATTGGTTTTACAACCAGATGGCCTTATATGATTAAATGACTTGTTATGTGGATGAGGGCAGTGGTGGATGTTCTTGTACCTTGACTTTAGAATGGCTTTTGACACAATCTCCCATAGCACCTTCATCTGGACCAGAGGAAGTATGAGTAAAATGAATGGACTGTTTGGTGGTTTGAACTGGCTGGATCACTGGACTCAAATCAGTTGCTCAATGCTCATTTGTAAGGTGGCTGAAAGTGGAGTACTCTGTAAGGTGATACTGGGGCTGACGTTCAGTATCTTCACAGATGACCCTGATTATTAGACAGTGTTCCTCTATGAGGGAGGGAGTCAGTATGCTGAAATAGAATCATAGAATTGTTTAGGCTGGAAAAGACCTTTAAGATCATCCAGTCCAACCATTGACCCTACTCTACCAGGTCTGCCACTAAACCATGTCTCTAAGCACCACATCTACATGACTTTTAAACACCTCTAGGGATGGTGACTCAACCACCTCCCTGGACAGCCTGTTCCAATGCTTGATAACTCTTTCAATGAAAAATTTTTTCCTAATGTCTAGCCTAAACCTCCCCTGGCGCAACTTGAACCCATGTCCTCTTGTCCTATCGCTAGTTACTTAGGAGAAGAGACCAACTCCCATCTCGCTACACCCTCCTTTCAGGTAGTTGTAGAGAGCAATAAGGTCTCCCCTCAACCTTCTCTTCTCCAGACTAAACAATCCCAATTCCTTCAGCGGCTCCTCATAAGACATGTTCTCCAAACCCCTCACCAGCTTTGTTGCCCTTCTCTGGACATGCTCCAGCACCTCAATGTCCCTCCTATACTGTGGCGCCCAAAACTGAACACAGTACTCAAGCTGCGGCCTCACCAGCACTGAGTACAGGGGCACGATCACTTCCCTGCTCCTGCTGGCCACACTATTCTTGATACAGGCCAAGATGCCATTGGCCTTCTTGGCTACCTGGGCACACTGCTGGCTCATGTTCAGCCGGCTGTCCACCAGGACCCCCAGATCCTTTTCTGCCAGGCAGCTTTCCAGCAAATACAGAGCCTGGGTTCAGGATTTGGCTGACAGAAACCTCATGCAGTTTGACAAGAAGTGCAAAATTTTCAGCTTTGCTGAGAGGGATCCTGGGAGTTAACAGTGGCATGTGCTGAACATGAGCCAACAGTGAGTTCACAACATAAATATGTCAGCCTGTATGCTAGACTACGGTAGGAGAACGTGGCCACCAGATCGAGGGAAATGATTATCCTCTTCATGCTTTTGAAACTGCAGCTGCAATACTGTGTCTGGTTTTGGGCTCTTTGGTTCCAGGAGTTAGGAACAGGTTTCCTAGAGTGGTGGTGAAACCTCTGTCCTTGAAGGTTTTCAAGACTTGGCTGGACAAGGCCATGACTAACGTGATTGGAACTAGTGCTGGCAATAGTCCTGCTTTCAGTGGGAGGTTGGGCTAGGTGATCTTTGAAGTCCCTTTGAACCGGCTTTTCTATTGTTCTTTAAAGACTAAGGAAAAAGTCAGGTGAAGGAGCGATACCAAAAAAAATCACATGGATCATAATAGCAACTGAGGCAGTAGGCATTAGGAGAATTATACAGAACCTGGAGTCCTTGAAACTCATAGGATGACAGAGTGAAAGTACAGGGAATGTGCTGAGATGACAGTGGTGACGTGGTCCCGAGATGATCTTTACAGCAATGTTGCAGTTCCCTTAATGCTGTTTTTAGTCAAAAAAAGTTATAGTTAATAAAACTGAAAACAGAATGGAAAGCACTATTTTCTGAGCTTGAAATGAGAAAAAGAATTAGGAGAGGCACGTGCTGCAATATTTTGGAAGTCTGTTTCCTATAAAACTGAACAGCTTGTGAGCTGAGCAGAGTTATTGACGTTCTCATGAGCTCTGTTTTCAGAATAGGTGTCTCATGGACTTGCCCTGTACTTTGTTGTTGTTGGTACAACATTAAAGTGACTTTTTTTTTTTTTTGCCTTGGAATGCGTGTCCTGAGTTGTCTTCTGGGGTTAAAGGTTGATTGATCCTTATCCACATCTGGGGACTTTTGTACTTGAGACTTAACGTGTCATAGTTGTGAGTGACTCTGCTGTTAAGAGATCAAAATGTCTCATCTCCATTTTCTGTGAAGTATTGTTTCTGGAAGAGAATGGAAAGAAGAATCTAATTTCCACTAATTCAGTTTGAGGCTGTTCCTGTAGAACTTCAAAATAGCTTTTTTATGACAGCTGGTTGTTCTCATGAAAGGCCTGAGACTGTAAACCCGAGAAAACAAGCCTGTTTTTACAGTCTGTATTTATGGAATAATTTTTTCTTTCCTTTTGGTTATTATACAATTGCTGTTGATGTTTTGTGAATTCCTGAATGATGTGTGGTTAAGAAGAATTGTTAGAAAGGAATGCTTTGTGTCCCAGTCCTGAATCTTCATCAACAAGAAAAAAGCACTTTGTAAAGAACTTTTTTTTTTTGTAGGTGTCAGAACACTTAAAGAGTGCCGCTTAGGTGCATTCGGTCGGAGACTAGACCTTTTTTTATGTCCTTTTGCAGTAGTTGAAAAGGGTGCAAGGGAGCTTCTGCTCTTGGTAGAAGTGATTTTTAGCTTCTTTGGACTATAAGAGCTCTGAGATCTTGGCAGAAACGAGGATCTGTGTAACTTGAATTTCTCTTCTCACTATGTCCAGTTTGACGGGTAAGGGATGTGGTTAGCCTTGCTAGCTGAAGTTAGCACCAGCTTTACTTACGTAGCTAAAATGCAGTAGTATGGTCACTCACCTGGGGGAACCCAGCCTCCAGTCCTTGTTTTCATATCCAAATGAATTTAGGAGAGTACCAGGGAGACTGCAGCATCCTTATTAGCACATGTTTAGACTAGGTATCCCTCGATCCGCACTATGTGTTTGACCCCAAGTGCATTAGCTTCCAGCTGTTCTTTACACCTGATTGAAAATTTCACTCTGGGAATGAGACAGATTTCCCACTGACAATGCAACTGATATGTCGGGGTAACTACACCTAATCCCTGCAACCCCCCGGCAACAACTCTAAATGCAGTGACTTGTTTTGAGTGACAGCACTCGAGGAATTAGACCTCACCTCTGCAGTGTGGGTGAAGCTTGTGAAAATTGTCCCTGCTCTCCATTTAATTAGCCTGTTTGTCATACCAGCTTGTTATACTGGTATAACAAGCCAGAATGTCAAGTGGATTACAAACATCAAACAACTGCTGTGCTTTTAAACGACCTGTAAGTTTAAGGTTTCTAGTCAGATCAACCTTCTCACAAAGCCATCAGCCAATGACAACCCCCCAAGAATTACCTTTTAATGAGGATGCTGTCAGTGAGAGGGGGAGTTTGCACCAGTGAAAAGGAAACGGCATCTGTCTGTCTGGAAGTGGCTGATTCCCCAGCTGTTCCCAGCTGTGCGCTTTCGCAGAGCTCTGTTCCGATTAGAGGCTCATTTTGGGGACTCCTAGCACAGCAAAAACCAGTGCATGGTTTTGAAGAGAAGGGAGTCTCTTTTCATGATCAACAGGGTCACCTACAGCTTTGGGAGCCAAAAGGTCTTCTGATTGTCCTTACGTGTCTTTTCAATGTGCTATTTGTGTATGCATCATATACTTGTACAAATAAAGGAACAACCTGGGTAATCTTGTGGGGTGGGGCTGTTACCCTTCTGATTATGAAAATTTTCTGTTTCTAATCATAATCCTGCTCCCATCTAAGCCTATGGCTACCTGTCCTGACCACCGTGCGCAAAGATGACTGTTCCTTTTCTCTTTGCAACAGGTTTTTATATACTTGAAGGCTGGAGGGATGAGGCAGGGTATTAACAATCTTCTATGAGCTAAATTGGCTCAAATCTTTTCTGAAACTGGGCGTTTTCTCATCTGAGGCCTTATCAGTGCCAACTAAAGTAGAAAAATTGTATCCTAAAAGACACATGAAACAATCCTGTTCATACATCCCTGTCTGATGCCTGTCTTTTCACAGTGGTATTATATTGACTTGCCTTCTGCTTGATATCTGTTGCCTTCCTATCCTCTTAAAAGCTGTTACCTCGCCAGCCGTTTCCTGTCCCAAAGTCATTCAGTTGGGTGTCACTATGAAAACGCAATGCTTGACGTAACTTCCTGCTCAGTTTGTCTCCTCTTCCCGACTGCTTTTCCAGTTTATTTTGAATTCTGTTTGCTGTCCAGTATACTTGCAGTTCTCCCTACTTTCTCGTGCAGATTTAATAAGGTTGTTTATTCCATTGTCCAAATTATTAGTGAAAGCACTGAATGAAGTTGGAAGTGGTGCAGTTATCCATGAAATAGCCACCTCAATGCATCTTTCCTTTTTGGCAGGGAACTGTGGGTAATTACGCGTTAGGAATTGCGTCTGATGACTTTTGCAGCCATCCTATGGTGGTTTGATCTAATCTTTGCTTCTGCATCTTACTTACGAGACTGTCGTATTAGGTAACAGCAAAGGTCTTTGCTGAAATCGAGTTTTGACATCGATTGCTTCTTCCCTGTCCACAAGGCTTGTTGGTCTGTTGTGGAAGGAAATTGGATTGGTTTGGTGTGATTTGTTCCCTACCGCTCATCTGCTTTAGTACCTTTGGTGGATTTACAGATGATATGATTTATTCTAGTAGTTTTCTGGTAATTGAACATGACTGGTTTTTAATTTCCAGCTCCTCTTTTTCCTTCCCTTGTGATCCCAGGTGATGGGAGGAGTAGAAGATGGGTAAGGGAAGAGATGCATATCAGTTATTAAGGAGGGCAGGAGAGGTGTCTTAAGGCCTCTGAATATGTAGCAAATAGATCTTGTGGCCTAATCAAAGATAAAGTTTGGATCATTTCTGGCTCTCAGCACTGCAGCCACTGAGGTTTGAAATATTGATTGGCACCCTTCTTCCCACCCCAGGATGCTACTTAGGCATCTTGCCCCCACCCTGGAAGCATTTAAGGTCAGGCTGGATGAGGCTTTGAGGAACCTGGGCTAGTGGAAGGTGTCCCTGCCCATGGCAGGAGGGTAAGAACTAGATGATCTTTAAGGTCCCTTCTAACCCAAACCATTCAATGATCTTAGCAAACACCTTGCATACAATGTCTGAAGAAAAATAAAGCAAATTTTTGCAAATCCTATCCAGAACTTCTGCATTGTTACAGAAAGGGAGGAGATCTTCTCATGTATGATGCTTCCCATGCCACTTTACTCTCCTTTTGAAGGGGAGATGCAGTATGGCAGTCATGAAAGAACGGATGACAGGAGCTCCAAATTAAACCAGCACTTTTCAAAATGGAAGTTTGAATGACTACAAAATACTTTTGGGAAGAGATAATAAGACATACCTCCCAGGAAAATACTCCCCTCTTCTTCCCCAAAATGTTGTCCTTCCTGGCAGCCATAAGAAGTGTGCGACATTTACTTTGAGCTGGTGAAGCTGGGACAGGGCAGAGCCAAGGCTGAGATCTCCAGAGGCTGGACATGTTCTTTGTGGAACAGAGAAAAACTGGAGATGGACAGTGGTGGGGGAAGACAAGGAAAGCTGGCTGCAGGGAGGGCAGCAGGGAGTGCCGATGAGAAACAGTGAGCTAAACATGTTCTCTGTAAGGCTCGTCTCGACCTGAATAAATGAGGTAGTTTGGTGTTAGTTAAAGTAATGCAAAGGTATATGTCCAAGGCTACCTGATACAGGTAATGAAGCTGAAGGGAGATGAGGGGCACAGACTATTGATAGGGCTGGTCTCTGAAGCGGAGAGCAGAGCTTTGCACACTGAGGCTGGGAAAATTGTCAGATTGTCATCAAAATTTGCAAAGACAATAAATTCCACAGAAATTCCTGGGTGGTTTTCTGATGCTCACTGGTGAAAGCCCCCTTTTTGGCAACTAAAAGGAAATTGAGTAGGGAGACAGAGAGAAACAGTAGCGTAGGATGTACGGATTATAGCAGCAGCTAATAATTTTGTGACACTTCTTTTTCTTTAAAAGCTTTTGTTCAGAGTTCTCGCTGGGGAAAACATGTTGTAGCTCATTTCAAAACTTTGCTGAAGTCGGTAGGGGTGCAGCCTGTCACTTAAGGTCCTTCCAAGAAAGGGTGAAGCCCGTTGCCTCCCCTCGGCTCCTTTTTCTTTCCGCTTAGTGTGCACTTGCAGCAGGTCCAGCGCCTTGGCTGCAGGCTCAGCTGTGCTGCGGTGAGGGGCCTCGTGGTTTGGACCTCGTGAGCCCCATGCCTTAATGGTGAAGGCATAGCAACAAGCTGCCAGTAGAGCACAGGTCTCTGCTTGTCTTGAGCCAGTGCTCTTATTTCCTTTTCTTCTCAATTTCCTAGCTGTCTTCAGATAGTGCAGGGGTTAGGTAACTCTGGTGTTAGGGGATTGGTGTCACTGATGTGCAAAGCGTCAGGACTTCACCTTGGTGCGTCTGAACTGGTTGGAGAGATCACGCTACCTGGCTGTATTGTCTGTTGAGTGCAGCATATTTGCCACTTACTTATTCTCCCTCCTGTAAGTGGTACTTAAAATTCAAACCGTAAGCCAACTAAATCCACTGAAGTGGAGCTGAATATTTGTGAAAAACAAGTGCAGGTCTCTTCTCAAAGCATAAACACTTGTATTTTCCTTGCACTCAGTGTAAATGCTTCTGTAAAGTGAACTTAGCGCTGATGAAGTGTGCCCATTTGAAGGCTCTAAAGCTGGAAATCTCTACCCGGAAGGCAAATCAACAGGGAACTGCTGATGCAAAATCCTTGGCTGAACTGTTCAGCTCTGCGTAGGACTGAGAACTGCAGATAGCCTGAGCCGACTGCAGTCCGGGGTATAGTTCGGTCTGCGGCAGCACAGAGCGGCTCCATGTGAGGTTTTTTTACCTTACTTCTTATTGAGGGCAGTTAGGTACATTGACCTTTATTGAGGAATAAAATTAAAATACATTTTCTGATGAAAGTCCATTTGCTGTACTTCGTAATGGGTATATCTCTGGCAAACTGCTTAGAAAACCTCTCACAGCTTAGACTGCACTTTGGGCTGAGCTTAGGGAGTTGGGTGGAAAAGGCTCTTTCCGTTCCCTTGAGAGATGTTCAAGTAAGACTTCCATTAGCTTTGTGATATTGTTTCAAACCTCTTGAAGCCATATGAAACTCCACCTTGTCTTTATTCAGCTTGGGCATTTATTGCACCACCAGTTCCATGCTCCACCAGTGGTGATGGTGCTACACCATCGGCACCGTACAGCGCAACCAGAACATGATGGGTGAGACCAGGGCATGCCCTAGAAAATTAGGGAGAAAGGTTTCCACAGCTTACCATCTTCTGCAGATCAATTCCCACTAATTTTAATGGGAAGCTTGGCAACAACTGAGGAAGCGGAAGGTAACCAGGGATAACTGAGGAGGAAAAATATCCAAGATTTTTTAATTCTTACAGACCTATACTGGTGCTAAACACAATCTCTTTCAGCACAATGAAGGGCCAAAAATTGGGTAATCCAATCAAATTAGTTCCATGCCGTTCTGGTTTGAGAAACCACAACAAGTTATTTTCATTTAGACAATTATTCTATCACCTGATGACCCCTCCCCATCCAGGAAGGGGAATCGGGGGAAAAAACAAGGAAACCTGGGGGTTGAAATATAAACAGATTTAATAGAATAAGACTAGATAATTAACAGTAGTAACACTAAAGAACCAATATTGATCTTGATACCACTATAAAATAGACAAGGATTGTACTTGGCCAATTCTATCAGTAGGAAGCTGTGTGTTCCCAGCAGTGGACAGCAAATGTCAGACACCGCAAGCGCTATGGCATCGGGAGGAAGGGCTCAGGGGTCCAGCACCAGGGCAAGAAGTTCTCTGGATTGCTGCCATCAAGGGAGAAAGAGTACTTCGCAGCAAACTTTCTAATTCATATTGAATGTGATGTTCATGGTATGAAATAATCCTGTTGGCCAGCTTGGATCAAGTGCCCAGGTCTTGCTCCTCCTCATCCCTGCAGCTAGCAAGCTCAAAAACACTGAGACCTTGAAACCCACAGACCATAGCTGGCTATAAAGTAAATATTTTCACAAATTCAGACACTAGAGTCTTCTAAAAATACAGTTTTCCCAAGCATTAGAAGAGGAATTAGTCCTGTGTCGCTCAAACCAGGACACGCCTTCTTTCCTTCTGCTGATACTGTGTTCGAGGTTGAGTTAAAGCAGGACATCGAGCTGAGGAGTATTCAAAACTTTCCTCCAAGGAACAAAGGCATTTCTAAAGGATGGAATAAATTTTTGGTACTTTATGTGAACATATCTTTCATATGGACTTCTTGGCTTTGATTAGCCTGTGGAAATCCAAGTATTTCTTTAAAAAATTGCATTTTCCTAATGCCTTATAGTTTGGAGATAGAACCTAATTTTCAGAATTAACCTTTTATCATACCTGGGGAGTGATTGGCAGTGGTAAACATCCACACATCTTAATTTTCCCTGTCTCGAAGTAAGGGCCATTTTATATGACACAGTATTGAAAAACTGGTAATAACCTGAAAGGTGGGATTGCCTGGTATTGAATGTTCACATCTTACTCAATGGAAGCTCCTAATTACGTCAGTAATACTGGATACCTGTGTTTCAAAATTTTGATTATTAATTACTGTTTTCATTATGAGCCACTAGATAGATAATGGCAATGATCATCTCTGTCTGAAGACAACAGGAAACTGGATTAAACCAAGTTCCCGTTCACAAAGGGTTTCTGAAGGGAGATGGAGCCTTGCATGAGGAGTTACTAATGCCTGTTTGCTAGAAGCCACTTCCGAAGGCTGTGATTGGGCTGGAAAATGGGCAGCTGAGGAAGCCAGTTACCTGGACGTGCTGGATTAGAGCCTGTTTGGGGCAGTTTGGGCTAGAGGGTTTGTAAATGTCCACAGGATTATGCTTTGCTTTGGGAACAGGGGGAACTGAGTTTGTTTTTTATTGACTCATCCCAAAGAGTGTGTGAGTATTTTTTTGTTGTTGTTGTTTGTTACTATGATAATTAATTTTTGCACTTTGTGAGCATACTATTTCTATGATATATCCTACCATACACCTGTGGAAGAAAGCAACTTCGCTGCGTTCCATGTGTCTTGGGTGTTTTCTTATGCACAGGAAGCTGAAATAATTCTTTTTCTATAGGACCTTACTTCTTAGGTAGCTGACTTTGTTGCCACCACTACCTCACTGTCTCTGGTCAGCCTCAACTCCTGTTTTGCTTTCCCGAACTGGCTCCAACTGGTCTTTGAGAACTGGGAAGTGTGGGGTCGGTGTCTCTGCCAGCCTCTGCAGCCCCAAACCGATGGCCTGAGCACCAGACCTGTTGTGGCATTTTCCTGGTGTTTGTGGAGGGTAGGAGGTATGCTGCACAATAGTGTGGTGAGTTAGATGTCTTTTTATTACGGATCTAAGTACTTGTGGTCAAGCCTGGGCAAGTAGGCACTAATGCGAGCCTAGGTAATGAAACAACAGCATAGAAGTATGTAGCATCGCCTGGTAAGGAGTAGTAGCGGGGCAAAGAGTAAATATCCTGGCTTCTGGACTGCGAGATCAGGCGTATGGGATTTATGCCCTATCTTTAATTGTGCTTTTATCGCAGCCTGTGAAACCTCGGCAGGGGAGTACGGAGTCAAGTAACAGCTCTGCACTTTGAGGATGGTGGAGCTGAGTGGGGACGGCTCGTGCCCACAACTGCATTCAGCTTTCCAGCAGGAGCGCTCTCTCTGTGTTTTCTTCTTGTGATGCACAGAGAGCACAAAGGTTATGATTATTTTCCAGCTTGTGGGTTTAATGAAAGCTTTGAAAACCTAGTCTTGTTTATCCCCACTCAAAGCAGACTTTCAGACACTTGTTTTTTAGTTTGCAAAGCTTATCTACGTTGAAAACCTATCTATCTAAGTTACAGTGGCACAAACCCATACTTTAGGTGGTTTATGTTTCAAGCCAAATCTGGATATAGCTCCAGTGCTTAAAGGGTAGACCTGAAGGTAAGTTAAATACAGTATTCTTTCACATCTCTGTCCTCTACTTGACCTGCCATAGCTCTTGCAGTGAAAAAGGAGACACAAGGATGACACTGCCTGGGCACAGCACAGAAGAAAATACTCTGATCTCATCACCATTTCCACTTTGCAAATATATCCAGAGCAGAGCAGTAACAAACTCTTATTTATCCAGTTCCTAATTCCCCTTAGAAATGTGTTACATACCCAAGTTTATCTGGAGTCTCCAATGCCTCATATTTAGGTCCAAACAGATATTAGAGGCATTAAGTTCTCCACTGCTCCTAGGCTTTTCAGGCATCGCAGCTGGAGTTTGTTTATATTGCAACACAGTGCCAAACAAGGCACACCCAAGTGCAGGCTCTGCACACAGTCAAAATCCTTAATAAACAAAATGAGGTTAAGCCCATTCTTTATTAAAAAAAAAAAAACGGGGGGGGGG
>VYXH01004876.1:97251-166360 GCA_013397275.1 Burhinus bistriatus
TTTTTGTTTTTAATTTAATGACATTTTGGAGCCAGAATCCTTATTTTTAGGAAGATGAAAGTTGACAAGACAGCTCTTTTCTGTTGTCCTCCTGCTTTTGTTCTGCTGTTGTCCCTCTTTCCCCTCTTTGCTTGCTCTTTTCCCTTTCAGTTCCTATACTGGTTTAAATTTATGCCCTTTCTGATTGTACTGCAAGTCTGTTTCCTGGTTCATCCCATTTTCTACGCCTTTGGTTGGTTATCCTTTTCCTTGTTATACGGCTTTTGAGGCAAGGGCATCTGTATTTTAGGTTATGCATAGGATGCTTTCCATATTTATCACCCTACTGTTCTGGTTTTATTTGGTCTGATTTTTAACATACCCTATAAAATAACAACTTTTCCTGTTTGCTTACCAGCTCTCTTTGAGCTTTCTCAATATCTAGATTTATGCTTGTGTTGTACTTAGTTGCTGAGGTTGTTTTCATACAGCAGCTGTAGATATTTTGGTTTGGAAGGAAGCATAAAGTGCTAGTTACAGATTACCTAGGAGCTCCGCAGGTGCGACAGAGTCCAGGATGCTGTTCTGGCTTGGTCTGCCATAAAATTACTCCTGATTATTACTTACTGCCTCCTCCAGCCCACAGCTTTTGGATGCTAACAGAGGTTTCTCCTCATTGTCAGGGAAGGCTTGTACAACCAGATTGCTGACTCTTGTTATCGGAAGCATTTGGTATGGGGAAGGAACAAATACCTGCTTTTGTAGCTTTCAAAAGCCCGTATAAATCATAGCTCTGTGGTGAAACCTGGAAGAAGTATGTGTTTTCACTGTATCAGATATGTATGTTTGCCAACAACAGTACTCCTGTCTTTAAAATACAAAAAGCAAATGCCTTGTACAGCTGAGACACATGCCATTCCATGTGGGAAGTCTTGTAGGTTCAGCTTTTGCTGTCCTAGCCAGTATGCAGAAGATGGCAGTGCCCAGGTAATGCTGTCCGAGTATCTGGAGTTTTCTTTGTCTTCAAAGTCCAGCTGTGCAGAGATCTTGGCTTTTCTGGGCCCATCTTCGAAGGTGAGTTTTGCCAGTTGTGCCTTCCTTACCCTTTGGGATTACTGTGAAGCGCTGCCCAGACTGGGCTGGAAAACCCTTGGTGTTTTACAGAGCTTCCAGCCGGGGGCCGATGGCAGCGCTGCCTTCCCGGGACAGGGTCTCCAGGACCAGCAGCCCCCAGCAGCTCTGCTCCTGTCCCAGGAGGTGATGAAGCCTCTCTTGGCTGCTCTGTTGGAGGACCCTGCCCGATGGGCGATTCAGAGCAACCTGGGGCAGTGGTTTTTAGAGAGTGACCAGTTGCAAGCCCAGAGCAAGGTACAGTTATGATCAGTCTTTAGCAGGGAAGCTAAACAGCGCTGGGGAAAAGAGCTGCCGAGGGAGGATTTCTCAGCTTTGTGTCAGGTTACTTACCCTGACATTGACAAACAGGTAGTTTTAGCATCACTGGGGACGTGCAGGTGATTTATGTGTGTACCTGGCCCACGCCGAGTCTGTGCCATCACCTTGCTGCTCTACCTGAGCTAGCTCCACCGGTGCGGGTCTGACTTGGGTATGTTCCTACCACACCTCTAATTGCACTGTGGTTTTGTGTCTAATCTAGGAGGTATTTTACCTGACTGCTTGATCTTAAGTGTTCCAGCTACTCTTGGGCAATAAAGCCACATGTTTGAACAGAGGGGACCAGTACGTGATACTGTTCCACCTTGTGGCGAGCGCTTTTGGTAGTGAGATGATCTTGAGCAGACTGGCCGGTGCAGCGTCCCTTTTCTGTTTCCCTCCGCTCAGAAGGGTGACAGTTTACTTACATTTTTCCGAGACAGTGTAATGATCAGCATACTAATGGTCAAAACCAGTCGGACTGCTGTAAGGGGGAGGCAACTCTCACTTCTCTGCGTGTTTGTGGGTTTTTAAGTCAACAAGGTGTTTGTTTTGATGAATAGAAAGAAAAAAACCAAACCAAAACAAAAAAAGTCAAGGCAATGTTAGGATAGCAAAATTTGAGATCCATAGAAAAAATGAGGCTGGACGTTGCCTTACTCATCTCCCACCCAAGTGGAGGACCAGCTATGCAGATCAGCAGCATCCGCTATGTTGAGCTAGACCCATGTCTGTCCAACCTCAGGGATCACCAGTGACAGTGATTTCGTGACGTCCCTGCGCAGTCTAGTCCCCTGCTTAGGGCAATGTGCATACTTTAAATTAATGGGTGGGTAAATGCACCTTAGTGATTCCACTGTCACCTACTCTTGGATTTTGTGATGGCTGTGGAGAAGGGAAGCAGATGTGGGTGATACTGTGCCTGGGCAGTGCCTGCCTCTTGTAGGTCCATCCTGCAATCCCCAGGGATGGGGGCTGGTGCTGCACACGGGTGGCCTGGCTGCGGTGCTCACATCGTATGCCATATGGAGTTAGCTCTCAGCACTGAAAAGAGTAGGTTGACTTTGCACTGGCCAGATTTTAGATGTTTACTGCTTTCTGAACTTAATATTGAGGGACGGTTAGCTCAGTAATGGTGAAGCTGACAACCTATCATAAAGCTCTCTGGAGGCAGAGAGAGAACACGTGCAACCTTGTTCCTTGTCAGCATAATAACAATAATGAGGTTACAATGTCAGCAGTGTTAATGGAAATTACAACAAAGCCAGGTATATAAAATACAATGCGATAATCTACAGCCAATTAAGCTTCATTGTAAAGTGACAATGAACTTAGCTGCAAATGATTACAAAGCTGCAAACTATGTGACCGTGAGATTAGTTTGTTTATATTAATACATTACTGTGTTTGTCAGGCTGGCATGAATGGACCAGTTTTGTCTGAATAAACAGGCAGTGCTTTCCTAAATTTGGCTTTGGTTGTTGATTGTTGACCGAGACCCGCCATTTTTAACGATGGTGGAAAAATATGTATAATCTTTTCGGCAGCTTCTCACATGGTGCTTGCCACCTAACTTTTACTTTAATAATATTGTTTGTATTCAGAGTAATCCCCATCCCTAGATTGTACTGGGCATACAGGAAAACAAAACGGGAGACAGTAACCCACAACCTTTAAATAAGATTTATCTCATATAACTCTTGAGATTTAAAATATACTGCTTAGGTGAGATGCTGAGTTTCTGAGAGTTCTTGATCTTTCCGACATACATAAATTGTCTCCTTTCTGGTCCCAGTGCTAATTCAGTGACCTGAAATAGTGGTACAGGACAGACTTATCTAAATGATGGCAGAAATGCTTAATTCCAGTGTTTCAAGTTTAGCATCATCATGCTTCTATCTCAATCCCACTAACAGTTCATAAGGATTCAAACCTTTTAAAATGGAGGCTGACAGCTGTGACTCATGGCCAGTGTATCTTGGCAGTTACCCTGATGAGGAGATTTTTGTGACTCATTTGAGAACAGGCTGAGTTGCCTGATGTGCAATCACCATACCTCTGAGACCGAGCCTTTTCCTCCTCAAAATAGGTTCCTATACAAATTGTTCCTGTGTGAAGTCACTCAGCACTTGGGTGGCTCAAACAATGAAAATACAATGGGGTACTGAGCCCGCTCAACTAAGTGCCATGAAGACGGAACTTCTCTCTGATGTTCTGCCTCGTGTGCTATTGCTAGGAAAGAGCTCCCTTGGTAAAGCTCCAGGAGACACCAAAACTATTCCTTCTCAAAAATACATGAGAGGCAGCTGCTCATCAATAGATTTGTCTAGACCATGATACTTATAATTTCTACAGAGTATTGACACATCACAGCGAGCAAAATGAGAGCAAACTCATCTTTCCCAAGACAGGACAGGAACAGAAGAGCTGATCCTTAAATGAGCACCTCTTAGATGGTAGATCAGCCTCATGTGCTTAGTCATACGAGAGGTGAAAGGGAGCTCTTCCTTGCATTCACACGAGCCATTTTTTTGTCATTACAGCAAAGCTGAATCCATTATGGAGAAGCGGTGTTGGTGCTAGTGGTCAGACTGAGTGGTTATTACAACTGTCCAATGCTGTTTTTCCTTCATTCAAATCCTGCAGTTCTTTATTTTCCCCCTCCTCCCCCAAAAGTGAAAGTATTTGATCTGACCTCAAGCTTCTGCTCATTACAGCCTTCCAGGCTTCTGTCTCGTTGCTTATGAATCAAACTCCATCAGAAATATCTGCAGTTTTAATGCTACGGCGGTAGCACTCCTGGCATGTTGTTATAGCAACAGTGCATACTGTGTATCTCAGAGTATCCCACATTATATCACTGAAATATTTTGTGTCCTATCAGGTACACGGTATCTGTGTTGTTTTAAAGGGTATATTGAAGCACCCATCTCCTTTCTTAGATAACAGCCCCATTTCATTGCGCTTGCTTTATACTTCCTGGGTTTCTAATAATCTGTAACATTTGTCCCAGAACTGCTCCCAGCGCTGATACGTCCCTTTTGCAATGGAGTGAGCAGAACTGCGTGTCCTTCTCCAGCAAAGAGTGAACAGTTGATTTATACAGCAGCAGCAAAGGACCTACTCTCTCCTGGACTAAATGTGTGTAGCAAAATAAATTAATGTTCAGAATTAAAACTGGGCAAGACCAAAGGAGAGATAAGCTTATTTCGGGGGACGATGGGTTGCGTGGCCGAAAGTTCCCGTTGCACCACGAGTTACTGGGATGGAGCAGAAGTGATGACAGGACCTCCAGCTCTCCGAGGAGGGCAGACAAGGAGGTCATACTGGTTATTCTTGATTCTTCCCCATCCTACAGTGACCTGGGTATTTGTTTCTGCTTAGGGCCTGTGTTTTTTCTGCAGCTGAGTAAGTCTCCTGGCTGTCAGTCCTGGCTCTGCTAAGCCCAACACAGCCCTCTGCTGTGTGCCAGGGGGAAGTCTTACAGCCTGGCCTCAACCCATCTACACGAGCCCATTTTTCAGACACAGCTTATACTGATGTTTTCCACCTACTCTCCTTTTTTACCTCCGACTGGTATAGTGTTTGCCTATCAGTTTAATGCTACAAAATGTTTTGCTTGTCTTGAAAACAAAAAAAATCCATCAGTCCTCTCCAAAATTTCACAGATGACTGCTCTCCCTTCTTTGCCCCACCAAGCACCTCTGCAAAGGAGAGCCTCAGCCCACACTTGCGTGAGCAGATGTAAAGCACATCTCTTACGTGGGGGCTGTTTTTACAGGCTGCATCGAAGTACCTCAGGGGAAGGAGTTGGAGCTGCAAATGGTGTATTTCCGTTTACAGATAAAGTTACCTCAAACATGGCAGTTTCTGGGAGATGACAGCTAGTGGAAGTACAACCTTCTCGACAGTTTTACCATTGACAATAGACTGTGCTAATATATATATCTGAATTTATGAAGGCTTCATTTGTGTCTACCTCTGCATGTTCACTGTTGAGGGGCGATCCCCACCTTGCGCTTCTGCAATGGTCCATTCCCTGTTTCTCATAGTGCTGTATGTGGACACCTTTTTTTTTTTTGTCTGGTGGAAAAAACAAAAAAGGACAATATATGGAAAAATTAGTAGAATCGAAAGGCTTTTGACTCCTTTGAAAAGTGCATGGATGAATGCCTCCTGCCCATGTTCTGCTTTTGCGGGCTCGTAACACAGAGATTAGAAATCTGCAGGAAAGCAGGGGGTAGACTAGATGACCTGCAATGGGTCCCTGTCACCCTCATCATCTCTTTGATTAAGAAGCATCATGCTAAAATCGATTTAAGGCAATAGGGGGGGAAAAAATCTCACATATACATGCAAGGCTGTGAGGGGGGGAGGAAAGGGCTAAAACAAAAAAGGAGTGAAAGTTCCCTTTTGTTTGTTGCTTACACTGATGTTATCAAACAAACCAATGTATACTTCTTGCAGAAATGAGTGCAGAATGGGAGACCCTGTTGTTAGAGAGCAATGAAGGGCTGGTTTCCAGCAAGGCACATACATAATAGCGCTTTCCTCTTTCGTGAACGACACACACAACTGTGCTTTTTTCCTAGTGCCTGTTTGAGGCATACTGAACTCTTCTGTAACTCACTTTGACTCTAACATCTTTGAAAGGTCACATCAACAGCAGGCAGTTGTATGAAACTGGCAGTTTTTGCATAGGATCAGCAGGGGTATTTCAGGCTGGGCTGAAGAAGTGTTTGTAGGAATCTGCTTACAAGTTTATGCGGAGTTTGTTCCTGTCACTGCAGTGCTTGTATTTTTACTTTCACATGCATTGCAATTTAAAAAAAAAAAAAGAATATGTTTAGAAAAAAAAAAAAAGACTGACACAACACAAAAAACTCTCAAAATAGGGGAAATCAAAACCTCAAATTATTTACTACCTAGATAGTAAGTATGAGTAACTGCTTACTTGTACTTTGCACATCATGGGCTTTGTTACATAAAAAGCTTTAATAGCATGCAGTGTCTTCTCTCTGAATTATGCGTGACAGTATGGTCTGAGCACCAATCTACAGACTACATGGGGTCCACGTATGCTTCTGCCCATTCTGTTGCTCAAACACTGCCCAGAAAGCCAGACGACTCCTCTGGCCCACACCCAGGCTACAGCTTGATTTGACATCTCTCCCAATATAGGTGGACAGGAGGTAGGTGCTTCTAGGTTATCTGCAAACCTGCTGTTGCCGCTTTTCCTGATGGTAGGGTGAATGCTGGAGCATCTCAGCAGGTGCTATGCAGGCTGTGTCCGAGGGAAGGAGATGATGAAGTGTTCAAGTGGTGCTTGTGGCTGTAGGTGTGCGTTAGTCACGAAGATGTGTGTGTGTCTGAGGAAGGAGGTGTGGTTACAAGACCTTTGCAGGGAGAGCCTGGAGCCACCTCTGCAGCGAGGAGAACCCAGCAGCTGTAGGCCCCCGAGTACTCCAGCAGTGTACCAGAGCTCTTGGACTAGAAACACCTGGGTAGTTACAGGGCTCCAAAGACAGTGAAAGGAAAGCCGTCAAACTTAAGGTTTCCTGAGGTCGGTTCATTAGCAGTAACATGTGACTGCTGGCACTTTTGAATTTACATTGCAGGTGGATGCTGGATTTAAGTCCTGCGATGCACTTAAGTGCCTTTTGCTTTCCAGCCCGACCTCGACTTGTGCCTCGTGTTGCCTGCAGGAGTTGAAGAGCTCCATAAGGTCTTCAGGCCTGCTTACTGATCTCAGTGGCAATATAGACTTGTACTCTAGGTGCCATTGGAATGATTCATAAACAGACTTTGGTGACCCTTGAGCTCATGAGTTAATCTTAACTCCAGCTGAAGATGGGCCTAAAGTAGAACTTGGGCTCTTAGTCCCTCCAAATCTGGGGCAAGTTTGAATTTGGGCCTGAACCCTGGTGATGTGGTCTTATTTCCAATCCCGTGACTTAGTGGGCTGGGAATCCTAATTCTGTATCTCTCAAAACATTAATTTCTTTTTGTGTGCCTGGTGCATGGCAGTCAGACTATCACTGGATCCATTTGTTTCCCAGTGATTCAAGGTGGGCAGTAATAGATGCTTTGGGTGAGATGCAAGAAGCTCTGCAATGGAATGACTGGCTGAGGCTCTTTTTGATCTTTGTTTTAAAATTTTGGATGTGGAGACCGCATAGCTACCCTGCATGATTTTTACTACACAGCCCTTGCTGCTCAGAGTTTTCTTCATTGGATTCAGTGGGACCTTGAAGAGACTGTGACTTTGCTTGCTGAGCAGTCTATCCCCAGGACATGCTTTGCTTGTTCTGTGCCTGAATTATTTCTGCAGCCTGCTGTTAAACATCTAGCGTCAGTTTGCTTCAGCAATGATACAGAAAAAATGTCTGAAAGGGAGTTTAGAGAGAATGAATCTCAGGCATTGTTGCTTTTATAGCGCATCTCTGTTTTGCTCCTGACTTTCAGCATCTTTATTGGTTTGTTATGTGGAGTAAGGCTTGATGTGTGTAACCCCTGGGGCGCTTGTCCAAATAATTGGACAGAGTTGTCTTCTGCATAACAAGAAAAGTAGAGAGAGCAATGATTTATTAGTTGCCCTATCACAAATTTATTTTATTATAATGATGATAGGAAATGTCCTGATTCTCTAAAATTAAACAAAAACTGAGAGCAGTTTTAGAATACGTCAGGCTGCAGCCAACAGATGTAGCTGTTACTGCTTTCCCCCCAAAAAAAGTGCAATTCAGCCTCATGTACATTGAAATGGAACAACTTCTTACATAAATAGAGTAGGCTAACAGCTGAACAATTTCTGGAAAGATGTAGCAAGTAAGATAAACGCAAACCACTGATATTAACTCTCTGAATAACCTTATCCTAAGATCAGAATGACTTATGTTGCTGCTATATTTTTTTATTTAGCCGAGACCCACTTTTAATGTTTTGGTTAGAGAGTATCTTGTCAGAAATTCTACTTACTGTTAATAAATACATGAAAAGAAATAGGTTTCAACAAAAAACAGATTAAGCTCAATTTCATGGGAAATGCTATTAACTCCTGTCAACAACTGCTGTCTGTTCATGCAAGATAATAGATACCCTCCCTGGATTGTTTTTAACTTGCATTGGATGTACGTTTTGTGAAATAAGATGGAATTTCAGCTGGTGGCTGTAGGACATTATCTTGGTCTTTTTCAGCTGCTGTTTGCATCAGTTATAATCATTTCTGTTGCCTGTATTAGGAGAAGGATCAGACTCCTGGTTAAAACCAGACACGTGTTCCTGAATACCCGCTCGCAGCTTGAGGGGAATCTAGCAGTGGTTTTGACAAGAAAAACCATTATTCATCATGCCTCATTTAGCAGGCATCAAATTTTACATTTTCCCTCTGCCAGCTATTCACTCTCCCGCCCCTTCTCATCAGTCAAATACAATTAATATCACCTTAACTGACTGTTCACTTTGATTATCCAGTCTAGTACTATTACTAGTTTCCTTTCTTGACGTTCGCAAACCATGAGTAATGATTTATAACCCAGTTAAAACGGTATTGCTGGCACGTCCACATACCTGAGTTTCTATTCTCTTTTTTACCCCAAATACCTTCCAGACTAATTAAATGTTACCGTGTTTTTTCCTTATGCTTTGACTCGCTACCAGCCTTAGTATTCCTGACCATCTTTCACAGTGAATTTCTTTCTGCCATCAGCTCTTCTGCACAATCTCTTATTGACTGCTTTTCAGAGAAAATCCTAGTTTTTGTACTTTCTTTATCCTTGTTGCTGGTGTACCTTCCTTGGAAGTTTCTGAAGTGGTCTGTGACCTTGAAAATAACATCTTTGATGTTTAGTCAACATCTTGTACTATCTCAGTTTAACAGAGTCCTTCACTGCTCAGAAGCACCAAGGAAGGAGAGCTGTCAGTCTGGAGTAGATGGTTGTTGAGATTAAATTATCCAATTTGCTTGGCCACCTGCTGGTAGCTGTTGCTCCACTTCTTCAAATACACATTTTCGCTATGTGTAGCCTGAATGCTGCAAATGCTCCTGAGGTATTTGAGTAGCTGTTGGGCATGAATCGGCTCTGAGAGATCATCGCTGGGATCAAAGAAGTCAGAAGTGGGACAGGCCTGAAGGAGTCCAGGTGGATTTATGTTCCTCATCCTGCAGCTGGAGAAGGGTTGGTCACAGCAGTGTGCTGTCTTATTCTCTGTCCTGTGGAGTTTTCAGCGTCCTGCGAGACCCTGCTTTCTGTGAATTACCTGGGTTTTAGAAGCAATGGTTCTTGCTATAAAATGTAAGCAGTCAAAATATGTATCCAAACCTTTTATTGCAAATCTAGGAAGAGCATTGCACTATCTCTGTTTGAATTAGGATGTTAGTGCAAAAGCCTCTTACGAGTAATTAGTCATCCTACCCTCCTAGAAGGTGTTTGTGTAGTTGTCATGGAAGACTGTCAGGCATTCGGGAGCATTGGAGCTGTGTATTGATTTTTTTGGCTGATACCTTCTTAATCTGGAGTCCACTTCACTGGAGTCCACTTCCACTGGAGCCTTCTGCCAGTTTGCTTGCTGTGGGCGTGCAGGGTTTCACTTTCTACTGTAGTGCTGATGGGAGCCCAGCAGGTAGGAGTCCTCCACGGGTGGTCTCCACCAGCTCGCATCGTTCTGTCTTCCAGAGTTTTTGTGGCAGGCTGAGTGGCAGAAGTCACCTCACTCCATTGTTTTATTTGTATTTTTTAAATTATTATTACTTTTTAATTCAGTAGATTTGCTCTATCAAGTGTCTTCTTATAACCACATACTAGTGGGTGAAAAAGGCAAATTTCAACTCATGCACAAGCGTGGTATGTTTGATAGCTGAATGCACTGATGTACTCATAAAACGTAGGAGTGGCAATGTCTTGCCCTTAGAGAAAGGCAGGATGTTCTAGAAACTTAAAAAGCAAGCTATGTTCCTGTGCCTGGTTTGAACTCTGTCTCTACAATGCACGTTGAGAAGAGCTTGTGCCATATGACTATTCAATCACTCTCTAATCAAAGTTTCTCAAACTTTCCTAGAATGTAAACTGTTATAAAAGACAAATTATTTTGTGGAAGTCTTGTATCTGTATTTCCTCAGCTCATCTATCCTTTTGATAGCTACCAAAATTCTTATGACAGTAGGCTATTAATTAAGTAGGAAAGTAATATTTAGAAAGGCTTTAATGATCTTGTAGTTGGCTTTAAACACAACAGTTAATATTAATGAATCCTTAGAATCAAACATCTAAGTATTCATTAGATGAGGAACTTGTTCTTCTCTTTCGATTTAAGGCTTTAAGGATGTAGCTGGAGTCTCTTTCCCTCCTCTGGCCCAAGGAATATTTAAATAATCCTTGAAAAATAGAACAGCTTCAATCCAGTGGTATTGACAGCATCCCGACCCTAAGTACTGCATACCTGTGATGTAAGACATGCGAGTTTGAACTCTCGAAGAATATGGGGGATGCTGTATTGAGCGCTCTCATGCTGTAGGTGAGGATGGTGGCCACAGGAGGCCATCAGAAAGGGCTTGGTTAGCTACTCAGAAGAGAGCTGAAGATTGTGAATCCAGACCAGAGAGGAGTGCTCCTCACAGCAGGTCTCTGGTTTGACACGTGCATTTCTCTTGTGTCTTTCCCATCAGTCACCTCAAGACACCTACTTGCAGGTTCACATGTGCCCTGAGCAAGGCAGAAGCTATGGGGCTGTGGAACAGCACTGCTCTGCTTGAGCAGCACCCAGGCTCCGGGCTGCCTTGTTTAGACCCCATTTGACATGTAGTGACAGTACTGCTTGAGCCGACATAAAACACAGGGCAAATCTGCGACTGCCTGCAGAGTACGTATGTTCTGCGGTAACGTGCGTGCTCATGCCTCTGTCAAGTTTGTCACCAGACACCTAAAGTAGCTGCAGATTTACCAGGGAGGTGAGGAGGTCTGCAGGATGCCATTAACGCTTCCTGGCATGGTGGATTCCTGGTTATAGGGTGGCACTGGCCCGTCATCCCTGCCGCAATTGCTTCTGCCCAGGCCAGCTCTCCCAGTGTGTTACTAGGGAAACTGGCCACCTGATTTAGGACTCTCAGTTCTGCAAGCTGGCAAAGTTCCCAAGGCTGCTGAGAAACTAAGTACCGTGTTGCCCAAATTATTTGGTGAGTCTAGCTTGGAGACCCTTATCATTTGATTATTTTAATTTCATGGGTTCCTAGAGGCCAGAGGAGGAGGATCAGGATCTCACTGTGTTAGATGCTACACAGACATGTAGAAAGAGCTTTGCCCTGGAGGTCTTTCAGTTTACATACAAGAAGATTGAAGATTAGAAAAACAGAAATATCATGCAAGTACAATAATCAGATGATAAGTGGTTAATGTCGCATTAGTTCCACATTAGATTTTTTTCCCGTGTTTTCTCGTTATATTCCTTTACTCTTACCATCAAAGATAAGAGGTAAAGAAAGAAGAACTGGTGCTTTCCACTCCCGTTGATATACCTCACCTATGGCAAAAGAGCAACTGGCATTTTCTTGGTCTCTGGTTATTATAGTTTATTTTTTTCCTTAACATTTATTATTATTAGAAGTATTAGCATTAATAATGGTATTTTTTTACCATTATGGTGCCCAAGGTCTGACAGAGATAGGAGCTATATTGGAAAGATGCAGAGGAATAAATCCATTTCTAGTTGGTTCAGCAGCACTCATTCTGCTACTTACAAGAAAATGAAGATACTTTTTAGGGGAAAAAAAAATAAATCAATTATTAAAGTAAGTAGTATCTCCTTGAGCGCCAGCCCTCTTAAGGGACAGCAGAATTTTGCTGTCAGAAGTCTATGTTTTCCAGCTTTCTAGCTATGTAATGATTTCTATGCCTAGACTAGTCAATATGCTTCTCTGAAGATTTTGCTTCACTTAAATGAAGTACAGCAGTCAGCTGGCAATACTTAAGCCATGTATGAAAGGGAGTCAATTTTCTTCCTATGTTCTGCTTTCTAACGCTGCCTATAGCTCCAATAGATGTCATTATTTGGTACACCTGTGAATTTAGTGAAGTGCAGTACATACCACGGGAGGCTTCGGGTAAGTTGTATCAGCATCTGGCACTTGCCATAATGAGATGTAGGAAGAATGAAAGGAATCAGAGTCCCATTGAAATCAGTGGTAACACTCACTGTGCTCCAGCGAGGACAGGATTTCACTCCACGTGTATTTGTAAGGGCATGTCCCGGGCTTCTCTTAAACGGTTCCACCTACAGGAATTTTCTCTTATGTCCTATGTGGAGGGGATCTTAAGAGTATTTTTGGTTTATTATTGCTCAGTGGTCTGCTCAGGAGTAAATCTAACAACCAATTCATATAATGACAAGGTCCCAAACTCCAACAACGATCAGAGCACTGTCTTTGAAAAATTAAAGGAAAGAAAAGTTTTCCTTCAAAAACTGAACTTCAGTGATACAAGTCCTTTTCCTGAGAAAAGTTTCATACAGCCTCATCAGCATCAGAACGACAATTTTTGCCCTTCACTTTTTTAAAGAGCTGTAAATAGCCCCACATTTTCTTCCGTTTCTCTTGTCGCAGCCCTGTTCTCCAGTCCCGCAGCCAGAATTTTCCTTGGCCCGTCTGGCTGTCATGAAGTTTCATGTTTAAAATGATCTAAAGGCTCATTCTTCAGCGGGGTCTGGCTTTAGGGAGCACAACTGTCGGGATAGCTTGGGAAATGTCTGTTCGTCCTCTCTGCTTTTCACAGCTGGCACTAGATGGTGCTGCGTTACTGAGCTTTGCTTCAGAAAACATCATCGAGTTTAGCCTCCTTTTCTCTCCAACTCGTGGGAAAGAGTAGGGCTTCTCCACCCACCCTGGAAACATGGATACAGTAAAAAGACCTTTTTCTAACCCTAAGCTTGAGCTTTTGTCAATGCAGGGCTGGTTCCAAACCTGAACACCGTTCAAGCCCAGTCTGCTGTTTCCTTTTCTTTTACAAATGGTGCTGCTATTCCTGTGTTTCTTCAGTCCACGTGGAGTATGTGACAATCAGAGGCCTGGGGTTACTGGTAATCACAATATCCCATCTATTTCTTTCATCTGTTCCTGTAATTCCCCATCTCTCTCCCTCCTCCTTACACTCTCCCATTTCTTAACTTCTTCAAATGTTGTTTAAGAATATGATGAAAAAACCCCAACAGATCTGTTTAAAGCAATTGCTGTATTTTTCAACAGTAAAAATATAAAGTAAAGAATGGAGTGGATAGGTTCAAAAGAAAACAATCAATATTGTCTACCACAGAAGACAGTACAGGCAGGCTTTTCGGTACAACGCATACAGGGCTATGCAGATAGCCTTTTCAAGCATCTCCCATTTTGCTGCCTAAATAATTGAGCTTTGTCTTGAAACGCTTCTGCGTTTCTCTTCCTGAGCTTCTCTGGAGCCAATTCTGCTGATCGCATCAATGAGGGTAGAGGGCTTTAATCAGACTCGGTCTGTTCCCTGCCTTCCCCCATACGATTTCTGCTGGTTTGAAATACCAGGCTTTGCTGTTGTAGTGAGATGCTGTTGTAGGAGAGATGCTGATTTGTGTTTGGCTGGGACCGACGTGAGCACAGAAGCTTTCCTCATGCAGGTGGATGTGGCCCTGCGTCCAGCTGATGAAGGAGGAGGGGGAGATGAAGGGTTTATGTGATGCTGTCGTGAGCCTTCTGTTGGGAGCATGGCTGAACCTCTCCCTGTTGATGGCTGGGTCCTGGTCCGGCTGCAGGGATGGGGGCATGGGGCAGCCTCGGCAACCCATCGTCCTCCAGAAGACACCTGAAAATAGGCAGTGGGGAACCTGCAGGGTGAGTGCAGAGGCAGGCGCAGAGGAGAGCTTGTCAGCTGGGTGGAAAGGGCTGTCTGAGGTCTGGCAGGACCTCTCCAGTGTATATCTCAATAGACTTCCTGCAGTTATGGAAGAAGTAAAGGACAACATTGCAGAATGGAGACAAGGAAAACCATTCTTTGATCCCATTCAATCTGAGGATGAGGTTGAACCTTGAAGAAGGGACTGAAAAATCCAATGTGCGTAAGAATCTAAACCTGTGGATGAACAAGCCTGGTCTTCAGCTGACCACTTGGGTTTCTTCAAGGTTTTGGTTTTGTGTGTACAGTCCAAACCTGACTATATCTCCAACAAACAAGCATGCAGAATGAGATATGGGTCCCAAATGTAGAGTTTGGAGGGCTGAATCTGTCTCTACTCCAGATCTAGAGGAAATGTGAAAGCTTAGCTGGAGATGTGAGGGGTCTCTGGGCCAAATTTATTCCTCCAAATTTGCTTCCTCGGTCTTTCTTCAAATGCTTCCTTCCATTTAGGGTGAATCTTTGCAAAACCTAGTGTAGGTGTCCGTTGCTGAAGTTACACTGAAGATCTAAAATATCAATCAAAATGAGAGCATTTTCTCATTACTGCTGACTGAGGTTCCACACAATGTTTGTTAAAATGGATGGAAAAAAGCCATTGAAACGGTCTCGGCACAGAACTTTGGTAAAATGTATTGCAGTATAACCATTATATTAAGGAGGAGGAAACAGATGGGAAACTTTCTGTGACAGGGGCTGTGTGTGAGCTTGAGGTGCCCTCAGAATTACAAAATTCAGCTGAACTGTATATTTCAAAACCCGAGACAGGAGAAAGAGCCGCACATATTAGTCTCTCATCTGTAGGAAAATAGTTAAAATGACAACAAAGACAAGAAAACCTACATTTCAATTTCAATACATCTGTTTGAATTATGGCTATTTGGTACTTTTGAGAATAAATTGCATTTGAAATGGAATCTTTCTAATGACTTATCTTTCAGGCAGGTATTGTGCACACCTTTTTAATGCATTTTACATGTTTGGAGGGGGGAAGAAAAAAGATGAATTATGAAGAAGTTAAGAGGAAAATAATTTCAGGAGGTAATGGATGAGCTCTGTCTGGAAGATTAATCAAGGCAGTTGCAAGAGAGTGCCAAAAGCATAACTGAAGTAGAACTAAATATCTGATTGTAATTAAAACTTTAGCCTTCTAATGGCTCCATGAAAGATATTTTAATAAACGTGAAATGCACTTTCTAAATGGCACGCTAACTTTTAATGACTTGGGTGTTTTGTTTGATTAGTAACCTGGACTGTTAAATTAAAGCCAACTGCAAATGCATGATAAAATATTGATGGTTTCAGGCAAATGAATTGGGGGAGTTATGCTTGACAGATTTTTGGTATCATTAAGGATTTTAACTGGTGGAAAATATATATTGCTGGTGCTTAAAGATAGTTAAAGAGGATCTCGTCATTTATATGCCCTAGTTTTAATTTTACAGTAATAATGGGAAAAAAATCTGAATTATTCACAGATGGTTGGTCAAGAGAGGTCACTTAATTTAAAAAGTGTTATTTTAATTACACCTGTTTCTCATTTCCGGTATAGAAAATTAAATATTTGGTGGTATTTGGTTATTTCTTTTCTTAGAATGCCTGGAGCTTTCTTGACGCTTCTGTGTGTTTTTTGCGTGTGTGTTAAAGAAGGAAGAGTGACATGGTAGAAAGAGTTTTATTGTTTCCAATATAAGCAGCTTTATTGGAAGTTAATTAAATTAAAAATCCTAATGATGTCTGCAGGTTCAGAAGTAACATGTGGGATTTCCAGTGGAAATGGGGATGGTCCCAGAACTCAGCCTCTTTTTAAGACAGATGTATTATATTATCAAAATTCAGCAGCCTTTCCAATGTCTTCGCATGATTGAAAAAGAGAGTTGGAGGACTGCGAGGAAACCGGTAAAAGTTTATGTGGTTGCTATTATTTCGCATCAGCTTAGAACCAGTTCTTACACCTAGGTACGCTCTGGTTTTATAATAAAACCTTAGGCTTTACACAGACTTCTCCTTCCCCTTTCCGCAAAGAACAGAGATCAAAATAAGGCACAGGGTCCAGAGCAGGGCTAATAGAGCAGTACTTCAGAGTAGTTATAATATATGAGACTTCACTGGAGAGGAAGGGAACACAATATCATTTGCACACACGTGCCGGAGCAACAATTGGAGTGAAATCATACTTCCACTGAACTCAAAGGATGCCTTGTCAGGGTTTTTCATAGGACTAGGTGTTTCCTAAAGCTGCTCCACCACCATTACATCTTTCTGTCTCCTTCCCTCATTCTGGTTTCTGCTCCCTGCACTCAGGCAGCTGCTGGCTGTGCTCTGGCTGCTCCTGTGGTGGTGCTCCCCCAGCCCCAGGAACCCACCTTCTCCTCGCAGGCTCTGCGGCAGCACCTCTGCCTCATTTTCTGCCTCTGATTTTCTTCCTAGATGCAGGTGGCCAGCCTAGAGCAAAGCAGCAGGAGGTAAAAGACAAGTCTGTGTCTGGCTGAAAGTGGACCCAGGGTCAAGAAATTATTAAGGGGGGAATCTGGGGAGACTTTGGCCAAAGCCACATGCAAATACCTCAGAGGGGTCTCATGGAAGAGTAACTGTCCCCTTGGCTTTCCAGGGGTCCCAGACCTGGGTTAGGACCAAATTCAGTCCCTGATGAGAGAGATGCTGGGAACACAGCCTGTACTGGCCCCTTCTGAGGATGCCTGAGGCAGAACTTGGGGAAGATGTCCAAAGAGAAATGGTGTAAGCCAAGGAAAAAGTAGGCAGCTGTTGTGTAAACCAGAATCTGCAGCCATGGGAGTATTTGAGCTATCTTATAATGCCACCTGGAAGTAATGAGGAAGTACCACAGCTGAGGGACTACTTAGAGGAAGCTGCAGGGCCAAGACCAGTTTGAACCTACATAGAGGAAGCAGGAACTTGCCACAACCTTTAGGTAATGTCTAGTGGCCACACAGTCCTAGGCAGAGGGCTGGGTGGCTCAGTAGGCTGTGAACTGGTTTGCAGTCTTTCGGCCAATATAATTTATCCTGGGGAAGAAGGACTTGTGAGTTACCACGAGAAAAAATATCGTCATATACACTGAAAGAAACCTTAGCGACACTGACTACCATTATGTATCTGATGGCAGCTAGTTACCTGATGCTGGTATCCTTTGCCATTAGAGAAACCTTCAGACCGTGTTACTGTGATGGTAGTTCTTTCTGTATTTCATGTGAAGTTCCACTTGCTTTGTTTCTCCATGGACATTAGACACCACCTGATCCACCAGACACCTCAGGCTAATTTATACATGTGACTATTTCAACCAGAGCATTTGCAAAATCCAGTATGTTGGATCACAGACTCTTCAGGGCCATCTTCTCATTGAGTCATGTGCAATACTGAGCATGCTGCTAGTGCACAACCGATAAATTATAACTCCCTGGAGACTTCCATTTGTCAGAGAAAAATGCATCCATGTTCAATAAAAGATTCTGTCACTCTATTGCTGTCTGCAGCTTTTTCAGATTTATATATTCAGCTGATGATGAGCCATTCAGTGTGATGGGTGTGATGTGTCTTTCCAGTTGGACAGGATGACCACAAATGTTATTAAATTCCACCAGTCTGCTGATGGAAGACAAAATCTGTTCCCACACAATATGACTAGTACCAGCGTAGGAGATAATGCAATATTTATTTATGTACAGGAGGCCATAGATAAATTTCCCATATTGTGAGCCTTGTGGAATACTGAACGCTCATAAATGATGTACCAACTTTATCCTGGCAGGACTGGCAGATATAAACACCATGATGTTCCTGACTGGCTCAGTTTTACTGTCATCCAAATGGCTTACTATATAATGTAAAAGCATGTCTGAGTCAGTCAGTGCCCATTTTTGAGTGTAGCCAGATGGATTTCTACTGTGCAGGCCCTTGTTTGATGTCTAAATTTGCCTCCCACGCACTTTCGGTATCAGCATGCTTGGAAGAAAACCTTGATTTAAGCTGTTTATAGAGGTTCCATGCTCGCATTCACAAATCTTCTGACGTTCAGCCAAAAGGCTGGCTTTAGTCCTCACCAGGAGGAGAGAAACATGCTGTTAAAATTATTTCCGTAAAAAAACACAGACTTAAGTGGGAAGTGGAGTCTTTAATCGTTGGTTTCAGCTGCGGTGGTGTAGGCAGTGTGGCTTTCTCTTATTTCTTCCACTGGGTAGGTGGGTTTCTCTGGCTCTTCCCTTTGAATAGCCCAACTGGCTTTTTTTAAAAACTGCCCATGCAACTTTTTTATTGCTCTGTATATACCCAGCTCCCTGGCAAGAACGGTGGAGACCCTTAGAGCCAGCTGGGAGGAAGCTGAGCTGTTCCAGGATCCAGCAAGGATGTCATCAGAGCAACCTTTGGCTCAGGAACTTTTGACACCTCTCAAGCTAAGGGAAATGAAATTCACAGGTGTGATTGTTAAACTCGATATTTTTTTTCCAAAGTGTGTTATTGAAATGTCGGTAGGATTTAAAATCGGTAATGTTGCATGCTCAGTACTTCTTGCCCTGTTCTTTTAGCTGTATTTTTCTTCTCCTTTATTTTCTAGATCTCCCTTCCTTTCCTTTTAACCCCACTAGATTTTCTTTCTTTTTTCCCTTGCTGTGCTCAGTCCATTTGTTCCAGATCAGACCAAGAAAAGTATGTCTTTCAAGTCCCAGCTTATCCTCCTAACCAATGGGTTTTCTTTTCTGCCTGGGCAGGAGTATCTGTCCATGCCATCACATATTGTTCTCAATTTCTGGAAAAGCAAAAGGAAAGAGGTCCTCATCTAGTCATGTCGTAACAGAGCTAGAATGGTTATAGCAAATGGTGCAAGTCTTGTTAATATTTTGCTTGTTGAGCTTTTCAGTCTCTCACTTTGCTATGTAATTCATATGAATTGTGACCTTTTATCCATTTTTTCTATCTCCCCAACCTATTCCTGGCATATGTTTCTTTCCAGCTAGATTCCTCATTGTTTTCAAACTGCTGAATATTTTCCCTTTTCATTCTTTTTTTTTTCTCTTCTCCTTCTCAGGCTTCTTTCTTTCTCTTCATTTTATTTCCTATGACCTGACCGCTCTTTGCCAATGTATTTCATCAGCTTGGCCTTGCTTGTTACCACATGGATGCTGCAGCTCACTCTTCCTGTTCTCCAAAGTCCTTCCATGTTTAGCTTCCTGCTAAATGCCATTTTTTCATCCCCTCTGCATCCTTGACATAAGAGGATTTGGTCAGGCCCTGCAGCCTTCATCTCAAAGATTAAAAAAAGGGGGAGTTGGGGGAAGGTGAGGATGGATCAAAGGTCCCATCTGAGCCTGGGGGAGGTTTGGGGAGTGCCAGTCTCTGTGGGCAGGGACCCACAAGGACCGATGCCAGGATTTACTGTGCTGGGTATGATCTGAGGAGCTGTATCCCCTGTCTTTGTTTAGCCCTTGCTGCCTAGGGATCTCCAAGTGTGCCAAAACACGGCGCGGGCACTGTGGTTGAATGTAATGTGAGTACCAGTGATGTGACAAGCATCACATCTGGTCATTTGGCATTGCCCAGCCTAGAAATCCTGCCAAGACTTAGAGCCAGGGACCAACGTCTAGGTAGTGATGGGGTCTTCGCTGTTTATGCTTTTTAACCAAAATAGTTTGGGTGTAGTCCTTCCTGGGTTGTACTGATACACCCCATGTTAATTTCCAGGCTTATCAGTGCCCAAGATGATACATATATTGTAGGGACTGGAAAGGAGACTTAGTATGTCTTATGTACCAGGTTTTCAAGTCTGAAGCTACTCTTTTGCTTTCATTTGGTGGGAGTACGAAGCCTCAAATGGCAGCACCTTGTCTCCCATCTCTACCAGAATCCTTTCCTGTTACCCTAGCTGAAGGCAAATTCATGAAACACATGAACAAAAGATGTTATACACTGGCTGTTCTCATGGTGAGAGTATTCTTAAGAGACGATATCAAGCAAGTAGATACATTTCCAAAATGGCCACCAAATTTTGACATATAACACTAAGTGCATGAAGATTTGAATTAGAGTGTGCTCGCTGGGGAGACCTCAGCTACCTGCCTTGCACACTGGCAGCCGCTTACCTATAGAAATTGAAGATTGCTTTTGCCAGTGAGAACGTTTGGAGACGGAGCGAGAGGGCAATATCTGAGGCTAGCGAAGAGCCTATGATGGTGGCTAATGAAGCCAGAAAGAGACTTTTGCAATGAAGCACAGCTATAACCTCCTGTAACCCCAGTCCATGCTACATGACTGAAACCAGGAAATACACTTCGGTATCTTGCCAAAACTCCTCTGAAATGCTCTGATTGAAGCCACTTTGAAAGTCTGATCCTTAGTGGGATTTTTTTTTTTATTTTATTTTTTTTTTAAAAGTAGAATGAAAAATGTTCTGTCACGTTCCAGGTTACAAACTGTAGCTGGAGTAATAAAAGGTCACTTTGCCATTCAGCATCCATTTCCTATTCCTTTGAAGTCCAGCATTTACTAGCAAGTAAACCACGATACTTCAAAAGTTTTACAGCAATGTGGCAAGGCAGAGACCTAAGTACATGAGTAAAATAACTGATTATCTGGTAGTGCCTTTGCTGCTAAACAAAATGGGGCCCACCCTTGTTCTCTCTGTGTCTGTGCTCTGCGCACTCTTCAGAGTTGTCTCTGCCTGGCCTTCTGCGACATATCTTTTATACAAGGGTACATGTCTTTGAAGTGTGTGGAGGGGGGAAAAAAAAGCCTTTTCTTGACGTCTCCTTTGTTATGCGGCTTTCCTTTGCTTGGGAGGATTAGAAAATATTTCATTACCTATTCCCTGTCCTCTTTCTCTCTCCCCCTTTCTCTCCCCAACTCGTCATATCGTGAAAAGAGAGGAAATACCCAGAAAAAAGATGTTTGCCATCCACAAGCAGAAGAAAAGAATACGGGAGGCTGCAGTGTTTCTTAAAAGGTAATTTCTTTTGCCAAGCTGCCCTTGTAATCAGATAGGAACATCTGGAAACAAACAAGCAAACCAGCTTTCTCTGGTTATGGCCAGGAAGGAAAATGTTATTAAAATTATCGGAGAGCCTTTTCTCAGGGATCAGTGCTTGCAAGCGCTCCAATTTTATGCCATGATGTGAGAGGCCAGCTGTGCACTGGGGACGATGCGACCTTTCAGCTGCAGGGGGCAATCCAGCACAACCCAAGCTGGTTTGTCAGCCCTTGAAATAATCCAACCATTTCTGACAACAAAGGCCAAAATTGTGCTCACGGTTTGGGGACTGCAAGGCTACGTTCTAGCGCAAGGATCAGTCTCCTTTGTGCTGTGATTACGTATTGTGTGAAAAACCCTTCATCAGCTGCTGCCGCGTGTCCACTGGGTGCGACGGAGTTGCCCATTTTCTCTCCAGCAGGTTGGTTTATTAGGGTGAAGAACTTGTGCTAGCCCTGAAGTGCTGGCCTAGAGACCGGCTGTCCTGCCGGACTCCCTGCGGCTGCTCCCCTGCCGTGCCATCAGTAGGAGTTGCTAGAAAAAAAGGAAGGCTTAGGAATCTGTGTGTGTTGTTTCCTGCTTTAAATGTGAGTCCTAGCACGGCCCAAATGAAAGGTATTTGGCAAAATCATAGTAAGCACGATTGCTGGAAACAGTCACATTGGGTGCCAAAAAGCGGTCAAAGCCTATGGCTATGGTGGAGCACTGGTGCAGGGGCAGCGACATGAGAGCTACTGAGGAGGGGAAGGTAGGGAGAAGAGCTCTGACAGCATTTGCTTTCGCATTTAGCCCCTGACACACATGGTGCAAGGCAGTGGAGAAGTATCTTCACCTGCTCCGGGTTTGCCATGGGATGTGTTGTGGTTTGGGCCAGATTGGCCCAATCAGGTGGAACGACAGATGCTCGCTCTCTCCTGTTCCGCTTCGAAGGGAGGCAGGAGAGAGAGAAAAAGAGACTTATCTTGTTTAGAAGGAACTAAACTACTTTAATGAAATATTAATAATAAAATAATAAAATAATGACACATATACAAAACTGTATCGAGATCCCAGGATGACAATCACATCACCAGCAGGCACTGGGGAAGTCACAGATGGGACTCAGTGACAGATGGGAAATGGATTCCGGATCGGGATCAAAGGCAGACAAACAGGCAGAGTCCTCGTCAGATGCCGGCCACTGAAGAAAGAGGGCTGACCCTTTGATGCCTCAGCTTTTATACTGAGCATGAGGCAGATGGGATGGAATACCCTGTTGGACAGTTTTGGGTCACCTGTCCTGTCCGCTCCTCCCTGCAGGTGCGACCCCTCTACGCTTTTCCAGTTCTGATCCTCCAACGGGGCAAGTGACAAAGTTGGCTGGCCTTGGTTGTTATAGCAATAAGGATAAGCAAGAGCCTTTCTGCATCCCATTCCTTGGCATCAACTATAAACATGGGTCTTATCACTCTGAGAGTGAACAGTTTCTGCACAACATGCTGTTAATTTCAGCAGTTACAAGAGGCCTAGCTAAAAAGTAAAATTACTGAACAAAATTGGTCCTGTTTTACCTCAAACCAGGACAGATGATTTAGTGGTGCTCAGAGACAAAGCGGCTCCCTCGAAGGCAGGGCGGCCATCCCAGCACTCTCCGGAGCTGGGCGAGGGAATTACGGCAGGAGGCTTGTTAAGAGCCTCCTCACACAGTTCACTTTCTGCATCTGCATAAGGACTGCAGGAAGCACTTTCCTGAGCCGCTGCCTACCTGCTGCCTTCTGCTCTGGGCTGGTCCCCCTCTGATATCCGATGGTCCCATCCTCGCTGTCAGAGCACGGTTTTTGTTGCAGGCCCTGCGTTTGTCACCACTGCTGGGTTAAGGCGCCGTGCCGTGCTGTGTGGGCACTGCCAGCGGCGAAGTGCGGCGGCCGCCCTGCTGCTTTGTGTCCCCCGCCTGAGGCCAGGTGCAGCCAGTTAGTGGGTTCAGTGCTCGGCAGGACACATGGGGAAGTCAGAAGCAGCTCAGGGAGGGAGGGGATGCTAATGGAGGGACCTTGGACACGGCAGCGGGAAGCGTAGTGCTGGCCATGAGCTGATGGATTAGCTGCGGGTTAATGTCCGTAGAGTAAAGGCACTTGGAGAGGCTCGCACCAGCCTGCCGGCTCTTGCTCCTCTGCCTCCATGGCATAAGCCACCCTGGGCAGTGCTGCCGAGAGCCTGGCTGATCTCCAGTCATGAGCTGTGGGCCACCTCCTGCAGAGGCTTGCCTGTAGCTGTTCTGTGCGATTTCCCCCAGCAGCGCGGTACTAGGGTAGTTCTTCTTGCTGGGCTTTGCTTCTGAGTGCTGCAGATGTTTCCTACACATGCCCTGACATCCAGGCTCGTGAGAGAGACTGCTGGGAGCCTAGCTCACCATCACTCCTGCTGGTGAGCAAGACATGAGCAAAAGCGGTCAAATTCTAATGTCTATAAAAGTCCCTGTCCCGTCTTCAGCATGAGTATTTCCTAACAGTGTCACTTGAAAAGCCTTGCGTGAGACTGAAGATCCTTTCTGATGGCAATGGAAAGGATGTTGATAAGAAAGGGCTTTTGAACCTGGGCAGGTTGGATGGTGAGATGAAGAGGAGTCGGTGCCTCCTGGCAGCTTCCCTCCTGCACGGGGGAGGAGAGTGGGACTCTCTGTAGCAGCTCTTGTGCAGCGACTTAAGTGAGCAGTGGAGTTTATTGCACTTAATTTGCTATGGATTTGCATCTGGTGGTGAGGTTATCTCTTGTCAAACAAAGAGCAAGGATTGATCAAAGCTTGCCCTATGGTTACAGCACGTATAAAGTATCTCCAATGTAGATTTTCTGGCATCTAATGGTACAGTTTTGTTCCCACTAGAAACTTGTTTTAGCAGAAGCAGTACACTTGTGTCAGATTTGGTTAAAACTGGACAACAGGTATGATATTACTGGCAGGAGGCAGAACTGGTAGATGTAGACAGCACAGTCATATCAACAGCATTGCCCCAGAAAGTTGGATTAAAAATTAATAACTGATGTTCTTCTTAAGACCCTTAACATGCAATGCAACCCAAAATATTACCAAAGATTACATCTAATGTTCAAGGAGGTAGGAGGTTAGCAGGTTTTGTCTGGTTATTTGCAATAATCAAACAATGTAGGAAATTTAAGATTTGTGGAGCTTTTTACAGTGTAGAGCTTGTCTAATGAATAACAAAGAAACACTTTTATTTTTAAATATGAGGAAATGGATTTATTTGTTTGGGGGAGGGGGGCGGGAAGAAACAGTTAGAACTAGAATAACCTTGGGTGTCCCATCAGCTTGTTTGTAACATCCATAGGGAAGGCCAGTTGCACTGAAAAAATTCATGAGGAGCCCACTGCTTTCATCTAAACTTTTCTCAAGTCTTTGGAAGTGCCTATAAAGCAGAAAGGATTAAATTTCCAAAGTTAGATTCAGTAATGAGACATTGATGTTACTGTAAACCTTCCAACTTAAAAAGGAAAAAAAGAAAAGAAAAAGAAAAAAGACTTTTAGAAAGGTTCTGTAATTTCAAACTCCTTGTGTTGGGAAGTGTTTGGGACATCTTGCCCAACTAAGTCCTCTCCTCACCCACCATCAGCAAGTGGCTCCTCTCCCCTCCCAGGACCGAGTCCCCAGCATGGAGGGAGGCCGGGGGTGCACCTGCCTCCCCTTGCTGCCCCCCACCCCTGCTCCATCCTGGGAGGTGCCGCTTGCCCCTCTGGCATGATTCTGCCTCGCTCCTCTTGGGAAGCGGTCACTTCACCTCTGGTGGTGGTTCTGCTTCAGGTTTTATAAATTACTACCCTCTCTGCACAGGGCTGGCAAAGTGGAGCTTTTTGTTTGTATAGCTGCTCTAGATACAATTTTATTATTAATCACATCAAGGGAGGCTCAGAGGTTTTTAGGGCTAGAGGAGACCATTACTGTAATCTAGTTTGGAAAATTTCTTCCATAGTGTTTTGGGGTTTTGTCAAAAAGAAAAATGGTATTTGTTTTCCTTTGCCCTTAGGCCTTAAGGTGTAATTTAACTTTTTCATAGACCAAACAGTATCATAGAATAATCATAGAATTTTCAAAAAGTTTTTTCATTTACTGGATATGTTTCTGAAAATTACTTTTGCATATTGAAATAAAAATCTACCCTGGTTTTAAATGGGGGGCACAACCCCCACAACCCCCCCCCAATAAAAATGCAGACAAACTGTGATGCCACAGGAAAGTCCAAGGAAGAGGGCATGGACACAGCACAGCAGGATCTGCCCAGTGAAGATCAGGAGGGTTTTATCTGTATCTGAATAACAAGCTGAAATGGGTCATAGAGGAATTCTGCTCACATTTCTGACAGCAGCAAAACTTTCAGCTATTCTTGATGTTCAACTCGAAGGACTTGCTTAATATTCAACACTGGTTTCATCATCAAAGAAATTGAGGCAAAATTAAAAATTCTTTTCCTGGGTCTGTTATTTTCACAGCTTCTACTTCCTTTCAATTTTGATACCGCCATCCATTTTGATAAAAGAAAATGATGTGTGAGGAACAAGGCAGGCAGGAAGGAGACAGAACGAGAAGTGCCGTTCAGCACTGAGTTCACCTTTGCAGAAGTTTATAATAAGGTGTCTGCAGATCACTCCCCGCTGAAAGCTCTCACAAATAACACCCCTGCTCATGGAAAGTGAATTAAACCAGTCCTGCTGCACACGGCTGCTGGCGAGCAGCGCGGCATGCTCTGATCTCTGAGCAGTTGGTCTCTCTCGTCTAGTGCTGCACAATTTCTTTCTACTCTTTGCTGTTGAGCACATATGACTTCTGTGTTGTTTTTGCGTGAGTGTGTCTTGTCTCCCCACTCCCTGAAAGCTTTTTGTTGGCAGGAAAGGCTTCCAAAAGCTTGTTAGACTTATTGATCTGGATCGGCTCCTGGGGCTGGCTCTTAGGATCCAGAAGAAAGCTCTTTTCATGGAGCCTGGTTTGCAAAAGCCGTCATTCCCCAAATGAATGCGTGAAGGAGGAGCCTGGCCCGTGTGGACACCTTGAAGGGCATCATGAAGGTGGTCTAGGGCTTTGGAGGGACCCACTGGAGCTCTGAATTAGGGCCAGCCCTGGCTACGTCACTGATTCCCAGTGCAACCTTGAGCAAGTCACTCAGTCTGTTCCCACGTGCAATGGTCAGGAGCTGCACGAAGGATGTAATGCAACTCTAACTGATGCTCTGAGACTGCATTTGCACTGCCGTCACAGGGGAAGCACCTCCATTGCACTAACCCCGGCAGTGCAAACCCTGGTAGCAACCCAGTTGCAGCATGACGGTGCTCCGTGTGTGTGGATTTCCCTTGTGGGACAAGCAGTCTACTGGTGATGGCCGCATAGGCATAGCCATCAGAAGAGGATGAAAACAGGAGGTTTTCTGTGATGAAAGGAAAATTGAATGAATTCCTGCCAGTGCTTTAGACTTCAGTAGGCTGTTAAGTACAAAAATCAATGTTAATGTAACATTACAGCCGAGCTTTTAAACCTGCTAGTTAACCTGTGGAGCTCAGCCTGTAATCTCATAACCCCTTTTTGAACTGTACATAGGCCAGTATCTAAAACATTGCTTACACAGAAAAATGGTGAGGTATTTTGCTTTTCCATAACTCCAAAAGAGTTTTGCAAAACACGAAGTAAAATTTGCCTCAGAACAAATTAAATATATGGAAAATCTCACTTTAGAGACTGACATTTTCAAAAAGTTCCCGCATGTTTTCCAGAAGACAGAAAGAAAGCCAGCTCTCATCTTTAAGTGTTTATTTGCACACTAGTGTTTTTCAAACCCCCCTCCAGCAGAAGAAGGTAAATCTTTGAATGTAGCTTTGGACAAGATGCTGTTCAGATTAAGAATGTCCTTCTGTGGTCACACACTAATTGGTACGATGGGATGCCCATCCCTGCTGGGCCTCAAGGCATCATGGCATTTGCTGATGTTGCTGTTGGAGTCACTCTTGTTGCTGGCAGTTAAAAGTTGGTCTTGTGATTGTAATGTGTATTCATACTCCATATGACTATCAGCAGTTTTTCAAATACTGTTCCTTACATGGTGCCGCTCTTTGCATAAGAAAAAATGCTTTAATTTACATAGTCTCCAGGGGGATGGCAAACAAAACCTGTAGCCTGATTGTTTTTCCTGTCATTATCTATTTTTCTGAGAACTTCTTGCATGTCACTTTGCTGGTATAACCTGATAATTTATTGCAATTAATAGACATGGAGTTACTAGCAGCAGAACATAGGGGGTATTTGCTGTTTTAGTGACCCTTGTCTTCTCTTCCCGTAATAGCTCATGCAACTCATACAGTCCCAACTGAAGCTTTGGATCCTCCAAGGCTTCAGAGGAGATAAAAGACTGTAGTAGCCCAGAATGGTGTTCTACATCCCCTTTCATGTGATCCATCGTGGGGATGGGCCCAGATGCACTTGCTTGTGGTTAAAAAAAGGAAATATTTTTAAAGCTGTGTAGACATTATCATAGCTCGTATGTATGGAAGGGTCAAGCTAAGGTTGTCATGGGGATTGTGTCTGAAATCCTGGTGGCACTGAAGTCTGCGAGAGCTTTGACAGCCCCATTAATTGAGTTTCTGTGGTTGGTAAGCCTTCTCTTCTAGTGTTATTTTTAGTGCTACACAGAGAAATCTGAATGCAATGCAATTCCCGGAAAGGGGCTGAAATGTCAGTGCCCTCGTGCCATTCACATGGACTGCGAAGGAGTGGGCAGAGAGGGTGAGAAAAGCAGGCCCTCTGTCCCACTTCTTTGCTGGTGTGGGCTGGGAGGCTGCTGGTGTTGTTCTGACCTGCTAGAGGCCCAGATTGGAGGTCGTGGTCCCCTTCCTCCCCTCACTGGAATGCATGAAGAAGCTGAGCCCTGGGGGTTGGAACCAGTCTTCCCTGCCCGGATGGCTCTATTTGGGGTGCCACAGTTTGGACTTTGGCATGTGGACAAGCTGTGCAGCCCTTGGGGTTAAGGACTGGGTTAACTGGCCAGGTACCCAAGAGGAGGCTCCAGCTCTGAAGGGGATGCTGTACAGTGGCTTCCTGTTTCTTTCTTCCTCGAATTTAAACTCCTTAAAAACAAATCCCTTCGCTCCCCAAATAAGCTCTTTACTTCTGCCTTTCAACCCTAAATAGCTTAGCATATAAGTAGCTTCTTTTGGAAAAAAAAGTCGATGCTGTCTGTGTTTCTGTGATCAGACGCTCAGAGTGAATTTCAGTCTAATCCTAGTTTTGAAATTGATTCAGCTCAATGACCTTGGGCAAGTTACTTAACCTCTTGGTGCCCCAGTTTTTCCATTTGTACAACAGAGAACCGAATACCCTTGTGAGGTGGATAAATATGTGCTGAAGCTTAATTCAGATATGCCTGTTTTTAGAGGGCTTTGAGCTCTGTGGTTGGAAGTACAATGGAAGAGCAAAGCATGCGTCTTGGTAGGGAGCTTCATCGCCTGGCCTGATCCGTGGGTCTGGTGCACACCCCAGCTCAACCAGAGCCTTCCCATAGACATCAAACTAAACACTAACAGGAGGTTTGTACTTGCTAGGAACGGCTCTGGAGTGGAGATCCCACCTCTGCTTGGAGACACAGCAGAGCAGACTCGCATTGCCCCAGCTAAACGTTATGCTAAGGAGGAACAACGGACGGGGAGATGTCAGCTGTACTTGACCCTCCTGATTTCCAGCCCTATTTGGTTTGAAAGACGACATGTGCAGGCTGGAGGAATTCTGGAAGCAAAGTGGAAGTGTTGGCATGCCCGTTTGCATACTAATACACCCCGAATGCCATTATTTTTCCAGCTTCCACAGCTGTGTTATGACTGTACTAGAGCTGAATTCTAACAACCAGCCAAAAGGTTTGTTTGCATGTATATGTGCACCGAGGTTTTGCAAGCAAAACTGGAAAGCTTTCTAGTTGTCGCAGTTGTTGTGTTGTGGTTGGCTTTTTTTTTTTTAAACCCAGCACACTTTTGTGCTTACATTAAAAATTATGGATCAGCTGTATTTTAACAAATGTCTGTTCCCTGAATTTATGCAGTTGATGGCCTCAGAGCTCAGTTTGAAAGGTTTCCCCCTCTGTATTGCAACTGGGATTTCTTCCATGGATTTATTTTTTTTTTAATAGAAACAGTGTTTTATCTTTGTATCTTTGTCTTGTATAAAAGATAAAAATCTATAGTAATTCTTTCCTATGTAGACTGCTCTATTTTTCCCGTAAAACACTCTTGCAAATAAGTCTGCAGATCTTTCAACACAATGCCTGAAGCATCACACATGATAAATCCTTCCCTAGTCTCAGCTTTCTGTAACCTTCCCCATTCCTCACAATGACACACACTTTCTCTCATTCATCTTTTATTACAATTCAATATTGTGCTTGAATATAATTAGTTTGTATGCAGTGTTCCCTTTCCCCCCACCCCCGTGGTTTTTTTTTCTTGAAAAAGGACAAACTACTTGTTCCCATGCACATTTCATCTGGAAATTGACTTCAGTGTTATAGGTTCCAATATATTTACACAACAGGTAGGGAAAGGTATTGGGAAAAGAAGAAATATTTTTAACATCGTAAACCTCTAGCAAAAATATGTATGTAATAGAATCTGGGACTGTGGTATTACACACATTACAACTGTCACTGTGACTTACAGCCTTAGTTTAGCTGAAAGAAAATCTATAACCCTAGAAATGCAACAATGTCCGAGTCACAGTTCAGAGTAATAAATGTTTTTCACAGAATACTGTAATCCATATTTCCAAAGCTGATACAACAAAGGCATTTCTACTAGAAATCTTTCAATTTCATGGGCGGAGGCTCAGAGAGGGAGAGAGAATGGTTAGGAGAAAGGATAAGCAATAAAATGCCTGTGTTCAGAAATATTAGCCCTTTGGCTACTGCCTTTGGTTGATCGTTCTTGCCCCCGAATTACATCTTAATAAAGTATCATCTATTTTTTGATACCAGTACGAAAAATCAACTTTTAAAGTCCATGCTCTCATTTTAGGGTGGTGAGGGTATTGGGTTGCAGACAGCTTGGCATTGCCCGCATCATGGACATCCTATGTGTTGCACAGTGGTCCCTCTGGAGCAGATGATGGTGTTCAGGTGAGGTGAGGTGTACTGTAGAGATGAAATGGGCTGTTTTGTCTGGTCAGGGACCTTGAACATGCTCCTCCATGGGTCAGTGCTGGGAGCTGCCAGCCGCTGTGCCTTTTTGGGGTCCCAGTATGCAGCCTCCCTGTGCACCCACTGCCGAGACCTTTACCTCCGTGATGGGATGAACCAAGGGCTTGATGGGTGCATTCAAATTCTTGGCTTGGGAACCTGGATGGGGAAGGCTTCCCCCAGATGTTCATTTTTTATTCACCTCTGTTACATTTTCACCAGGAACAGTGTTCCCAGACCAAAGGCAGCGAGAGCCCCGGGGTGTCCTTGTGTCTGTGGCTTTGGTTTGACTTTGTGTACCGGGAGAGAACTTGACCACGTGCCAGAGCAGTGATGCTATCCTGGCAGGCCTTCCTGCTGGTGACAGCAAACAAATATATCACACTACATATTTCCTTTCTCAGAAGGGTATAGTTTGAGTAGCTAAGTAGCTTGTGTTTTGGGCTCCCAAGACCTTCATTTGTCTCTGCCTTCAAACTTCCTGGCAAGCTTGCTCATGTCTATTAATTTTCTAAAATCCATGAAAGCAAAAAAAGAGCAAATTGCATTAAAGTAATCTGTAATCATTTGAGTTACAGTATGAGTGAAATACTCTCATAGCTGAGCAGTTAAAATGGAAATGCAGTGTTGAGAAGCTATATGTGCTGTAGTTTATTGCCCACTATGCACGTTGCAGAGTATCAGGTTCGTTCCAGTCAAGGTTAGTCAGATGTTTGTGTTTGGTTTTATGTTTAAAAAAAGAAAAGAAAAAAAAAAATGAAAGGAAAATGGAGACACTAGTAATAGGAAAAACATCTGCCTTATTAGGCCCTTCATTTGTGTCTTTTCTTTCCTGGTGGGGCTGAGCAGATACACTGGCACCCTGAGCTGCTGAGCAGGGTACGTTTCCCAGCAAGTGTGCAGGTGGCATGGAAAGGCCAGTAGGTTGGTCTGCGCTGAAGAACAAAGCTTTTAATCAGAAACGCAGAAGCTCAGCATTTCTAGTTGTATTATCATCTTGAAGCATTGCAAGCGCTTGGTATATATAGCACTAACATTGCCCCTACTATGCTGAGACATCATGCTTGCTTTAATGCACAGTACTAAAAATTTCAACTTCACATAAATTAGCTTTATTAGCTACTTTACTTAGTCATCATTCCTATTACTGCTTCATTAGATATCTGATTCATAATCATTGACTTATGAAGAACAGATTGCAACGAGTTTTCCCCCTCCTGTCTGCTCCTCACCTTCCTGTGCTTCAGTGTGCATTCAGAGCAATGCAACGGTATGACGGATAACACCGATCCCTTTTGAATCTTCATGTGGGACAGCCTGAAATGCTCTGCCCTTGTAAGGCTGCGTTTTCCTCTCAGACCTACTGTAGGAGGTTCTGTCATTCTTGATGGGAGTGTCTGACTCACGAGGATGAGCTAATTTTGTTGGCAAGATCCTGCTTTCCTGAGCCAGGACAATCATATTTTTTCTGGTGCTTGGGTGGTTGTGATAGGGGTCTGAAATATTGCATGTGTGTAATATAGTCAAGGCACAAAAATATACTCCCAAAGTGGTGACACTATGAACAGTTTACTTGCCCTTGGTACGCAGGACAGCAGACATCGTGAGGGCATTTTTCCGTCTCACCAATCTGAAGAAGCAGTTGATCATCTGTTTTTTGTGTCAGGAGACTACATGGCTCTGAAACCGGTTTTTACAGCCACCTAGGCATGACTTTAAAGTTGGGTGCAGGATGTGGCCCTTCTGCTGAAACACAGTTATAAAGCAACTGGGGTCTCAAAAAAGTTCAGGTGATGCCCGGGGTTTATCATGCCTGTTCCTTTGGGTGTTACGCTTGTTGTAGGCTCTGGGAGCACTCAAAGCATGGTGTTGGATGTTTTGGAAGGAGAAGGTATGTCTTCTTGCAAGAAAACTGACCTTTCTTTATATGGTTTTTATTTGCTGCTATCCTTTGCTCTTTGATTGTTCTAGCAGCACTGTCTTCAAGTACTAGAGTTTCTCTAGTGACTTGTAATTCAGTGGCAGTGTATGTGTCATACCAGCGGTCCACATGTTTCTTGTTTGGAAAGAGGTGGCTTTTACCAGTGCTTACAAGAAAAGCTGTGCGTTTCCTTCAGATTGCCCAGAAAGAATTCTCCTGTCATCAGGCTATTCTTTCACAGTGAAATGGGAAAGTTTTGCTAAAAGAGTCTTATATGTAGCGGGAAAGGATTCAGCTGCAGGGACGTGTGCATCGCACGGCTAATGCTTGCAACTCATCATGCCTCAGATGAAAGGCTCTGGCCTTGTGAAAGGGTTCGCGCTGGTTTTCCTTGCTGCAATGAGAAGAAAATTTGAAAATCCCAAATGCGTTGTAGAATTCCTATGACCTTTTGGTAACTTTTTAGACACATGCACTTGCTAAGCTCTAATATGCATGTGGTCACTGAACTGGCACTCTTCAAAATTAAATAGACCTAATGCAAATTACTAATAATCTGAGAAAGCTTTGTGCTAAAGAGGCTGTAGTAAAATTTCACAAGAGAATCCTCTTCTGCGGGCTATGTTAAATGGCCTTGTTAGACATTCGAGTATTGAGTGTCATTATGTAGTGATTTGAGAGGGACAGAAAAAAATCGTAAAACTGCTAGTAAGGTTCTCACAGCAGATCTATTATGGCTAGTCTCACTAGTAATAATTTAGAGTTTTAATTTTCTCAAGTGTCCCACAGGTTTACTATATCCAGCCAAATGGTTCATGGAAAAGTTGGCAGAATGGAAGCTTTTTATGACCTGTCCCCGCTGGTGGCTTTTTATAGCTTCACCTCTCCCCGCCTCCCCCCGCCCTACAATATGTGTGTGCCACACGCGTGCACATCCACACAGATATATCAGGAGACTCAGGGAGCTGTCGGAGTTTGTCAACTCTCAGCTAAATTTACATGGTTCAGAAACCAGCAGCATCTCGATGCATGGTCTTTTTTTCTCTTGGTTTTAAATATATATGAAAAACGAAAACCAAAGGTGGATTGATTGATACAGAGGCTCAAAGAGTGATAGTGGGTTCCCAATTTGAATAGCCTTCCTGAAAAAACGCACCTCCGTCTCTGGGTTTTACTCATCAATCAATATCCATCTGTTTGAAAAGCGAAGCACCTGCTGAGAAGCTGGTAAGACCCCTGGCACAGAGTGTAAATACCCTGAACCATGGGATTTATATCAGCAGGCAGGGGGAAAAATATATTTTCTACCTAATCAGCACAACGCAGACAAAGTTATCCACGCTGGGTGCCAGTCTCAGGATTCGGAGCCATCTGGCGCTGACAAACAGGGATGGGAGGGTACGTGCCTTGGTGTTTCTGCTTCAGGGACGTGGTTAGCCAGTGCTCCTCGGGGTGCAGAGGGATGCTGGGGCTTTCCCGACTCCTGCCAGCCACTTCCCGTGGGCAGAGCTGGCCGCAGGTGTGGTGGGCTGGGACACCTGAGCCGGGGATTTTAAACAGAAGTGTTGAAATTAGCTTCAACATCTGCAAAAACTCTTTGACAGAGCCTCTTGCAGCAAAGTCCCCAGAACATGAATTTTGACAAGGAAAGAGCCCATTATTATCAGTGATGTTTCAACCATTATTTTATGAATATATTCAATGACAAGAACTAGCTTGTTTCCAAGACAACAAAATTCAAACCCTGTCCATGATTGCTCTAAAGGAGGCCTCCTGTCATTTCGTTCCTTTGAAGAAACTCACGATTTGATGGGCAAAATGCCAGAAATAATTAGACAGAATAGCACCATAAACCCCAATGGAAGCAAAATATCTGCTGTAAGAATTTCCCACCAGAAATCCTGAAAATCAAATCAAAGTCTGGATAAAATCTTTTCTGTTGAGTATATGAACAAAAAAAGAAAAAAAGAAAAAGTGGGTGGGAGAAGACTATCCAGTTTTCTACCTCATCAAAGAGAATACTAAAAACTGTCTTTGTGACTTGCTTGTGTCTTCTCGTGAAATAATAAGTGGGCAGGGCAATCAAATTTAAAGCAGTATTCCCCAAAGCAAGGTCAAAACTGCTAGAAATGTTCATTTCATTTTTATTTGCTTTTCCTGTGAGGTACCCACTGTGGCTATAATTTCCCATTCTTTATGGGGAGATCAAAAGATTTGTGCCGTGCAGGGTAGGAATCAATTCAGTCATCCTGGCAGCACGCCAATCTTTATTACGTTATTTGTTAACCCGAGTTATTGCAGAATAGAGTAACTGTTCCGTGGGATAAATGAGGGAGTTTTTCTTGCTTCCTTGACCTTGATTTCCACGCTCGCGCCTTGTCCTCTCAGCACCCACATGCAGATAATGATTGTCTGTATTTGAGTGAATGAAATATCACTGCGGATCCTGTGCCGAAGGAAATCCTTGATTCAGTGGTGTGTAAGCTAACCAGTAGCCTGCGTTGTTTGCCTTTGCACTGTGCAGCATAGAGAGTCTCAGGTATTTCGTACAGTGGGTGAGTCTCCTCTCTTCACCGGCAATAAAATCAGCCCTGGTGACAAGAGCTGTATTTGCTCTTTTCTTCCTATTAGGCCATTTGTGTAACACTTAAAAGCTAAATAAATCAGTCAAGTGATCGTCCTTGGAGTAGTTGTGGAGTTTTTTAAGGAATCTTTTTCATTAAGGCTGTGAACAGTGATATATTGTGGGAGTTTTAGGGATGTACATTTGGGGTAAGTTAAAACCAACTTGGAGTTTTGCCTAAGTAAGCACCACAGTTTCAAGTCTACTGGGTTTCTCATTGGGATTTTTTCATGTATATTTTCTCAACAGCAAAATGCAGGCTTTGCACAGTCGTATTTTTCATAGAGAAACTGGAGGGTAGGTTCTGTTTTGCACTGAACTGATCGAATTCAAAATATGCTTGATGCCAATCAAATCGGGTAGCTTTGGGATCGAATCAGCATTCATCTGTGTCCCAAGGAGCAGCTGCAATGACCTCTGCTAGTGGAAATTTGTGGGCATTGTGCCCCACTGCTGCTCTGAACCTAGATGCCATGGCCAGGTGCATTTCCCATGCTACACAGAGCTCTCCGATTGAAAGAGCCGTGCTGGAAGTCATTGCCACAGGGTTTTGCAGTCGTGCTGGGGGACGGAGTGTGGGAGGGGAGAAGGGACAGCCTGCAGTGAGATGTTTAGGAGTCTAAGACAGACCTAAGGTTTAATTTCATTGAGATAGTAGTAGCGGCGTGTCGATATGTAGCCTGCACTATGAAATGTCAACCTGGGTTGAAGCCCTCCCTGGCTAATTTAATTCAGTATAACAAAATTAGAGATTTTAGTAAGGGAGAGAGAAGAGGAACAAAACTTGCAGATTCTTTCAGAATGCTCTCCACTGCTAAAAAGCAGATTTTTAACTCTATTTTGAAATAGAAACAATTGTCAAAATCTCAGAATTTTTCATGGGACAAGTATCCTTCATGAGAACAAATCCTAGTCACTAACTTGCAGACCAAAGTTAATGGCATTATTTGATGCCAAAAAAGTGCAAAACACTGAAAAATGGAGAGTGTGGAGAGAACCAGGAACTGGGGAGGGAGTCGATACATGCTTGGAAACAAAGAAAAGGAAATACCTGCCTTTTGTTGTCCCTCCCATAATATCCCCACGTTGGTGGGGAAATCCGGGAGATAGTTGCAGGGACAGACAGGGAAGGCTGGGCTGCTGCCACCCAGTGCTGCAAATCCGGGCAGGGAAGGGCGAACGCTATGGCAGCGTGTGGGAAGAGAGCCAGGGCAGGGCTCTAGGGACCTTTCAGGTTTCTCCTTTTGAGACTTATCTCCAAGGCTCTGTGCCACAGTTGGATATAGAAGTCAAAGGGGAGTCCTCTACCTGCCTGTCAGGGGAATGTTTTAGGTCACCAGAGAGGTGTTTGGCAGTGCCACTGGCTCATCCTCCTGGCCAGATCCTGCAGACCCACAAGAAGAGTAGGACCAGAACTCAGATGCAGTTTCCTCTCGTGGCAGTCCCAGTCCCTTCCTGATGAGGCTCAGTCTGGGCTGTGCCAGTCGCGCTGAGTGGAGTGGGCTATCTAGAAAACAGCATTCAGCCAGGCTTTGTGGTGGGCAGGGCAGGGCAGGGGAGAAAAAGATTCTCTGCCTTCACCAAAAGGCCCAGTACAGAGTCCTGAATGCTGCTTTTCAGAGTGTTTTTTCCCATTCTGCTCTTCCATAGTCTGATGCTATAATCTGAAAATACCTCTGCCTCGCAGTAGGTTGAGACAAAGGTGTTTACAAAAGCACTAAGCCTGAGAATCCAGCCACCCAGCATCAAAATGGGAAACTTAAATTCATAAGCTCTCTCCTTTAAACTGATGGAAATGGATCCAAACAAAACAAAGCAAAACAAAAGCAGTAGGTAAACATGTTGGAATGTACAATGGATAATGGATATTGAGGGATGATCTAGTCATGCATGCTAAACAGATACATTTATGAGTATAAATTTAATTAGCATCTGGAAATTAACAAGGCTAGAAAGAAGGGCAATGTGTTTTTAAGTGAAGGCGATGAATAGGTACTGTTTGGTGCATATAGATAAATGAGGATTTAATTTGTAAGTCATAATGAGCCAGGTGCCTATAAAATAATTTCTGTTTTTTTTTTTTCTGCTGGATATCACAGAAGATAATGGTGTAACATGTCAAGGACAGTCTGTGTCTACGTTTTCACCTCTTTTGGGGGAAAATATTTTTAAAATAACTAACTAACTAAAATTCATTTCCTTTGTCGTAAACTACTGGTTTTGGGAGTTTTTTTGTTGGTTTGGTGGGGGGGGGGGTTTGTTAATTGAGGAAATTATATGTCTTTGCTAATTTTGCATTCAAAAACCAGCCAGCCTTTGTCAAAGAGGGATTTAGTTGCTGCTCTGATTTTCATTCTTCAATCTGTATGTTGGCTGAGGCAGGTTGCTGTGGAGAAATGCTAGTCTGAGTATGTCACCTACGTGTTCCCATGTGGGAGTGGGGATGCATTTGAAGAGGAACTGATATTTTGTAATGTTCGACTCTGCAAACTTTGCTTTAAAAACAGAGCATCACTTTAAAAACCAAAGCACTGGTTTAAAAACATAAATTTCTGGATTTCTTTAAAAACAGAAGTTAAATTGAGTACTGTACGATGCTATGAATTGCCTTTTTCCTGTCACCTACAGGACTTTCATCCATCTTCTTAAGCATTTCAGCAGTGACTACTACCACTTGGACTGAAAAATTAATGATAGCAGGAGATCCTGTTATCCCAGTGATGGATAGGACTGTAAAGGTTACATGTTGGGTCTTGGTGATGTTCAGCAGAGTGAAGGAAGATTAGGGCAGCCGTTTTTTCTGTTTTCCCATATTTCGGGGAGTGCTTCTGCTGTCTCTGGGTGTTGGGGTGTAAGCAGCACAGACCTTGTAGCTGGGTAGCAGAGCCAGCCTCTGTCTCCATACTGCTTTTCCAAGTGCTGCAGCAGCTTCTTGGATTTCCAGCAAAATTTGGGGTGCTTGCTTGTCTGTTTATGCATTTTCTTGCAGAGCTGCTATTCTTCAGAAAAATGGAAGCCAGAGAAGAGAGGTTTCTCTTTTCAGCTGCTAGCCAAGCAAAGCACAAGTGAAATCTTACGAGAGAAAGTAAAGGCATTTTTCTTCAAACCAAATGTCATAGGGCTACTGCGAGCAATAGCTGCATGCAAATTTATTCAGGAAGAAAGATTTCTCTCTCTCTCTCTTTCCCTCTCTCTCTTTTATACGGAAAGGTGTTAAGTAGCCTACATAGGCATTGCTCCCAGTGCCTCATGCAATCAGTAACTAACTTTACCTTGTACAGGAATGAAAGGGATTCCACCAGAGTGCAAAGGACTTGAGGAGGATGAGTATTTTGGTGAATTTTTGAATATATAGTTTTGGATTAACATACCAGTGATGAACATATCTGCTTTAAATGGCCTTGTGGTGGTGGGGGAAGACCCAGCACCCTCTTACTGACAGTTCTTTGCATTGTGATAAATTTAACATGGCAGTAAAGAAGGGTTTACGTTTGTCGAAACGTCTTTTACAAACAACAGTTTCCATCCATTTAATAATGACCCCGCTTTCCTCATGAGAATAGCACCATTACCAATCTGTTGGTATGGTTTCTGCAGCGTGAGGCAGCACTTCCTATGGTACTTAATCGTCTCACCCATCTGTGGAGCGTGAGGCTCAACAGAAGACACCTGCTTTCTCAAATGGTGTTTTTAAGGATCAGATCCATTGTGTTGATTGCATGAGGCCTGTTACGTTGGTTGTGTTTTAGGAGAAAGATGGGTAAAAGCCAGGCTTCCTACTAGGCATGCGACTTAGCAAAAACAGCCTCTAATTAAAAAACCAAAAGGCGCACGCACAAAAAGCCCACATGCAAACATCCCTCTCTTTGCATAAAGTATTAAAGTTCAATAAAGGATTTGTCATAAATTGAAGCTAATGGTTAATTTAATATTGCTTCATGCTCTTTTGGATATGGAGAGTATTGCCTAGATTTGCTAGGGTTAACATAAGCAGGGAGGGATTGAGATGTTGCCTGTGGTTTAGCCCATGAAAGCTTTGCTTTATTTCAACTTTTTTTTTTTTTTAATCTGGGAAAGCCCCAGAGTTTCAAGATGGACTCAGGACTGGCAGCCCAGCTTTGGAGTTTGGAAACCTTTCATGGCTTAAGCTCTGCCAAGTTATTGTTGCTCAGCCAGATCCTGCGAGTCAGGGACGCCGGTATCTGCCTTCTCCCTCAGCCAGGCCAGCACCCTCGGTGGTCCCGGACCATGCGAAGGCACCACAGAGCTGCCGGCAGCCCTCGATATGCCACGGCATCTCTGTCCTCACATCTCCTGGCAAGTGGCATTTGCAAGGCCACCTAACTCCTCCTCATGGCTAATGAACTGCTTGCTGCTTCAGCATAGGATTGACTCCAAAGAAATGCTTGGCGGAGAGATTGCCAGATGGCCTTCATAGGCTGGCCCACCTATGAAAAAATGTGGTTATAGGAAAAGTGAAAAATTCCTCAGGGCGACCCTGAAAGCACTGGGATGCAACAGGCCCCGGGGCACTTTGTGTTTGCTAGGCAAGGCACTGACAGCCAATTTGTTCAAGGGCCTGACCCAGGAAAAGGGTTTGTGGCCAAGAATTGTGAAATGGGAGTGACTGCGGGGTCCTTGTCCTGGCGAGCATCATCGCCAGCAGCTACACCGTTACAGGTGGGCTGCAGACCCTGCTGGCAGAGCCCGGGGCCCCAGCTGTGGGAGCAAGGCAACTGGAGAAAGCATTTTGTGAGAGGCTGCATGTTGCTTTCCCGCAGTCATGATTCATTTCCTTATGCCTTATAGAGCGGGAGAGGACAGGTTAGGAACTGATGTCTACTTTGCACTTCCCTGACCCTCCTGAAAAGTGTGTTTTAAAAGCCAGAACTTTGTAAATTACCTCTTGGCCAGTTTCCCCTTTCACTGGGCTACCTCTGGACATCTGGCTGGCCAGAGAGGGGTCCCTGCACTCTCCCTCTGCCATGGGGAGCGGAAACGCTCCAGTCTCCCCTTTGCAAATAAATGTTGTAGAAAAGGTTTCTTCTTGCTCAGCGATTATGCCATCCTCACTGCTGCGTGAAGCAAACCTGCCCTCCCTCGCCCCCAGTCCCCATCCCCTCCCCGGCCTTCTAAATAAACACTTTTAATTACAAGGTGTAGCTGACATGATTATATGTGTGAGTTGGTATATATGCCCCTTAACATTTTTGTGCATTTCGGAACTTTAGGCCTGGCAGAAATAGGACCCTAGAAATCCAAGAAGTCTTGCCATATACTATAGGATGTTTTAAACCTAATTATACAGACCTTGGAGATTTATATAAACTTTGGGTAAAAATGCCTAGCTATATTTATCTATTCCTGAGCTTTGCACCTGTATGCCACCGATTTAAACAGGACTGCCACACAAGTGGGGGTATGGTGAGGCTGGACTAGTGTTGTGTGAGAGGGACTCTGAAGCTGCACCCATTTGTGTAACCGCTAAAAGCTTACATTGACTAAAGCAAGGGGGGATCAGGGTAGTAGTCACCAGAAATTACTAGTAACATCATCGTATTAGCATTCGCAGTTGCTGAAACTTCCTTTTATTGAAAAGGTAGCTTCCTGCTGCTAAAAACGAAGGTTTTACTGGGCTGTGCAAACCTGGAGTGGAATGTTAAAAGAAAAAGCCAGAAAGAAGGTTTGGTTGTTGAGTTAATGGATTTTCTGTTCGCTTTATGTTGGCTCAGATTGCCGGCAAAGCCTCAGGAACAGTGATGAATACGCTCTATAACATCAGCTCCTAACACAGCCCAGCACTGACATCGTGGAAGGCAGGCTAGGAGCAGGCTGGTGACACTGCCCCTCTGCCAGACCTTGCTGAGATGGAGCGCCTGTCCCCTGCTGAGGTCTGCCACCCAAAAAGGCTGTAATAAGATAAATAGGTTCATAAATGAGCCACGTGCGCAATCCTCTGGTTAGCTATACTAAAGGAAAGTTTAGGGTTGACTTGCTCCCAGCCTACAAGACAAAACTGAAGTTAGCCAAACTCAGATCAAAATCATATAGGTTGTAGTGGATTTTCCATCAGTGGAAATTCTTAAAACTTAGACTGTATATTTCTAAAAAGCTTTTGATTCAAACAGAATCCTGAGAAAACCTGTGAGAGACCTGTGTTATTTTGGGAGATCACAAAAAAAGGCCACATCTGTAAATTTTAGCATCTGTGATCTCAGATGAGTTGGTTACTGGCTTGTCTTTGGCAAGCAGGAGGGATGGGAGCATATTTAATAGTTCTGTAGGGAGGCAGAGGGGAGTAAATGGACACAAAAGAAACTAACATTATCTTAGTCTATGAAAGAAACACTACAGTAATAGGAAATAATAGACTAGTAAATTTGATTTCAGTTGCAGGCAAGTTCCTGGAGATTTTAAGAGCTGAGATCACAAAATATATGGGGAAGTGTGCTCTGATAAAAGTTACCAATGTGTCTTCAGGGGGAATACGCTTTATATGGCAAGGCTAGGAAAGTTATTTTGTGAAGCTCATTGAGAGAAAAAAATGTGGTTGCTGAAGGAAGGGAAACAAATGTAAAGCACTTGGATTTTGCATTAGGTCAAATGACATTGGCTAGAATTGAGAAGAGACCCATTTCTGTAGATATGAGACCCATGTGATGACCACAGATAAGTAGAAGAATAAGAGTGGGTAAAGAAGATATCAAAGAAAATAGAAGGATGATCCTTAAAGAAGTAATTTTCCATTTAGTGTGCCAAGGATGGATTCAAAAGCGCTTGGTGCTAGTTTACCCTCTCCACACTGATGGCAATTCAAAGTTCATTTTTAAAGGAAAGACTGAGCACCTTTGGAAATTCTGTAAATGGTGTCTGGATCTTTTGAACTGAAAATACATCTCACATTGCAAGAAACATGACTGTAACCTAGGAAAATGACAAGTGAAGAGGATTTAGATTAGCGTCCCTCTACAGGCATAGTGAATTTGCAGCAGGTGCAACTGTACCTTAAAAAAAAAAAAATCCATTGCCTCCTCCTGCCCCCCCCCCCAAAAAAAAAGAACTCCTCAAACAGAACTGTAGGGCAGAAGGTAATGAGTAGGACAAGATGGAGGGAAATTATGGCTTTAGGAGACATCAGATGCCTCATGGAACAAATTCAAGACTCCTGCTTTCTGCTAAGATTCATCAACAGTAAAAATAATGACTGGATAATATTATACTAAAGACACATCAGGGTCTTTTGTGCCCTGTTATGGAAAGCAACAGAACTCACATGAATTCCTCTCCAAAATGTAGTGTCTTAGTACTAAATCCATCAGGTTGATTCCAATGATTATGGTTTTCCAGTTTTCCAAACCAGACCAGAAACTGTTTAAAACCAGGAGTATTGCTGCAGCCATTAATGACCACAATTACATGCTGAATCAAATTACTGATGGACTTCAGACCTTATTTCTACCTATTCTATTTCTTTGTTTGTACCTCCATGCACAGATCACGTTCATAATTTTTATTCAATGAATTAAGATTAAGACAGGCACGAGAAGTAATTCTACCACGTGTTTTTATTTAATCTAGTGCTTTTTCCATGTAAAAGAAATACCAAGATGAACATGAAATGCATTATTCTAATACTGAGGTTAGTTCTTGGTGCCAGTTTCTCATCCTAGTGAGACTTACTATGCAGGTGAACCATTAAGACCTGTTAGAAAGCATTACAGAGGGAACTAGAGGGTGTCTGGAGATAAGAGATTGACCTGTAAATTAATTGCAGTTCTGGACTGTGCGTGTTTAAAGGAAGACAGAATAATTGCGTGTTGCCTGCAAACAACCTGCTTACCACTCTTCACATTCTCGTTCCTACCAGGGCATTGCTGTGGAGAGGGGAACCTCCCACCCCACCGGTGACCAGCGGCTACCGATCTCTCCCTGGCTCCTTGAGGCTGTTGATAGACATTTTATCTTGGGTCTGGCAGCATGATCAATGCAGGAGTGGTGGTAGGGAGACATTAATTCAAACCAAATCACTGCTCTGATTTAGTACACTAAAATGGTTGTATACTACACAGACTCCCTGGAGCAATTATTCAGGATCCTCGTCATCTGCAGTGGGTATGTTAAACCTTTCTGAATTTTATTTGAGCCATGTTTTACCTAGTGGAAGCTCTCCATCACCTCTTTGATTGCCTGCGCCTTACAGTGGCCATGAATCGCATGTCAGTCATCTGCCCTCTGTGAAACCGTGGTGGCGTTTTCAAAGCAGGCTTGTACTCTGCCTGCGTGTGTGTGAGCAAGAGACCTGTGTGAAGTATTATCTACCTCGCCAAGTCACTAAAAAGAAATAAGTACAGTCTCAGCCATAATGTAAAAAAGCTGACCAGAGAAGAGAGGATTAGTGGGGACATAGCAGCTATTGTGGCTCTGCCACCAAATGAATGGTGTAGGAGCATAATGTATATGGCTCCCTCTGTTGTGGCCCTATATATCTGTGGAGCAACATCCAACACAAGCATAGCTGAAACCCCGCAGAATATAATGCTTGGCATAGCTACCCAGCCGGGGAAAAGCAATGAGTAATACAGACTCTGTATTGGCATAAACGCCACTGCCTCTGTTTCAAATTTAAACAATATTTTGACCTTCTCATCACAGAGGCTTCACTTTCTGATTTCCTTTTTAGCTTTTTCTCTTATTTTTGTTACTCGAGTTAGATCTGTTGCAGGAAGATCAGAGCAGCACTCGTGATAATGATTTGAACCAGAAATTAAAAAGTTTTGACTGACAAACATTTAAGTTGAATATGTAAATTGATTTTGCAAGCTGGGACATTCATACCCCTGCTAATTCTTTAGAAGATCAGAAAACCAATGTAATTTCATAGTTATATTTATGGCTATCTAATGGGTTACACACTTTCCCAGTATGTCTAAAACATCATTATAGAAGTCAACATTTCTGTAGAGTTGAGAAATATGAGTGAGAAAGGAAATGTTTGTGTAATTCAGGTTATGTGTTTATATTGGGCTTATTTTTTGATAGCTGCTAAGAGCTCATACAGCTGTTTGAAGCCAATGGGAGATGAAAGTGCACAGCAGCGCTGTAGCTTCATTTGAGTAACCTGTGAACTTTTCAGGCAGGAAATAAAAGAAACTTCTTGTTTTGTACAGTTCCTAATTGAATTGTGGACTTTTTTTTTTTTTTTTTTTAATCTGGGTGGAGACCAAAAGATTAAATGGGCTCAAAAAAGGATTAGACACTCTTTCAGAGGGGTAGGTCAATTGGTGGTTGTCAAGCACAGTGAGACTAATGCAGCTTCTCAGTGAAGAAGATCTTAACTACCCATCCCCAGGAGCAGAGATGGTGGTTGGGGAGCCGGCAGCCGCCTGTCCCTGCCCCGTCAGAGTCCTCCCTGCCCGAGGACCTGCCGTCGGTGGTGTTCATGTCTGCCTGCACGCTTCCTCTGCTGCTGTGCTGAACAAGTCACGGGCCACACGGGTAAGAAGTGGCTATCTGTCCCCATCATTCATAATGAAATTCACCGTGTAAAGGGCAGAGCTCAGTCAAGAAGTAAAAGCAGGGTGTTTCAGATTACTTATTTATGCACTGTTGTAATAAATGCTGCAAACAGCTGTAAAGTTAGGTTCTGCTGCTTGACCCAATGTTACTGTTAACTCCGCCAAAGAAAATGGTTGCTCAGTTCTCTTGTGCTTGGTAATTAGTTCCTCCAAATGCTTTTTAAAAACAAATTTATAATAAAATAGCTATGGATATAAGTTGGAAATTTACCTGAGAATTTTGTTGAGGGGGGAAAAAAAGGAAAGGTAAATGCTGGGCAAAGCCATAGAGAATATCTGTCCATAGGAACAGGTGCTGCAGATATAGAAAAATTAAACCTTGGCCTTTATCATTATCAGAGTTTTAAAATCTTTATGAAGGCTTTAACTGAAAGGTATTTCTTTCTAGACAAGTGATTGCCCCTCAAATTCAATCTACAGAAAAGAAAATAAAATTATTCTTTTTTGGAAATCACAATTTTGCTGTCATTGTTATAAAATTCCATACAGCTGTCTTATTTTTAAATTTTTATAGATCTGTAACTTGATGTGATATAGAACCTCAAAATGGAAGATACTTTCTGAGTTTGGTGTCTGAGGTGAGTTTATTGTGAAAATTGAGTAAGCATCTGCAGCATCTACGTTGATCCAGAGTAGCTTTGATAATATGTACATGCCCACACTTCATACAGTCTTCAAATTGTTTTGAATGCTGCCCACCAAGGTGCACAGCGAGTGCACCGCACACTTGCTCCTCAGGACAGAAAAGTGGGATTTCCGTGGCACCTGGGATGGTTTTAAGTCTGCTGGTTAGTTTACAGCGATACGGGGTTTGAGGAAACCCAGCTGCCCTGATTTTAAAAAGCTGTGAAGCTGCAACAGAGCACGCGGGACCAGGGACAGCACTACCTCAAAGGAGTCGAGTTTATTGTGGGACAATTTTGTCTCAGTCATCTCGTGCTTGCACGTGGCATCCTGTTAGTGCACATTCCCATCCTCTGAAAGACACAGCCTGCTCACGCGTGCGCAGCCTCCGTGGTGCATTTTTCTCTAAGTTTCTGACTCAGGCTATATCTCCTCTGTTCGTAAGTCCACGGGCTTCAGAAACCAACCAACTGGTTGCTTCAGAAACCAACTGACCTTTTTCTTGTAGCAGCAAGCTCTGCTCCCTCTCCTGGGAACTCTTTTGGCTGCAAACTGAACCAATTTGAGTCTGCCTTACAGCAGGGATGTTTTCCAACTCTATGGGGGCTTGTATGTCTTTAGCTTTTTGCTTTCTCCAGCATTCAGAAATAATTAACAAGTAATGAACAAAAAATAAAAGGCCCTTGAACAGCATAGCAGACAGGATAGGCTACAGCACTTCTGTTCACGGTTCTTCCTTTATTTTGTGATCATGGGGGAGTTGAGCTGCCTCTTTCCCTCCCAGCCTTTATCTGCCTTACTTGTTCAGACATTGAATACCCCATGTTAGGACCTGTCTCTGATGTATCTGTACAGTGCCTAGATCAAATGAGCTCCAATTTTTAATGTAGATTCCAGGCTCTACTGTTGAATATACTGGATTCACAGGCTGCACCTGCACTATCCTGAAAGAGTAGGCTTGATGGAAGATGATTTTGGCAGAAGCTGGCTGAGCTGACGGGCGTGTTTCTGGCACGCTGGTTGATGTGGAGGAGACATTTGGCTTTCTGGCTTGCTTAGTAGCTGACTTACTATCGCCTGCACCACCTCTGAAAATCAGTTGATGACCAAGAGCCAAACACTGATGTCTTTTTATGGATCTTCTTGTTCAGGAGAGAGTGACTAATGTGGGACACTGTTAAAGGTGGATGATCAACTGGTTGATGATAACATGGGTGCATCTATCTGAAAGCTACTGATATTGCTGAGAACATCCTGAAAGGATGTTTCAAATAGAAAGTTTTACCATTTTTGTAGCAGAGTGAGCTGCTGGGTGTCACAATGGGCATTAGATCTGCAAGAGGTGAAGCTGGTTTTGTTCACACAGCTGTAACACAGAGGACAAGCCAAAAGCAAGTATCTTAATGGCATTTGTCGACACAAGTGGAAGCACCTGTGCATGCAAGTCACTCTGTCCTTCTTTGCTTGAACTCTTGTCTTGAGAGCTTAATCCTGCAACCCTTCCTAATATGGATAACTTTCTCTGCAGTGGGATCATCACATGCAGAGGATTTGCAGATGCAGAGCCTCTATTCACACTTCCAGCACTGTGAGGACTCCAGACTTTTGATACCACTGTTGACAACAAGATTGCTTTGATTCGCCTATCACCAGGTATGAGGTAGGCTAAACCGGCTTGTTCCACAAGGGCAGCACTTCCATAGCACATGGGCTTTCTCCTTACCATGCTAATTTTTTTTTTTTCACACACTCCCTCTTCATTAATCTGGCTGTTTCACTCTCTTACCATCCACTAGAAAGATTTCTCCCTTATGGTTTATTAGTATATAGAGGTGTAAGACTTTCTCTTGAGCTGCATGCAATTCATTTTTAATAAGGAGTAACATATACTGAAAGCACTTATAAATGTTCTGAGCCTGTGATTCTTAATTGTGCTGTGTGTATTTTGTGAAATGCTGCTATCCCTCACACCCTTTTTGCTTGCAGACTTACCGTGTGTGATGTAGAAGCAATAAATGTTAAATAACCTGCCTGCCACCCAGCCCCACTTTGTGGCACTTGTATAATTACACAGGCTTTCGGAAATCGCATTGCGAGGCTCTGATTTGATGGCAACATGTGAACATTTCACTGTAAACACTCTTTCATTACCCAAGATTTCATTACCAGAGGTTTCTGCTCTAATATCCTCTTTCCTTTGAGGATCAGGGCCAACATTACAGTAACCACATTGTTAGCAAGAGCAACGTGAGATTAAGAATGTGGACTCCATTGATCTGAGAGCTTCAGAGTAAGGGTGCTAAATATTCCTTAATAAGTGGGAGCTCAACTTGGCTCTGTGCATAATGACTGCACAGAAGCATTTGAATTATGTTGCCTTGAGCAGAGTTAAAAAAAAAAAAAAAGAAAAGAAAAAAGAGCAAAGTAAGATTGATATCAGATTCTTCACCGTTTATTTATCCCTGTTATACGTGGGTAAGATACTAATCTCATGTGGGTGTCTTTCCCCGCAGAGGCTGTGTATGCTAGCTGCAGCTTTTTATGGGCATGGGGCTATGACTTCCCAGCACCTCAGCAGGCTGAGTTTTACACTTACAGCCAGTACTCAGACTGGAAAACAAACACTCTTTATGGCTCAAAACATGAAAATCTATATCAAAGACCAGGCGTGTGACCACTGAGTGTGTGAAAAGCCACAGACCCCTGTGTCTCCCTGCGCACCGTGCAGGCAGTTTTACCAGCTGTGCAATGCAGAAAGTGCTGAGTGCCGACGTCAGATCCGCGTGGGCTTTAGCAAAGCGCCGTTTGCACCAGCCCAGCGTTGGGACCGCTGGGCTCTGGCTCTTTTACAAAGCTACTGAAAATGGTTCTCTTGTCTCCTAATAAAACTCTATTAACATCCTTGTTACTCCAACATGTGCACCTTTGTAATTAACAGCTCACAGATGCTCTATTTTCTTCCTTGATGTTTCCCTCCCCTCTATTTTTGTCTTGTTTCCTTTTGTGAGTTGGCGAGGCAGTGCTGAGCTGGGTACTAGCTTCCCTTGACAGTAAACATTAAGCTGTTGTGAGCATCTCCCTCAGACTGTTAATTATCTTGGAATAATTCATTAGTGAATGCACTTGCTTTATGCCAGCTACATTTCATTGGTGAAACCCAGGCTGGGCTTGTGCCCTCCCTTCCAGCCATGGTACCAACCTTTCTGTTCGGTGGAAGAAGTTGTTTTCCAGTTCATGCGTTGTAGAAAGACTCAGTGGTATTACTGCAGGGTGGAGAGGGCTGCTGCCACCCTGAGTGGCGGGCACCGAGATGGTGCCAGCTAACGTGGCATTATGAAGGTAGGTTGGGAAGCACTAATTGGATTTCTCTCTGGTTGCGCATCCCAGGTACGCTGGGTGCTGCGAGTCACATAGCTGCCGCATGTTAGTTTCTGTGCTTCAGCTGCTTTAGTAAGTTCATTTATTTGGCTTGTCAATATTTAATGAAACACAGATTTTTGAATAGGGTCAATTGAAAGCTACTGCTAACTCTGGATCAAGGCAGACTGGAGCGCAGATTCTCCTGAGATCGCATCCCACTTTTTGGGGCTGACCTCCTGGGTTTTGATCAACAGCATCATCTATAGCCTTTCCACCCATTTAATAGTTTGCCACATTTTTTTTTTCCTTGAGGTCCTGATTCCACTTCTCTGGAAACTACTACACTGGCATTGCCAGATCTGTACCATGGCAGCCACTCTGGGGACTCGCTTGAGTCACCTAGAGCAGGAAAAGCCATGGCAGGTGGCCTTGTATAAAAAGATTAGGACAAAAACTCAGGAGAGGTCTGAGGCTCTGCAGGCAGCCCCACGCAGAGCTCTGCAGTCACTGTCCCTTTGGAAACATTTTGAGTGTGCAAGGCGGTGGGGTGCAGCCTTCCTGCCGCCTCCTCCTCCTCTTCCTCCTCCCGAGACACTGCCACTGACTCACCCTGGTTCCTGCAGCAGAGGTGCTTTCCTGGAAGTCAGAGGTGGGCACACAATCTGTTTCACAGATGCCGTACTGGCTTTTAAGGGAGCCTTTTCCTTTGTTGAACTCCTCACGATCAGATGGGGTAGGTTCAACAGCCCTTTGCGATGCCTCAAGACCTCTCCCCTTCCTTCACCTCCGAGCCAGCCAATCTTTCTGCAGCCTCGTATCAAACTGCTGCATTACAAAGCAGAGCAAAGGGTAGGATGTATTGTACATACAGCAGTTGCAGCTCGGCTTTTATCCTAAATATGTATATATTGTTTTCAAGTCCGTGTGAATGAGGAAGTTCTAACGAAACCTAAAAATATGAGTAGCGTTGACCTTCAGGAGATGTTTCCTATCCCAGCAGCTCAACTCAGTCTGCGGCTGCCGCTGCTTTTCCTTGCTGCAGACACAGCGAGAGGCTGAAATGAGCAATCAGCTTGTTTATGGCAGATTTTAGTACTTCACTGGTATAATAAAAGAGGCTTTCGCAGAAGGGATTTGGTTGTCCTGTACTTCAGTGTTTTCTGCTCCGTTTTGCTCCATAAAACCCAGGCTCTTGTTTACAAGAATTAGCAGCTTCCCAAGGTTTCTGCTGATTTTGAGGAATCAACCCCTTGCAGCTATGTGACACCACCATGCAGCTCCCACTCCACCCGGTGCTTGCAGAATGACTGTTCCCTACGTGCGGTTGAGCACTTGGATTAAACACCTGCACAAAACAATTGGCACAACCCAAAGAGCTGTTAGAGGCTCCATATCCTGTTTGGGAATCACTTCAAGTGAAATTAATGATTCTTCTCTGCACGCAGACTTTTTAAAAAGGAATCTGTTTTTATATGTGCAATTAAGCCCGAGCGGTCGGTGTGCACTCTGTACTGTTACACATCAGTAAGACAGCAACTTTTTGGCTTTTAATTCCATAGGGTGTCTAGTGTTTAAGACAACATCATTTAAGACAACAAAATCCTCACATAGGTAGTAATTGTGACACATGCATATCCCTCTGTCCACTTACCCTTTCTCCACTGTGAAATGAGGGAGAGAATGTCTTATTTGAAAGGCATTTACGTATGTGGTCCCTGCTTTACATAGATATTGTATAGAGCTAAATGATTTTCATGTCAGCGATTCAAATAAAGACAATTTCCAGTAGACTTTGTGTGCTGATTCACACAGTGCTGCCAGCACTTGTGATATTATCACAAGCCTTGTGATGTTTAATATTCTGTCTTAAAGCTCCAGGCTCTCTCATCATGTGATTGTTTGAATCTCAACTCCCCTTTAAAAAGTAAAAGGGCCCACCTTTCTCCTAGCTGCAGAGAACAGCTTGAAATAACATTTCACCTCCTGAGAGCCAAAGCATTACGAGGCACATAAAGTTTTCCCAAAGACTTTTTTTTTTTTTTTTCAATCTCTGAGTTTTTTGAATCCCATCTAACTCTTATTTGTTTGGAGCTTGATTCTGGATTTTCAGTGACTGCATTTGGTGTCAGGAATGGCCAACCTATGTTGTATTTGTGGTTTGATGCTTCAGATGAAGGCAGAATTGCTTTATTACAGCAGGTAAATTTTGCATGCAGGGATGCTATTTTAATACAATTAATTGCTATCCTGTAGGTTGCTTCACCACAGCCCTCTTCACACTGAACCAGTGCTTATCCCAGGATCTTCTAAATGCATAGGAGCAATTAAGTTTCTTTTGGTCTGGCAAGTAATTTAGCAAATAATAGTCTCCAGACAGAGATGACCCGGGTTTTGTGTTGTCGAGCGTTCTCATATCTGTGTCAAACAGCGAACGATAAGTATGATGAATCCTGACGGATCAACTGTTCTTACTGCTTCTGCATATGTGGTCCAACATGAACAGCAGTATTTTAAGCCTATGCTACAGCAGTAAAAATCTATTGTTCTGTTTTTAGCTGAAATCTAATTTCTACATTTTTACTTTTCTGTCTTGCAGTTCTGGTTCAACTGTGCCTATCAGGACTGCATAAGAGAAATGCTATTTTAGTTGAATATTTAAAACTGAATCGATGGACCCCCTAACACTGTGCTTCTTGTGAAGAAGCAAACCTGTCTGCCATCTGTTACCAAACTATTTTCTCAGCCCAGTCTAAATGCATTTTACTGGACTGTGCAGTGTGTCACTACACTAGACATGATGCTGAAGCCACAAAATATTTATATACAGATAGTGGAACAACCTGTCTGATGCGAGTTTTAAATTAGGAAAGGCCTGTAGATGGTGCTGTAATCTAACTGGAAAAATCTGATTTACCATGAGGCTGGATGGAATTTTCTTAGTCCTTCTCAGAAGTTGAACTCAGATCTATTTTGCTTAATTTCATACCGGTAGGATTTTGAGCTTTAAGTAACCATGGCAAAGTTGGTTCACTCGAGATGAATGTGCAGAGAAACCTGTAGATGGACTCGGGTGCCCTGGCACATCACCTTCATCATCTTGTCTGTATGTTGAGCTTGAGCCTCACCTCACCAGACTGGCACCACCAAGATTTCAGAGAAAATTGTGCCATTGACACATCTACATTCTTTAGTCTCAGAAAGGGCTGAATGCCCTAAAACTTCAGGGCTCTTGCATAAGGATAGACTTTCTCCAGGAGGAGGAAATGGGCAAAATAGCCCAGGCAAACGGGTAAAAGAACGCAAACAAAATTATTTGGGTTTTCCACCAGCCTCATTTTTCATGGACTCAGCCCTCCCAAGGAGCCCTACAGCTCTAACCTACGGCTTACATCACAGCGGGCTCAGCTGTAGGTGTCCTGCCTGCAGGAGCTGTGGAGTGCCAACTTTACCAGTTAAGCAGATTTTGGGAAAAATAATTTTGCCAAAGAGTTGACTGTCTAATTACGAGCCTCCCTCAGTAACTGCAGGCTCGGTGTCTCCCTCCCCAACTGTGAGTTATTATTGGATTCTTTACTCTCTTTCATAAACTGCTGATTGGTGGCAGATTGTTTAGCAGCTGCCACCTGCTATAGTGCTTGTTGAATAAATTTCCCTTTTTAGCTCTAGAATAGCCTTGGTCTGCTAACAGCTCTGGAGGCATTTAAGGGGGAAAGGGGCAGAGATAATGTTTTTTTTGGCTGGGTTCAGCACTGGTCCAGTGCAATTTGCCTGTGAGTCTTGCGCCCCCAAACAGTAAAGCATGTAAATATGCATTTTAAGTGTGAATAATCTCCTCTTTATTCAGGGAGGCTTCAGACGTGTGCCTAAGTTCTGCCCATTTTTCCAAGATGTAAGTGCTCTCCTGACCTGCAGCTTTTGGTCATCTGGAGCCAGGCTTGAGTGCTCCACTGAAACAGGGCTTTTGTGAATCCTAAATGGCCATTAGAGGTTGTTCTGTGATTGAGATGATACTTGAATCCCAGAGAGACTATCTAATGCCTAGTAATTTAAGGAAAAACTGTAGGGAGAACACTTGTCTTTTGAGGATATTTATTTTGGGATATTAAAGTGGTGGAAGACACTGATGCTGGAGGAGAGCGCTGCTCTGCAGCTTCATCTCAACACAGGGAGCGTTCCTGTGAGCTCTGGTCTTCATGCTGACCTCAGTGAGCGCGATGCTAGTTACCATCTATATCTGCAAAATCCCCTCCTCAGGAGAGATCCTGGTGACTTTGAGTGCACAGGGAAATGGTGGAGATGTAGCAGCACACTTCTTAAAAATGCTATGTGTACAGGAGGGTGGCGGTGGGTAAGGGATATCTGAGGAGATGCATGTTTTTTCCCCTGCATGTTTCAGTACGTCCTGACTGACAGGGTGAATCCTCCCAGCAGGTTCACCCCACTCGAAGCAGCTCTGAACCCACTTCTTCCAGGAAAAAGTAAAGCATCTCTCTGTGTAGGAAATTTGAATTTTTCCAGCAGAAAATCCAAGGGGAAGGAGAAAATTAGCATGCAGCTTTCCACATGTAGGTGACTGGCCAGTGTCTTCCTTTTGGCTGGCTGGCTGGCTGCGGTAGGAACCGAGGCTGTGTAAATCAAGTAGGTGGGTGGTGTGAGCAACTGATGGATTCCTCTCTTGTAACAGCTGCCATCACTTTTGTCAGGGAACTTTTTTAAAAACGAGAATAGGAGGGGGTAGTGCCCGTTGTTCTGGCCAGAATCCAATTTGGATAATTGCATTCTGCTTACCTAAAATTGTAATGGCATGTTTATACTTCCCATCTCCGTAACGCCTGAGGATCCTTTGCTTGAAACTTGCTGTTTAAATATAAAGTTATTAGTTGAGTCATCAACATTAATTTTATTCTGTATTTCAATCAACAAATAATGGTTCTTATTCAGGAAGTACAGACCCTTCATAATAATGTTATTTTAGTGGATCCACACTAATAATATATTTTAATATATTAATAATATATTATTAACACAATTTCAATGAGAATGTCTTATGTCCCGGCTTTCAGAGAAGTGAACACCCACTGATTTAACTTGCAGCTATTACTGCATGGCAATCTGAAAATCAGGCCATTCACATATAGTAGTTCAAACACATCATGAACTAGCTTAGACTAGTGTGTTACAATTGTCCCACATTTTCAGTTAACCTGCTTCTTAAACCACATATATTTCAATTTACTGAGAAAGTAGCACTTAAACAAAGATCTAAATGGAATTTAATCAGTTATTTAATGTCTTGATCAAGAGTGTTGATTTTAAATGTCTCTGGACTTCCAGGAAGGTGTATGGAGCCACAATCAGACTCACTGATTGGTTAGGTTGTATCTGATTAGAAAAGAAATCTTCATTTTGATGTGGGTGTATGGAGGGAAATGCAAATACAGACCTAGAATTTGCAGGTAGGTTTAATACTGGTTTAAAACTTAGATCCAGACAACCTCAAATTACAGACCAATATATGGATCTTAGTTTTAACGTGTCTCCTCTGTGTCCCACTGGGGGACTTGTTGGGTGAACCATGCCTAGACTCATCCTCAGGGAGTAGGTTCAGGTTGGGAACCTCAATAAAATGCACTCTTCCAAATAGCTTCTGTTGGAAGACCATTCTCATACCCACTAAGGTCTCCACTAATTTGGGAAATCTCTGCTGGGCTTCAGACCTGTCTCAAAGAGCTTGGCAGACTTTGTGCTCTGTCCTGGGCAGTGACCCTTCTCCTGCAGGTGAAGCTTGGCTGGTGCATGGCATGGTCCCTCTCTCGCCACCTGGAGAGACCCTCCTCTCACATCTCCTGCCCCGTGGGGTTGACACTAGGCAGAGGCAGAGGTTTGCATCCCTCTCTGAGGGTGGGTGGGTTGTGGGGTGGGCACTGCTCTTCCCGCTCCCTTTCCAGACTTTCAGCCTCCTCACGCTGGCTGAGATTCAGGCAGTCAGAAAAGCAATCTGCATAAAAGAGCGAGGAAGCCTTTTTAAACCTGTCATCCTCATTCATCGATCAAAGATTATGATCCTACTTTCTCATTGTTTTATGGAGAGCATTTGTTTGTTTACTACTTTGGCAGCTATCAGTACATAAGCAATGCATATACTATAAATATACCCATTATCCGGAGGCCCAGATCTGCAAGCACTGCCAGGCACAGCACTTGCTGCCATGAAGTTGATAGAAGTACTCCAAACAATAAGCATCGTGCTCCCCAGGGTATTCATATTTCCATCTTTCTTCGGCATGAAGACAACCTAAGAGAGGCTAGTCATCCACCACTGAAACATATTGGTGAAGGACCAGTGGGTGGGAGGCAGCATCAAGCAAGGGCATGGAGACGCAGTTCAGGCACGGAGATCAATGCAGCATGGTGGGTAGCATAGGAAGGGGCCGTGGGAGAAGTCAGTGCCCTGCATCAGAAAATGGATTGTGAGGAACATGCAAACAGCTGAAACAAAGCTCCGAAAGGAGGCAAAGAAGAGAGAAAAGAGATTGGTGGGGAGATGCCTGCAGAGTCAGGTGAAAAAGGGTGTTAGGGCTGGCCAAAGGAAGGGGGCATTGTGGTGAGCGAGAGAGGAGGTGATGGGAGAAGGAAATGAACGTCCAGTTCTTTCACCTTTGCAGGGCTGTGCCCCATGCTGGGGAGTGTGGAGTCAGGGGTCCTCGCTAAGTGGTGGGCACAGTGGTGATGCCCCTTTCATGATCCCCCTCCGTTACCAAGCGCAATGCTGAATCATTTGAAACCATTAAAGAACTCAGAAAAACTTAGTTCTTTTTCACGCTTTGTGTACTTTGTCAGAGGGATTTTTCAGATGGAAATTTTGTTGTTGCATGAAGGAATAAAACCATGCATTGTGGCCACAAAGATTAGTAGTTAGACCTGTTTATGCACACAGCCATCCAACCAGTGTTATTTGCATCCATATAAACAGAAGCTGTGCTAAGGTCTGGCTGGAAATCAAACCCATTGTGAGCTGCCTAGAAGGCTTCAGCAGATGGGAGCCATATAAATAAAATGTGGTGTCGTTATTAACTGGCCTACCAGTTCAGTGCATTTCTAACAATGATTATTTGGAATGACGTGATGACTGTCCTATCTTGAAGGATGAGTTTATCTTGCCTGCTGGACTGAGACGTGTAAAAGCAAAATGCACAGTCCTTCCTCTTTAGGGGCAATGGTGCTTTGAACCCCATTGTTTCCCGTAATGTATGAAAAAGGGAACTGCTGCACAGGTTGGATTAACTTCAGTGCCAATTATATTAGCAAATTCATGTTACAACTCTGTAGAGCTGCTTTAATTTACCTCCATCCTAGTCCAGCACCTACTCTTTCACTCCTAGACCCAGTAACGATAGATTGTACTTTGCTATTTTGAGATAAAGATATAGCTAATTTCAAAGGGAACTGTAGTTGACAGTGATCTGTCTGACTCTTACAGCAACACTATGTCCTACATCAGAACAAAATAAAGACTTGTACACATAGTGCACTGGCATTTGGTTATGGAAGAAACAGGCTGCTTATATACTTGTGAACCCAGTGAGCAGAAATAAATAATTTAGTTTCCTCAGCATGATCCATGTTTCCTGACCAGCTCTAAAATCCCCAGTTAGGAAATACCTCACAGGCTTTTCCTGGAGTGGTGACCAGCCCTTTAAACCACCTGTACCTCCCAAACTGCTGTTTTCAGTTCTGTCAGGTATGGCAACTCCCTCTCCTTCAGTTCAGCCCTTACTTGTTTTCCCCAGGCTTTCTCTTTCTTATTCATGAGATGGTTGTTGCTGTTTCACATTCCTCTTTCTATCCTACTAGCAGGAATTAAAGCAGGTTTCTAGGTGTTGTGGCCTGGGCATGGTTGCTCTCTGCACTCCGTTTCCATTTTTTCCCAAAGGCGATGCTTCCCAGCGCTGATGAGTTCCTGTTCGTGCCAGGTGGCTGCCACCCAACTCTACCATTTCAGCAGTGGAATTGCCTTTCTGGAAGATTTCACAGTTCACTTTTGTTGAGGCAACCACTTTGTCAAAATACACATTGAGAAACTGAGATATAAAGTCTAACGGCAGTGGCAGGCTGCAGAGGGAGGTCAGCGTTGGACCTAAGTTACTCTACCCTGGTGCCGCTGGTTCTCAGAGGTGGCTGTTGCTATGGCTGGAAGTGTGGCACTTCCACATTTACAGATGCCTCATTTTGATGGGTAAAGTTAGAGAACAACTGAGTAATACAGGTGTGTTCCCATGTGATGACTATGAAGTAAATGATGGCAACACATGAGCTCAGGGAGAAGACACTGCTAGAAGTGGGCAAGGAAAGCATCACCTCCAGGAGAGCCGCCTTGGGCTCTGCTCTTCCTGTGTCTTCTTCTAAAGTCAATATCAGATGGATGGAAAAAACCTACCAGCTCTTGATCCACTGGCCTATCAGCCCAGTACTGAACTTCATGCAGTCATCTCTTTATACAGTCCTTGTATTTACTTATACCTTTCTCATGGATCTTAATGTACAAAGATCTAGCACTGGGGGAGTTGGTGTGTAGGGACTGCAGAGGAGGACCCAACCTTGGGTAAGGCTGTGTATTGCTTAAATTGTCATATCCTTTAGCCTGCAGCTTGATCGGGTTTTATCTTTTTTCCAACAGTGCCTCAGAAATATAACCAAAATGACTAGTGCCTCACTGCTAATAAGAAAGCGGACATGACTCACTACTACTGAAGGTGAGTTATATGGAGTAATTAGATTTTAGTGGATCTGTTTATGAGTTACTTTCCCAGACACAGAGATATTAAAGCTCATCCTCACAGCCCTGCCTGCCATCTCCTCCTGCAGAAGCCCAGCCTGCCACACTGTTGGCAGTGCCACTGGCCTTGGCACACGCATAATATCCCGTGCGTGGGTGCACACAGCACACGCACACAGACTACAAAGGTGAAGAATATTTTTATGACATTATTTTTATGATAATCTATTTCAATGGTTAATTTAGTTTAGGGCACTGATTTATAACAAGTTTATAGATCTTTTTTACTATTCTTTGTTGAATTATAGAGGTGGCATGTGTGAAATGGAAGTACTTGGCCTATTGTTCTGCTTCTCACGCAACCAGTGTAGTTGAGACAATAAAAAGATCTATAAAATTAATATATACAGAGAGAAAGGGACAGAGACAGAGAGAATATGTAATGCTCTGGAGTCTGATATCACATTTATCTCTTCCAGAGAGGTTAAGACTCAGAATTTACATTTAGAAATACCAAAAAGATCTTACCCTCTTGTCTGGAGAGAAATGACTTCTAAGCATCCGAGCTATCATCTCCTTTATTTAGAAAACCAATTTTCACAGTGTAATTTTTTTGTATTTTTTTAGGCTAGAACCATATTGCTTTGCTAACAGCTTGGAACTAGGCTATCTATCGCTGAGGGCTCGCCGGTCTGGAGTTTTTAGGCAGGCTTTTATGGAGACATAACTACACTAAGATTTCAACTCCGAATTTTTTTTTTTTATACTAGTACATTATATCATATTTAAATATACCTGCATATGAACACACACACATTGTAGTAGACAAATATTTATACATCTCTCAACAAACCCATTATATACTCACACATATTAAATGTGATAATAGCATTTTTATCTTACCTGTGCTAAACTGTGTTCAGTGTATGCTACTAACTACAGATGCATTCAGCTTCCTATTCCACCTCCACTGAGGCTTTTTCTGCTATTTCAGACTATCAAGAAGTGACGTATTTAAGGTCTGGTATCTCAGGCTATTTTAAGACTTACTGGTTTTCCCTTCATATTTATAATAAAGCAATATTTGCCAGTAGCCTTTCTTCTATCTGTAACTGTGTGACTAGGGAAAAGGGGAATTTTTACCTAATTTTTCATTAGAATTTTCTTTAGCTATTAACATGTATGAGATACTAAGGAGATGAAAGCAGGTATAAAACACACACAAAACTGTACAAGTTCTGTGTTTTGTATCATTAATGCTGTTCCTTTGAATGACTACTGGTTTGCTTTCGTACCAACAGCAATAGCAGTGCTCTTTTTCTCCCTTGGTCAGAGTTATACTAAGATAATTCTTAATTAAAGGTTTAACAAAACCTGGCAATGAAATATGAGCAAGGCAATTAATCCATATTAAAATGGCAGAGTCATTTCAGAGCCATGGTATCTGGTCCAAGATGTACAAATCTCTTAGCTCTCCAATGATGTATTTGCAAACTGCTGCTATTTTAAACTCTCCTATTTCCCCAGTCTCTCCTCTCTGATTAGTTCTCTGTATGTTAAATTGGGTAAACAAATAGGTAGAGGGTAGATAATTGTGAAGCTGGTTGATGCCTTATCCTCTCATGTGCATAAAGGACAGCAACCTTCTTTAATAAACCTATTCATGTACCATCATTTCTTCTGCAGAGTATAAATGTATGGTAATATGAGGTCTGTCTTCTTGTCACAACACGTCACCACTTCTATTTGTGCAAAACAGAATAAACCCACCAAATATAATATTGCAGTCAAATGGAAAGAAAATTCCTGGTTTCTACTGTCAGACAGAAAAGGCAGAACAATGACTTGAATAGAATTGCAGTTTATCTCATTAGGTGTTATAGAAAACCAATTTATTTCATAAACTGCAAGTCATTTAAAGGTTTCAACAGTTTTAATGAAGTTTAACAATTCTGTGTAAGATGTTTTCTTCATTTGGCATATCCATCATCCTGTGCAACAGCAACCAGAGTTGTCCACACAGCAGAGCAGTCTAGGTTGAAGGTTACAGACACTGACAAATGCTCGATGACATGACAAATGATTTCTTATTAATAAACAATCTCCTGGAGTTTTTTCTCTCCAGAAACATAAATAATAAACCTGCAAGATCTGGCAAAACCAAACAGCTGGAGAGAAAGACCAAATAAGAGAATGTGGCTTAGTGCCCAGCAAATTATTGAAGAAGATTATTTGGTAATAAAGAAGGAAATACACTTGGGCTCCACATCTTTCAAAGATACAGATCGGAACAGCCAAGTATGGCTTTTTTGGGTGGGGTGCTTTATTAACTAACAGCTCTGTAAAGATATTCACCATAGTGAGTACTGATGCAGACAACTAGAGCTAATGGTGGTACCTCAAAACTTCCTAATACTTTTTTAGGCCAAGTCAGCATGTTATCTCCATCAGAAATTGAATTTCAAATATTTGTAGTAGTAACGCCATAGACTACGGACAGAAGTAAGGCAATGTTCAGGTATGCAAAGCTTTGTCAGAGGGTAAATGCCTGTGGGTAGCACCGTATTGGGACAGAAAGGCTTAGATTGGCTTTGCCTGAATTATTTCATTTTATTTTCAAACATATGCCAACAGAACAGTTGTGGCTTGCTTTCTGAACATGTTGTGTCCCATCCATTCAAGAAAAGGTTTTTTGGTTTTTATTTTTAGAAACTGCTAGTTGTTGGGATGCAAAAAAGAAGAGCTACGCTCACATCACGCAGGATATAGTTTCTCCTGTATTCTGCATCTGAACCTAGTGTTAGCAAGTGCTTTATAGCCAACTGCTATCAAATGACAACCTCTGCTAAGGCTTGTAATGCCTGCTGGCTGATGATCAGAAATAAAAGGATACAGAACCAATTAGTTAAATGCACCATTCAGTGCTTAGGTTTGTTGACCTTGGATCAGGGTATTATAGCGGTGCAAATGGTTGGAAGATGGGCAGGATCAGTCAATTATGAGGCGGCTGGAGAGTCTCCCTGCCCCAGGGCCTATAGTAAGCAACATAAGGGCCTTCTGGTCAGAGAAAGGACAGGATCTGAGCCTTCTGCATCCCGTCTGAAGTGGAGATGGGCTCCTAAAAGTTTGTGAAGCGTTAATATAAGCTAAATTTTCAGGAGTACTCTAGCCTTAACAGGCATGCCTCCAGTTGCAGTGAGGATCTAGTCTGTATGGAGGATGTGTGCTTTGGCAGCTGGGTTGTTTGTGCATCCACTGAAACTACCCACTCAGCACAAGAATGAACCTCGAAACTGTGACTTGAATCAACTCTTTGAAGGCGTCATCAGGGAAAATAGTCTCACTGTCAGCTGAGATCTTCAAACTAAGGTGAGCCTTCCCAAATGATAGATATTTGTCTTTCCCCTCTTGTTTTTGTACCTTTTTACTTCTGAAAGTGGTAGAAACTATTATTTTTCCATCTGTAGCAAAAGCTTTTGTATGTGCAGTAGGAGGAAGATGGCAAAAAATGGTTTCCCCCTATTAAGGAAAATTGATTAAAAATAACTATTAGGACTGAAGAGCACTTATCTGAGCCCCTTTTTAGCCGGTTCATCTTGTAAAGAGGTTGATCTACAGGGAAGCAGACAAATCTTAATCAACTATCTTCTGCAAACCCTTTACAGAGGGTAAAAGGTTATAGTTATTTTCACTTTGCTTCTGGCATCTGTCCTTTATTGCCTTTGGCGTGGTGTCGAAGGTAGCTGCTTATCCCACCTGAGCCTTACCCAGCCATGATATGATCTGCCAAAAGCCTTCCCTCTGGCTAGGTCAGGAACTTATTTCATTTAGAGTCTGTGAACTGCATGATGCCTAATTGTGTACTATGATAACAAATGCTATGAGCTATTTACTGTCCACTTAGGTAGAAAGCCACGTATTGTTCATACCTACCTGAAGTACATTGGAAGTTTCCTGTTCTCACCTATTGCAACTTCTCTGTCTGGTAACAGATACAAATGTCTTTCAGGGTGGATGAATGGTGGCCACAGCATGTTTCTTTCACACAGACAGTCTTTGCAGATGAAATTCATGCCTGTTGTTTGAAATTTCTCCATGCTCTTCTCTGTAGAATTCTTTGCAGGAGTCTCTTGATGACAACTTTGGGTCTGTAAGGGGCAAATAACATGAAACACGTTTCTAATGAGCAATAATTACAGGTTTAAATAGCTGGCACAATCAGTGTTCAGTGATTTCATTATTAGATGGCACCGTAATTTATGCTAATCCTGATAACGGTTCCGGATGAGAGAGGTCCAGACATAGGCGATTGCACTGCAATTATTTACACCCTGTATTTCTGAAACAATGGATATGGTAATTTGGAAATCAGATGACTGTGATTTCATTTATTCTGGTAGGAAACACATGTAACAAGTTGTGTCAACAACTATAAAATTAAATAGGATTATTTGATTTCCAATTCTGGGCTTATTCCTTGTTAGCTTTCTCTGCCCTAAAAGACCCATGAATCAAAGGAAGTCACAAGAGGGGGAAAGAGAGTTTTTTCAGTTGAGACCTGGAATTTTTTATTTTTCTACCTTTTTGTAAAGCTTGTGTTTGGCTACAGGTTCTCAGTGCAAGCAAAAGTGGGGGGTGAGCTTCATGAGTCTGCTTTCATCTTGCTATCAGCTTTGTAATTACTGCAAACAAAGCCAAACCTCTCAACCTTCAACATCCCTAGATGACCGGGGTACCCACTTGTGCCTTTTAGCTCCACTGGGCTCTTGTGCAGGTAAACCATCAGTAAGGCGTGAATTTTCAAATTAACACATGCCAGCCTGGGGGGTGGCAGGGCATCCTGCCAGCTCTGTTCAAGGAGGTTGTTGTGGCATACTGCAGCGCTTGAGGGGAACATTCGAAGATGCCCCTGTCTGTAATGGTTGGTGTTTCCTGGTGACTTTCAGCTGGGGAGTTGCATTGAGTGAGCTGCATTATTCCCATCTGGAGGTGACACTTGTGACAAGACATACCCCTGACTGCAAAGTCACATCCCTCCACCCAAATGTAGACCTCAAAAGACAACTGAGTGCTAAACAGCCAAGATATCAATAGAAATCTTAGATGATGGAAATGTATTAACAAATCCCAGGCAGTCCCCTGGCACTAAAGTGCCAGGGCTCATCTCCATAACCTTCTCTGTCTGACTTTCCTCTTCCAAGCTGTTGCCAATGGGAGCTGCCTCCTTCTTCTTCAGATTAACCCTGATGCTAATCATTCCCACAGTCCCATAGTTCAGCTAGACTCACAGCAGGGAGTATTCCACAGCTGTTTGGAGGGAAAAGAAATGGAGGCTGGAGTGTTTTCAGTACGCAGAAGACCAGCAAAGCCTTTAGCAGGAGAACCTGCACTTGAGTCTCAGGTTCATTCCTTGGCACCTCAGTCATGTCAAACAAGTCAATTAGACTGTTCACATGTTGAAAGTTAAGCCCATCCTACGTGCTTTGTTGGACTGGAAGATCAGGTCTCTGGTGTGACTAAGTGCGGTAGTAGTCTGTTGATTGTTAGAAGTTCCTGGAACAATCAGGACTATAGTGACTCTGCCAAAATATTATTCACTGTAATTAGGACAATGAACATCACTAAAATCCCATTCACTCCACCTTTCATCCTTTCCTCCTCTGGTGAACTTTTACAGTCTTTAATAAATAGACATTTCACATTTGGAAATTGCTATTGCTATTAGTGGGAATAGATGTACATGTTCTAGGAAGGAATTTTTGTCCAAAACATGCTCTGGACACTGAAGACGAGTGTGTATATATTGTATTTCCTTTCTTTGATTGCTGGGACTTTCCTGCAGTATCCACACTGGAGGGGGTAAAAGAAGGCATGCAAATACTGTAGCTGTTCACGAAAGGGAAGCAGTGAGTGCTGAAGAGCTCATCAATCTGCAAGATTTATATCCTGATGCATTCTAATTAGTCTCCGCCACCAAGTCTCTGTTTCATGATGTGATAGAAGGAGGGCTGGGGTGGCTCTGGTCATAGGTGGTCAGCAGGGCTGCAAACACAGGGGAATGCTGTGGGGGAGTGTCAGGGCAGCTTTGCCAGCAGCTCAGCAGTGGCTGGGCTCGCAGGACTCCTGCATGTTACTGTCCATCTCTTCGGCATGCTCCCTGATGCTCTTTCTTGCTTTCTCTTGCCCAGATCCAGGGCTGTTCAGGCCTCCTGCGACTGCCTTCGCCAACCTCCTCGGGCAAGGAGCAAGGCAAGGCTGGCCTGGGTGCCAGATTTAGGGAGGTATGGTCACTCCTGGGAAGCTCCTGGAGAGCTGAGAGTTGGTTTTATGAAAGCTGGCCGTCTGCGTAACTGCCAACTCCCGGCAGAAAGGATGGGAAATGACTGCTGAACAAGCTACTGGAATACACATATTTGACAGTGGACAGCCATGGAGGCTTGGAAAATCACATCCAGAGGCTTTGGGAAGCTTTATGTGAACTGCCCAAGGTGTTTAAGCTGAGACACCTCATGCAAGAGAGGCTGTCACTGTGGTTTTGGTACTTGCTGCTTTCAGCATAGCTGGGATTTCTGAGAATAGCCATTCTTTGTGGTATTTCACTTTCAATTTCTGATCATAGCCTGACCTGGAAGGACATGAGCAGAGAAACAGCAAAACAAACAAAATTTGAAGCTATAAAACCCTCTTACCCTAGCTTTTTAGATCTGCCAACTTTATTCTTTTGTTTGGACAGGTGAAGTTTCAGGTTAATTCCCTCTTTATACTAAGAAACTTGCCTATGTGTTTAGTAGAAATATAAATAGCTGGAGGAGGGAACCTGACTCTGTTGCGTACAGTGTGTTGTCAGTGTTAGGATGGTAGCTGTCAAAGGCGGACTTCAATGTAATCAACTTGTCTTTGGCTTTGTATACAACCCATTAATATACCAACTTTGACTTGTACAGTATCTCACTATGTTTAGAAAAGGAACACTCCAGTGTCTTGATTTGTTCCAGGAAAATTGCTTCATTTACAAGCTTATTTTATAAATACAGAAGTTAATTCCACAGAGCTGCATCTTCACTTCATAGGAAAATATTCTGTGTTTATCTTCTGAAACCAGTGGACATAAAACATTCCATGTCGGAAACCTACAGCATGCAACTTTGAGTAAAGGGTCCTGCTTTCATCATGTTTAAGATAAACAAAGATCTAACTGGAGGAAACATCTCCTCTGGATGGAGTCCGTTCTGGAGTTGTTTTCTATGGAAGTTACAAATTGCTTTGTTGCTGTGTAATATAAACAATTTTTCAAAATGCTAGTGTTGAGCTATTGATATTTAAGATCACCTCATTAATCATCTTGGGGAGTAACAAAGTTATCTAAGTTCACGGACTGGCTTCCTAAAGTGGATAATAATAAATAGCGGAGAAGAAATAACATTTAAAAATACAATGTTAGCGAACCTTTGGCTGTGAGTAAAAATTGATTTGAAAGAACTAGGTACATCATAAAAAGGTTTCATGATGTTGGGGAAATGATCTGGTCAAGGGTCAGGTGTACAATGTGGGGAAGAGAAAGGAAACTGTGCGAACGCAAGCGGTGGTGAGTGTCATGCAGAAAAATACTCTGTGCTAAAATGCCAGTAGTAGATTATTTTATTTTTGTATGCATTTGGAGAACCAAGATGAAAAGCAGGATTAGCTTGGCCTCTTGCAGTTGTGAGTAAAAAAAAAAAAAAAGGGAAAAGCAAACGATTTTCTTAGAAGAAAATGTACAAATCTGACCCTTGCTGTCTTGGTGATTTATGTGAACTCTGGCAGGAGAGAGCTGCAAAAGAAAAGCAGCTCAAGGAGATCTAAGCTTGCTCAAGCTGAAGGAGGCAAGGCAGTTGCCAGGGTCAGAAAGAGGAGCTGATCCCACCCACAGGGAAGCACAGGAGATAGTCAAGATGCAGTGGAAGCAGAGAGATGTGGTGGGGAGGAAGAGTCATTTTTCAGTATTTGCCATTGTCCCTCTTGTCACATAAATATACCAAAGTGAAACATGTTCTCCAGTCACAATGGTCAAGTTTTCCACTTGCATCACCTCCACTTGGTATAAGTGCAAACTGCTCTGAAATACCAACTGAAGAACTGGGAGTGAATGTATTTAGGGATGTTCAAGAGCTTGTGGGAAGGAGAAGCATAAGGACTACATTAAGGACAGAATAAATTGGTTGCTTTTGACCCTGAAGACCTATGCAATCCAGGAAGTTACTAATATTTCATGATAATCTCATTTACGAGGTTTCCTCAAAGACAAAATAATGTACATTCCCAAGAGTGGTGCCTTCAGAAATGAATAGCTTTCAGCTGAAGCTAAAAGGCTTTCTTAAACCACTGAAGCACCATTGCACAGTGCATTTCTGGCAGTTCTGAGTGATTGGAAGAATCCCTCTTTGCTCTCACAGTATTTGGAATGACTCAGGATAGAGCATAACATGAACATTTAAATGAATGCTCAGGTGTTGGTCATCAAAACTGCGTGTTTACGGTTTTTTTTAGGGTGAACTTTCTGTTAAAAAGAAGAAAGACAAAGAGTTGTTTGCTCGGGTGCCATCTAAAATGGCTGTGATGGGAGGAAAAAAGTGAAAATAGATATTTTGTCTCTCTTTTCCCTGATCATTTTCCAAGAGAATAGCTGCTATTTATGAAAGGATGTCTTACTCTCTGTGTCCAAGGTGTACATGAGGACCTGACCTATTCCTGCTATGGGCAGCCTGGCAGACTAGTTTTATTTATCTCTGTTGATTCTCTAGGACTCAGATGCCAGGTTTGGCACTGGAAGCCATTGGGCAGGATGATTTGAGGAAGGTCTGGCAAAAAAGCTCTGCAGTACAATACATGGGTCCGCTTTTGATATCACTTAACCCGGCACTGCTTCAGTTTACTTCCACTGGCATCAGCTGCTATTTTCCCTCATACACAACCTATGCAAGAACAGCTTTAAGCTTTATGTTCAAATTGTTTTGTTACCCAAATCTGCTTAGTTGAAATGGAGATTGGACTATTGGGAGGGGAAAAAAACCCCACCCTGTTGCTTTGATCTTCCTGTGGACAGCATTTGCAGGACAAGAAAATGGAATGAAAGTATTACTATAAATTCAAAGCAGGACTTTTTCATTCTCTTCTGTAGCGGACTTGAAAAATTTTATAATGTGGCAGAAATTGTTTGTTGAGTTTGCTTCCCTCTGACTTTTCCAGCTCTTTACAGTATTGTACTTTTCTCATCGCTTTGAAGGCAACTCTGTTGTGGATTCTGGGTTCTTTAAACCTGGCTCTTACTCCCTTCTCAATCTTGCTTAGATTGCAGAATTTTTGAGTAAGAAACATCTTTTCATCATGTGTCCTCAGTGTCTGCCACAATTGGATGCTTCCACCTGATTGAGGTATCTGGAAGCTACCACAATGCAAATAATAAGTAGTAGCAGGAACAGCAATACTCACTTACCCACCATTGCTACCTGAAGGAACACTTAAAAAAATATGGCCAGGATGTGCCAGATCCTAGCCCTGGGCACCCCCAGGATATGATCATGGGTGCCAGAAGTGTTGCACAGTGCATAAGAAAGCTTAATACATGAGGCATCTCTCAGAGGGGAAGAGATAAAAAATCTGTTGCCAGAGAATGAGATGAAATGCTTATGAATGTTGTGTAAATAAAAAGAAAAAAAAAATGAAGGTGTGGTATAGGATTAGAATAAGTAAATACAATACCACATTTGTAGATATTGTACAAATAGAAGTTAACAATTGATTCTACTTGGATACTTTATGTCTTTTTAAAGAGAGAATAATCATATTTTTTGTTGTTTTAATAGCTGGTTTAGAGCAATTCAACAGGCACCTCATAAATGCTTTTTTTTTTTAAAGTGAAAAATGTATTTCTCCTGTAATTTTTTTCCTGCCTGTCTCTAAGAACCCTGACAGAAGTTCAAAGCTGTAGATTGGCTCACAAGCGTGAGAGCACTGCTGCTTTAAAAGCAGTTTAATTTTAATCTAACTTATTTTTGATGCAAGATGTACTGAATGGCTCAGAGAATAAGTAAAAAAAATCTGAAGTCTTTAATTTCTTTATTTCAGCATTTAATAGGGCCCAGTTTTATAGAGATGGAGGCTTGTGTACTTAATTTAAAAAATCAAACCCTGTAATTACCATTAATTATCCTTTCTGGAGAGGTCTTTGGAAAAAAGCCAAGGATTAACTGAAAAGGGGGACTGACATGCCTTCTCCTCCGGGGTTGTCTGAGGTCAGCAGGGAGAGATTCTACTGTGCGGTGTGGGATCTTTACACTGGGCAGCCCCTGGTGTAGCTGCTTCACTGGAAGATCTAATTCCATGTTAACATCTGGGGTTTTCGTTTCTTTCTTTCCTTAATAATCTGCTGGACTGGAGGATCTTCTACCCCTGGGAAATGCATTTAAATAGATTCTTGCCCCTTACTTAAAACACTTTTATTAACTTTTGAAAGTGTTATTTAAACTTACACCTCCCACTTTATTAAGTTGCAGATGTACTATACATCAGAAAACAAAACCATTCAGGACTGGGAAGAAGAGGGCCCAAAGCAGAGCTATGGCAAAAGCTCTGAAACAATTTACTTAAGGAATATTCAATGAAAAGTTATTTTTGGATCATTCATGGGATTATTAATTTATGTAGGGAGGAATTGTATTGTATGAACTCTTCTTAGTGAAAAAAGTATTCCCCCTTGCTCTGTGATAGTAGCCCTATTCTAGAAACTTGGTGACATTCTCTCTGCAGGGCAGCAAGTGCTCAGAAGAATTTTAAGGCACGAGAAGTAAAACTTTTAAAAGCCTGTGTGCGTGCATCGCCTGTGCTTAAGGGACTTGAACTTTTGCACCTCCTGTGTTTCTCAGCAAATAAATCACTTTGAGTGATTGCACAGATCCAAAGTACTTGTTTACATGGTGTCTGCACCATGTCTCCTCCAATCTGTGTTCTCACCTGGAGAAGGAGGGAGACTGCCCTAAACCCTCATGCAGTCTGTGGCTGAGAATGAGTTCCCTTTACTGCTTTTGCTCACATCACTTAATCAACCTTTGTAGCATAGATAGTGTAGCATAAACAAGTCTCTAGATAGTGAGTACTCATTATCTTTTTTCCATATCCCTGAAGGGATATTTTGCTTTTGTTGTTATTTGGGGCCTATAAAAGCTCTATGCTAGCTTCTACGGTGCAGAAATGTTGAAACTGGGCTTCAAACATTGTTATTCATGTAAAATTCTCGTGGCTACTAGTAAGTCTACTCACACTGTCTGTGTTGCCTCAATAAAATACCTTTCAATCAATGCTTTTGTGAGCAGAATAAAAGAAAAATTATCTGCAAATCCATCCACAAGAGGACTCAGTGGCTCAAGAGGAGCCTTCAGGAAGGTTCTCCCCAAGCCAGTTATTCTCCTGAGATGGGCATTGCATTTTGCTACCTCTAAAAGTGCTTCTTTAGCTCTGATCACCTTCCTTATCGATATGGAGTCCCTCTTTCCTTATCTGGTTCTTTATCTGCCTTGAGGTCCTGCTCTGGAAATGTCTAAAATGACAGCTGCTCCATATGAGAAGGCATCTTTAAGGCCAGTATTAAGATATCACCCCTCCAATTTTTTTAATCTAAAGCCACCTGAGTTGCCATTTCCTTGTTGGTGGTTTTTTGGTGTGGGTTTTTTTTTTTTTTCCCCCCTCCCCCTCTCCCTCCCACCT
>VYXH01004876.1:166440-185781 GCA_013397275.1 Burhinus bistriatus
TTTGGTGTGGGTTTTTTTTTTTTTCCCCCCTCCCTCCTGCCACTGCCACCTTTCTCCTGCCATCTTCTATACATTTACTCTCATGGAATCAAGTAGCAGCTGTACTCCTCAGATACTCTGCAGACCCCTTTCTAACCAGACAGGCAAAAAACTTTCCAACAGCTGGACAGCATGATGAAAGATAAGCAGCGTCCATATGGAGGCTTTTGAAATCTGTTGTATGCATAAGTAGTATCTTTTCTTCCCTCAGGCTATTGTCTCATACCACTATATTCTTTACCACTTCCATGGCTTTCTTGAGTTGTATTGGATGCCTGTAGAGTGGCAACATACTGTTCTATGCACATTAATAAGATGATATATTGCCATGCTGTTTTGTAAATGTTATGTTTATTAAATGCTATGTGATTAAATATTATATGACCACCACTGCTTCTTTGCCTGATGCAAATATCTGGATATCCATTCTGCAATCAGCGGTCAAGTATTTTCCGTACACTAAAAATAGGGGTTACTGTCTACTGTGGAGCGACTCCTTGCCACCAGGCAGGTACTCTTTTCTTTGATACCTAGAGCTAAATTTAAAACTAGCTGTCTCTAAAACGCACTGAAATTTGCCTGAGGCACATCTGAAAGCTGTAGTAGAGCTCCAGTTTAGTCTGACCAACAGAATGGGTAATACTTACTCCAGTTTCTCTTTTTCTATATCTTAGTGTGTGTTGCTCTCTGAGTTCCTTCATCGCTGATAAAAGTACTGCATTAATAAAACGGGTTTCCATCCCGGGTAGGGAGCTCTGATCTCATAAGGGGATTTGATTTATTTTCATTGAAGGTATTTTTTCCAGAGTGGTTTTTTTAAATCCAGAAAGACCCATAAACAGCCTTTTCTTTAGTATTGCTTATTTAGCAGCAAAGAAAATAGAGTAAGCCTAATTGTTTAAATGGTCAGTGCCTGTGAGTTTGTCAAAGGGGGAGAGGCAAAAGAAGCATAAGGGAGTGAAAACTAGTACGTGCCTTTGGGCGATCTTTGAGTTTAACTGCATAGCTTTTAGATGGTCTTGATTTTCATCTTACTGTTTTCGGTCATTCTAGTAGGTGAAAATTGTTCTGTTTTGCTTCTAGAGAAGTGAGTGTACTAGTTTTGCTAGGTATACTCAGCATAGGGAAGTGAAAAGTAACTGGAAATAGGAATTCATGCTGTTAGTCCGAGCTTTACTTGATAGAACTGGTTCTGAAGCTAGTATGATGCAGCAAAGGATTCTACATGTTCTGGCAAGGGAAGCTGATGGGGATGTTGCTCTGCCGTACTAAGGCTGCTGCTTAGTCATCCTCAGGTTTTTGAAGGTGCCACATCATCTGAGCAGAGAGCTGTGTGGTAAAAGTGGTGTGATCATGGCCTTGAGCTGGCACTAAGCCAAACTCTGTCAGTGTAGTTGGTCTTCTGGAACCCAGTATCAGGTGAGGCTCAAGGGTAGCTGCAGCGTTGATGGGGACGTGAGGGACAAGGGGGTACTGCCAAGGGGAATGCAGGCTCTCTGTGTAATATGCTAGTTGTTATACACTCTTCACCTTGCTCAATCTGCCTTCGAAATTCCCCCAGCCAAATGCCTGTATGGGCCTCCTGATCAGGTCTTTCATGCTGGTCTGTCTTGTAACAGCACCAGTGAGTCCTGACAGAGACTCAGTTTGCAGGCAGGAATTAAAGAACTCAATAAATAGGTATTTACCTAAGGATTACTGAAAGGTCCCAGGGTGATACCACTGGAAACTGGTGCATTTTGTCTATAGTGTGAACAGTGTCAGTACAAATTTCTCTGTGCTTTCTCTGCAGGGATGCCCCTGTTTTAGAGGTCCCAGCAAATTCAGCTGTCTAGATGAACCAATCATCAGCCTGTTGGTGAAGTTCCCGTTGAGATATGGAGTTTGCTAACTGGAATTGTCATGTCTGTGTTCTTGTCATGGCCTTCATAACAGCCTTGAAGTGACTGAGTTGGACCTGAATCATTCACTCTCCTGCTTCATACCTCACAGAATAGCTTAGATATGTTTTCCTTCGAATAGGTGTTTATCTTACTCACATAGAAGGAGGAAGTCTCTTAAAGATTGGTCTTGTGTTGTGGCATGGAAGTTCAGCTTGTAAATATTTCAACAGACACTTATCTCCTTTGATGCTGCGTTGGTGGGTGTTGCAAAGTTGGCCTACGGTTGCTATTTGTGAAGCCTGGAGGAGGAAATCTTGTTTCTCAGGAAGGGTGAGAATGAAATCAGATGACTTGTGACTCCAGGTGAATGCAATAGCTTTTGGTAAGGGGAACACTAGTAGAAAATCTTCAGCCAGACTAAGTCCAGATGCATAGGAAAAGCAGTGACATTACTAAGATGTTCTATGTCAGAGTTCTGTATAAGTACACAATGAACCTAATCAGGTATCACCTTTGTCTGTCAGTTGCTTGCTGGCTATCCTGGACACAGTTTATATGTATAAATATGCCAAAGAGCTAAATCCCGCAGTAGCAGAAAGGATGGCGTAGTTCAGTGTAATATGCATTTCTGAAGCAACCATAAATGGCATTAAGTGGCCTAAAAGCCAATTTATGATATCTGTCAGGATGCAGAATGTGTTTTGGTCACTTTTTCTCTCCAATGTTGTGCCTGGAGGTCCTGCCAGTCAGTATTTTGGCAGTCCCATGTGTAAACCAAAAGGCCAAAGAGTAAATCTCCAAGTGAAGATATTGCCTATCCCAAGGGGACAGAAAAGCATTTCACGGTTGTCAAAATAACTGGCTTGCAGAGCTGTGCATCCTCAATGACTCTCTGGTCAAGAAATGAAATAATATTTTTGAAATACTGAATTCTACTTCTATAACTCCTTTGGAGTATAAACCATTGTGGGAAGTATGAGAGGGGCTTTTTTGACCTGGAATTAAATACAGCCACCATAATGAAGTGGTTATTGGTAGTGGATACTACCTGCATGGCTAAAAGACAGCAGGTTATGGCCTGCAGGTGGTGCTTACTTTTCTTTTTAAAGCTTGCTGTTTTGGTCTTCCACTTATATCCTATGTGACTCTGATTCTCAGGATGCTTCAGAAACCAAGAACTCGCCAGTAGAGCAGGCTCTACTTTCCTCCTTTGTGACATGACATAAAAAATTTCAGATTATTTCATTTCAATATTTGTATTTTTGCCTATTTGGAAGATATAAGAAGTGGTACTAGAGTTCACTTGCTGAAAGTAGTTCATTAATTTCCATCTAAAGATTAAATGGAAGTGAATGCCCATGTTTCCCAAGAGCATGAGATAATTTGGTTGATGGCCAGAGGGTTTGGCTAATAACTGAGGTTGTGGTAAACAGAAATAAACTATTGCAAGATACCTTAGAGCTACGGAAGCTATTAAGCCAAGATTTCTATTAGGTATTCCTGCTGGATCTTCAAATCCCCTGAACTGAAAACTTTCTCTCTTGAGGCCCAGGAGAAGAAATGTGAATTAAGGTCTGTATTTACAGCATGGCTCTGATGCAGTATCTTGGGAAATAGAAAGTATTAGTATTGCATTCATTGCTACAATAGGAAAACAGTGAAAATATTCAGACAAAGCATCAAAAAAACCATGGGAGAAACTTGGTCTCGGGCAAGGGTTTTCATGAGTTAGTCATGGATGATAATAAATTCTTTAGCATATCAAACTGAATACTCGGCAATTGTTGGTCTTGAGCAATTCTGAATTTTCAAATAGTGCTGGAGATACATCTGAGACCAACATTTCCTTTGAAGAGTCTCAGCTTCCTGTGACTGTTGGAAAAAACCAAATATTTGGTTTCAGCAGTTTTAGTGCACTTTCTTCTGTGTGGGCCAAAGTCCCAGGTCCCTGAGCTGTAATTTGCTGGCAGCAAAACCTTGATGTTTCTTCAGAAGAGGCGAGAAAGAGTCTGCCTAAAACTCAGTTTTGTTTCTGGCAGACATCAATGCAAGTCTCTTTTGAGTATTTTACTTTCTTTCAAAAAATGTGGGCTGAATTGTCATTCCCCTGGAATAAATATGGCCTCATAAAGAGCTGCGGGAATTTTTGGTTCTTGGCACAAATCCATGCAAAAGGTGCCTGAGTCTTTCTTTTAGCTTAACTACACTCATTCCAGAGCACTTACCCAAAATAAGCTCTCCATTTTTTGCTATTGGACAAAAGCCTATCATTTGGTTTTCAAATATATGAATTCTTGCCGAGCTCCTCTATTTATCTTTCAGTCTTTTATTTTCTTCAGCTATGCAGTAAACATCTTGTTACAACTGTCATTGAAAGTTTGAAACTTGACTTTTGTCCTGGGTATCTATGAGAAAGAATCTTACACAAATATTTTATGTAGTGCCTGATGTCTGGTGCATTATCCCATGTTGTGTGCTGTGCTTTACTCATACCGAAAAGCCCACCTCTTCACCTGACTGAAACCCACATATTGAATTTTTTTTTGTATTAGCAGTTCCTTGCTTATTTTCTTTTGTCCCCAGTTACAATGGCCACTGCCAAACAGGCCTGCAAAACAAATAAAAAGAAATCTGCAGGCCAGAAACTCCCAAAAGCAATTATTCATTTCGCTGTACAAGTCCTTCATTTCCTAAGTATGCAGTTTGCTTGGCTTCTCTGCAAAGATTATTCTCTATTCACCCCTATCTGGTTGAGGGTGGAAAAGAGCAATAACTCCAAAATGCCAACTATAACGAAGTCCAAATCTAAAGTACTGTAGAAAATATTTTAATTACATTTATCTAAGTTTTCATCCTTTGGTTCCACACTGTTATCGCCTGAGGTTTTGAGATAACCAACTTCCTATTCTTGCCCTCCCTTCCCCGCAATGTATCTTGATTTAGAGATAAATATTTTTGTTTTGTAAAGTTTTTTCCTATCAATTGTCTAAATATGCTCATGTCCTAGATCCTTTTATGATAATATTCTAAAACATAAAATACTTTTTTTTCTTTAAATTAACAGATGTCTTGAGGAGTCTTATTCTTGCCACTATTGATTACATCAACTCCAGCTCCATACACCTGTGTGCGCATCTGTCCCCACCTGCACAAGTTTTCTGCAATGTATTTTGCATGATTGATGCCGTAAATCAGCACACCTACATCTTAGGTCTGGGAGACGGGAGTGTTGTTAGGTTAGAGAATTCAAGCCTACAACCCAAAAGGATGTAATAATTTCCAGAAGGCTGTTGAAAATTATACTAGAACTGTGTCCTGTATGATTTATTTTTCTTCCCCACGGTATTAACCTTAATATTTCAAAATGCACATTGTTCTGGTAAAGGATGTCTTGTCAGTGATGCAGATAAATAAGCCATTTGATGGTGGGATGTGGGCTACTGGTCAGTTGACTTTACAAGCTGCAATGTCTTGTTTACATTTGTTGGGATAACCTAGACCTAGGATACAGTATAATTTTCCTATCAAAGCCTGACATTATGAAACTTCAGGGGCTCTCTGTGTGATATATATTTCCATAGGCACAGAGCAGGATTTTTTTTTATGTCAGCATCCCTTTATTTTTAGGAGATGAGACCACAGAAGGAGTAATAATGTGTGGAATAAGGCCAGGTGACAATCATAAAAGCCAGGGTCATGACAGAGTGCACCAGTTCTAAGTGGGAGCTATATGTGACATTTGGGAGTAAACTACCCACTTAAGAGTTTTTTGAACCCCTCATCCTCAGCTGACTCTTTGCTGAGTTACACAAATCATCAGCTTCAGAAAATGCATACTAACTTGATGTCAGTGCCTGTTTTTCAGGCTCCTAGCCAAACTGGAGAGAGATCACATGTGGGACCCCAAGGCTTTCTCCTCGTCTGGGAACTTCTGATGATTTGAATTTATCTGCCCTTTCCCCCCTTCAGAGGGAAAACAATCCCAAGCATAGAGAGAGGAGATGGCCAGGGAGAGTGAAAACTGTTGTGCATTTGTGTGGACATTTCTACAGCCTGACTATGTTTTTAAAACAAAACAAATCAACCAACCAAAAAAAAACCCCCCAAAAACAAAACAAAAAATCATAGACTGGATCCACATTTAGACTTTCCTTAACCTTAATTTGAGAAAGTAAAATGGTTGTGGGGTATGTCCATGCCCTCAAAACTATGGTGCTGGCATGATCTCTTCGTGATTTCTAACCAGTCAAAGTTTTCCTGTTGGCTCTATGTGTCCTTATTGGTGTGAATCGTGATTTGTTTGGCTGCAGTTCGAAGTTATCGAACTGGTAATTTTTCCTATACGTGTATTCTTCTGAGCCTTTGCACTTCCATTCATTCTTATACTGGTTTTGTCTAATTAAATCAGACCTATTCAAACTCTGAAATGGAAGAGCAAAGGTCAAAAAATGTCAGACACCCTTAACAACCTTTATTAAGTCTTGTTAAACTGAAAGTGCTCTTGCTTCCAGTCCAGGCATGGCACCCTAGACTACAATAATTGATTTGACCTCCAAATAGCTACATACTTCCAAGAACTCCCCTAAGCAAAAGGAGAAAGAATAGGGTAGGTGAGCTTAACAGAAACTCTGCTCCTCAGCCCAAGCCCCCATACAGCACTGGGAAAAGGAGTGGTTATTTTATTACACTGCAGAGATTTGAATGTAAAGAGTGATAGAAATGAAGCCCACCAAACGCACTGCATCTTTTATAGGATTCATTTTTAAGCTGGGGGGAGAGAGAGAGCGAAAAGCACTGTGCTGCATTCACTCAACGTATCAGCTATAGTGTCTGCCTTCCAAAACTGTGCGCTGTATGTGTGGAGTGGTTGGATGCCGTGGAAGGGGAGCCAAGCTGTTCGGACCTGAAAAGCAACTACTAGGATATGCTGTGAGACCTTGTTTAATTTTAAGTGGCACAGGCTGTCCTGTGTGTGGAAAATAGCATGTTAGGCAAATCGCAGGCTGCTGCACAGCCATTCAATACAGATACTTTCCTGAAAAGTCTGAGATTCAGGATTCAAGTTGCTTTAGAGTCCTGTAGTGAGAGAAGGAGAGATCTTGCATCCAGAAGTGATGCCTGTGCCTGTGAAGGAATTGGGAGAAGAATGTCTTCTAATGGCTGAAACTCGGGGATATGCTTCAGTCAGGAGTGGAGTAGATAACCTGTTTCTCTTCCCATCTACTCTCATTTTCCCAAGCCTTAAGCTGTTTCGTGAGTTGGGGTAGAGCTGCTGTTACCTCTCCTGCTCTGTGACCGGGAGCTTTTCCAGCTTCTCTGACAGAGCTCCTGGTGCTGGATGTCACTAGAAGCAGCAGAATGTGTAGCGGGGTCAGAACAGGTCTCTGAAACCAAGCAAGGTGATTGCCATGTATAGGTGAGCAGAGGCTCCAAGGGCTTGTGGCAGCTAAATTAAGCGAGAGCACGAGAGCTTGTTCTGTTTCCGAAACACAGCCATAACAAACCTTTCTCTTTGTTTAAAGTGTTAATGAATGTGATGAGAACATGGGAATGGCATGAGCAATGCTGTGCTTGGCAAGCTTTAATTTGCAGAATGAAGATCAAACACAAATTATGGATTGAAGCTGATAAGAGGTTTAGCAGTAGAGAAGCCCGGGACTTCTTTTCGATCCTGTTGGGGCAGAGAAGAACAATGTATGTACCTGTCTGCCACAAGAGACAGCCCAGGTTTCGTGGGGAATTTTCATCCCAAAAGAGTCAGACTTGCTCATATACCTTAGATAATAAGAAAATACAGCAACACCATTCTGATTATTTACTTTTTTTGTGGTTTTTGATTGTTAGATGTAAATCACTATATATCAAAAGTTTTAGTTAAAAATTATGCTGAATAAGATGTGGGGTTAGAACTGGATCCAGACCTTCAAAACTCTTTTTTCCCCCCTTGAATTTGATTACTAGAAACTTTTATGGAGTTAGAATTATATTTCAGTGACATGAGTAATGAAAAACCTAAACTTACATCATTCAAGCTTCAGAAAACAGGATAACACATTTTTCTGAAACACAAAGTTACTTTTCAGATCTCTGAAGCCGCAGCACAGCACTAAGGCAATAAATTCTCTGTGATTCTCAAGACTAGCAGGAATAGCGAAAACATCGTTGGTGAATCAGGAACAGGGGTGATAAATTCTGAAGGTCTGTGGTGCTTGTATTACCACCCTCCTTGGTGTTTCTACTAGACGGTGGTGGGCTAGAGGAATCGCTGGGAATGTGCTAAATTACCCAGATACTGGAATCCTTTTCCACTGGAAGTAGTGCCAGCAGAGAAAGGAAAGACTAAATACATCTAAGAAAATAATTTTTAGCTCAAGCAGCCAGTGAGGTGTGAGAATGACTGGAGTAAAATAAAAATGTTTTCTGACAGGGAAGGAATGGATTGGTTATGTTCAGACGTAAATCAACTGCCTAGAAGTTGAGTATATGGTGAGAATCAGCTACGTGGAAAACAGTGCTCCCTAAATGACCTTTAGATCCTCATAGCTAAAGGTTCATCAGTTTGAAATTACTGTCTTGGATGAAAATGGCAAACCTAGCATGCACCTCTGAAAACATAAAAGAGAATTTAAAAGTAGCTTCCTGAGCGCTTGGATAGAGGGGTGTTTGTGAAGAGGAAACCAGCTTGATAAATGAGAAATGAAGCTGCCTCATCCAAGCATGTATAATAGCTATTGCCATTCAATACGGCTGAAAGGTTTTTCCTGCAGCTAATGGAAAACGCAGTTTCTAGGGTGTCACTAATTTTGACAGAGACCTCACTGTCTTCAGTTAAGTCTCACACTTAAATGGGATGTGCAAGTACTCTTTAATGGTCTTTTGTTTTCTTGGGTGTTAAATCCCAAATTACTGGCCCTGGGTGCTAAGACCATATTACATAGTTGTTTGAAAGGTTGCCTGTGGTTGACCTGGTTTCTGTCTTGACTTTAAACAATCCCATCATGTGATCTAATGTCTTTTCCTCCCATCCACATCCTTGGAAAAAGTAAGGTTTGTTAGGAAACCCTAGGTTATTTTTTTTCATTTTAAACAAAACCTGTTTCCTCATCTAGTCTTCTTGTCCTGCATTATATGTAACATTTCCTTACATTACATTTCATCATAAATAGAATTGTAGGTACCATGGAGCAGTGGCTGGCTAAGGCTCAGGTTCATCTGTGATTTCCACTCTTCTGTCTGAGGGTCCACAGAAATCAGTAAAAAGTCAGGCATTTCAGTAGAGCTAGGAGCCTTAATACTTTTAATCTCACTGTAAGTGTTCATGAGTTATGAAGGAGAATAAAGTCCAAATATTTATAATAAAGTGTAAAATGTGAATGCTATGGGATGCTTTGAATGAGAGTAAGGTCTTTGAAGCCACTGGTGTGATGCTAACTTTCATGGCATGTATCTGGCTTATCACCAAATAATGGGAGGGTCATGACAACTAACTTCAGACCCCTTTTAATCCTTCTATTCAAATTCTGCACTCTGGAGAAGTGTGTTTATTTTGTTTCATTTTTGACTCAATTATCTATTATTTTTGGAGTTCAGGTACACTATTATGAATATGGCATTAATATGAAAAGCTTGTTACTTCATGCGTGCTGAGCACACAATGTTAAATTATCGCATGTATTGTAAAGTGACAAGTTCAGTATTATTGAGAGGTTCTGCTCCACTTTTTTTTTACTTTAATCAAAAAGCAGAGCTATCTCAATCAAAACATGTTTCTTAAATGTAAAAACATACAAGATTCATCTGCTTTTCTCTGAAACCTGGGGTGGGATTCTTGGAAATGTTAGATCAACTGTTTCTAAGTGGCTTAAAAAAAAGGATTCACATGCAGCAGCATTTAGCACTCAGTCTTTTCCATTCGCAAGTTTTGTGCAAGGCCTTAAATAAGAGCGTGAGCGTAGAGAACCAGCACAGGTTAGATGTGTTCGGGAGTGCAATGATTGAAGTTTTAGTTAGACATGTAACCATTAACAGTAGGAACAAGGTGTCTTTTTTTTGCCTGCTGCTAGGTAGAGGATCTCTGCATAGGGGCAGCTGAGAGGGAACCAGAGAAGCTTAAAAAACATGAGAAGTCTCACATGCATCAGAATAGCTTACCATGACTCCTCTTGCAAACCAGATTTCATGTCAGTCCCTGCTGCAGGGTGATGTGAGAAGTGGCAGACTGCGACTTCATTGCCCCAGTTTTGTTCATACATTTATTAGCTGTTTTTAAACTAAACAAGATCTAGCTACTTCTCTGGATTTTCCTCTGCCTCTCGTTCTCTTTGCCTGCCTTTCTAGAGCAGGATACAGACTGCTTTTCTGTTTTACACACTGCAGGGGACAGTGCTGCCATTGGCACTTGCTGGTAAGCATGTTGTCTGTAATTCTCTTGCCAACTGTTTTCTTTGTTAGGGGTCTGACTGAGAGGTAAGCGTATTTTAGGAGATGAATATAAACTTTCCTTGTGGTGTAGTAAGGATCTGTTATGCCTCTCGGCTGCAAGGATTATAAGGTCACCAAGGAATGCTGTTTTCTGTGCTTCAACCTTCTGACATGACAGGGACCTTGTGTTAAAGCAGTGTGTTTTGCTACTTGCATGAGTTGCATGCTTGCACGAGTTTTTAAATATGCACTTAATCTGCACATTAAATATTAAAATTCCTCATTACAACTGGGTTTTAAAATGCACGTCTCAACAGCACAAACTGGTTCTTTCAGTGACTGCACTTTTATTGGCTTGTTATGCAAAGAAAAAGATAGAAAGATTTGTTACAGCCCCTGACTGTCTAGGAAATCTGTGAGTTGATAGGTTTGATATCCCAGGTTTTGTTCAGACAGTGCTCTTGCAATTCAAATAATTACATTGCCCAATATAAATGGAGAGAAAAACAATTTTCAGAAACAACAATCTGAGTTGGCCAGAGGGTAACTACTTTTATTATACACAGAGGAAACATGAAACCTGCTTGTATTCTAGGAAAAGAAAGGAATCAGAGTATTCTGTCATATAGATGTAAGACTAAGAAAACAAACCTGGCCTCAGTTTTCTTAGAAGTCAGCACAGGAACTTTTTTTCTCCATAAATGTAATGGATGGGGCTCTACACAGTCACAAAAAACCGATTTAGTATTTGTCAGTATGTTCTAAAGGCAAACAGGGAAAAACTTAGAATTGAGATTTGTGAAATATGCTTTCAGGGTTAAACCTGTTCATCCTGTGTTATACTTGGATGAATGCATTGGGTTGGCTGCAAAGGAATTTGAGAACTAGTGTCACAGCTTTGGCATTGGAGTAAGACCTCTGTCTTCTACAGTCCAGACTTCTACAGAGCCGAAGTCACCTGGGTCTAGTTTGTCTAGAGACTTACTCCACACTACCTCTTGAAACAGCCTTCTGAGAAGTTCTAATTGTCTTGATGGAAGGTTGGCCTTCTAGCACAAAGTAACAGCTGAAAAAAATGCCAGACTTCTTCACAACAGATTTAACAGGTATTCTTAAATGGATTATTTGTGAATGGTAACCTTAGGAAACCAGGAGCAATTATCCTTCATTATCAGCGTGATCATCATTGTGTCAGTGGTCATTCTCAGAAATACGCAGCTGGGCTGAACCCTGACCGCTATACAAGGTAGTGGTGCAGCTCTTGCTTCAAAGAGGTTACAGTTCTGGTTAATGACATTGATGCAGTTTTGGGTTGGGGGAAGTTGTGTAATTATATGAACGTGTTTTCTTCCGTGCCAACTGTGCGCGCAAAGTAGCTTTCCATCTTGCTGGCTGCTTCGAGTAGGAATATGACATGCTTACAACTGGAGATGCGTTAAGGAAGAGAACCAATAGAAGGACGTGCAGAAGTGAGGTTGGGGATGACATAATTGATACAATGAAGAAGGGAAATGATTTTGGCAGCTGGTGTTTCCAGCAGCATTGACAAGTGAGTGCAAAGTTACAATGACAATGTAGTTTAATATCTTGGCAACAGCTCTGGTAGCCTAGTCTAAAAGGACGTGCAGAAAGAGGTCACTCAAAGTGGCAAAGAAAACAGGGGGGGAGAAAATGTTTGCAGTTTGACTAGAAGGATCCTTTCAATTTCAGCTGTCCCTGGACATCCATGTAGAGATGTCAGAGAAGACAGATGAAGAAGTGGGAATAGATGGAGGGAGATAAATAGGTCAGTAGAAGTGAGGTACATTTGCAACTCATTGGCACGCAGGCCACAACAGCAGCAGAGGGACTTGGACAACAGACTTAGAGGGAGTTATTTTGCAGAGGGGGAGAGGGTGGAGGCTGATGGCATACCCAGAGGAGGCAGTCTGGACAACCTAGATTTGAATGATCTGAACCACAAAAAGAGCCAAACATTCCAGTGTTGCAGATTCTCTCCTTGATTTTTTTTTTTTTTTTTAAAATGAAATTACAGGCATTGAGCCTAGCAGCTGAAAAGCCTGCTGAATGAGTTTCTCTGTAGACAGATAGAAAGGAAAATCTGTAGTCCGAGAAAAACATTATATGTGACAGCTTTGACAGAAGGCTTACGAAATCACAGGGAACATGGACTGAATACAGCACTTGGGTTATCCTCTCTGCCCACCTTCATTTTGCTACCGCTAACTGGCCAGTACCCAGAATCACCACCCCCCCCCCCCCCCAAACACAAACCCAACCAAAAAAAAAAAAACCCAGACAACCCAAAGCAAAACCAAACNCAAAAAAAAACCAACGCAAAAAAAACCCCAAAAAACCAAAACGCTCCCAAAAAAACCCAAAACCACACCATATAAATGTTTTCTGCTAGGTGAACTTTGTCTAGAAAAGCCCTGAAATATCACACTTAATTACCTGAAACTGCTTATGCTGTCCTGCAGCTCAAGAGAGTGGCTATCATCTTGCAGTGTGTGATGCAGGGTAGGATTAGATTTGCCGCAGATAAGCAGCCGGTAAGCTGACCACATTTCTGTAATATGCGGGTGTTTCAATGGCGTGCTGCCACGTGCTTGGCACTGGTGGACAGCGATAAAATCTGCCTGGAATACAATCGTGTTGTGGTTAGGTCGGTTTCCTCTGAAGGAAATAGAATAGAGGGTGAGAGTAACAGAAAACTGCCTTTAAAATAACCTCTGACAGTCTGCAGACTTCTGTGACATCTTAATGTTTGCTTTGCACAATAAAGGGAGTAGGTTATGGCTATTAATGTGGGCGGAACTATTGTTAAGAGTTTTGACTCTTGCTCCGGGATGTAGCGGATGCTAAAGCTGCAGGTACCTGTGTATTGTTGTTTGTTCCTGCTTTGGCTTGGGAAGCACTGCTAACGTGTGCTCCTGGGGAGAGCTGGGCCCGGGGGACGTGAGCGGCAGAGGAACAGGAACTCTCAAGTATGGCAAGAGCCCAACTGGAATCCCTCGCTGGAGAGGGTCCAGCACACGTGCAAGGCACCGCTTCCCTGCTGTGTTTCTGATCGCCGTATGCTGAGGGCTCTCTTCGGCAGAATTTTGCCCACATTGGGTATCTTTAATATTTCTGCAAAGCTTCTTAGGTGGCAGAGGGGAATGCTCCTTGCTTCAGGCTCTTCTCCTGAGATGGGATGATGACAGAATGGCATGCTCAAGATACTGCTATCCTTCTTTTAAGTGTAAATCAAGGTGGTTAATGTATTTGCATAAAAGATGTCCATCTAGTAAATCGGGCATCAAGGTGTCGTGCAAGTGAAGCAGTTTCTAGCAATCTAGCTTTGAGATGAAATGGATAATTGTAGCTAGACCTGCATGCAGGGGGAAAAAATGGCAATGCTCTCCAGGTCAGTGGCAACTATCGGTCTCCTTTTATGGATCAAGAAGCAGCCTCGCATTATTACCAAGATGATGGGCTTGACTAACAATTGATCAATGCACTTCTTTAGTTAGAGGCATCTGTGAGACTTCATGAGGAAGCATTGGCAATTTGCTGCTGTTTGCTATTACTTCTACTTTACGTAACCTAATAGTCATCTAACCAGCTCTCCTTAGGCTCCCCATGGGGTATAGATATAGGAGTCACAAGCTGTGCGCCCTTGGACAGATAGGTTATGATGGAGGTATACCAAATCAGGTGTAGTAGCAATAACACCCATTACTGAATTTTTTCCATTGATTCACACATACGCTTTTGCATGGGAAATCCCAGCAGAAGGCGGCCCTTGGTGCAGAAAAATGGTTTGCACTGAATCACTCTCAGATTTTACTTGAATTTGGAAATTGAACTTCCCAGGAAACTCTGGTGCCAGCAACTGTTTGGAAATGTGTCAGTGATACCTCTCAGTCAAGAGTGCAGTAGCTTTGATTCTGCTTAGGGAACACTCGCAAGTCAAAGGAGATATTGGTAATTTCAAGTAGATACTGGATTCAGTGTTTCCTTACTAGGCTCACTTGTTAAGAGGAATATGCACTGAACTCAGAAGCTATTGACCTGAGGCACGTCTAGCATTTTAATAATAGCAGCTGTAGACAAAATAAGAAAGTCTTGTTTAATGTTTTTTAAATATTAATCTCTCTCCTTGGAAGCATATCTGATGATATCTAAAATATTTTCTTAACCGAATAATATGAATAATTTTAACTGGAAGAAAAATCCAGTACAGTAAATCCCTGTATGTGAGACTTAGTGAATGATCTCACGGAGGAGAAAACCCACTTGTTTTTACCTCTGCACTGCATGAGTTTTCAAAGAATCTTTACATTCAAGTCAGCCAAATTCAACTCAATACATCTGTCAGTATTTGGTCTTGGCCATCTCTTCTCTTATTTCATTACCTCCTGGGCTCAATAAACCACAATATCTAAAGAAAAAGCTAGTGAAAAGGGCAGTTAGAGACATCTGGTCAGTTATGAAGAACAAGAGGCTATTAGATGACCTGCCAAACATAATAGCTGTTGAATTCTTTTTTTTCCAAGGCTACCTGGGAGCTTACATGTGTCTCTTGCTTCCTAAGTCATCTGATGAAAACAAGGCTTTCCTCACCAGGATAGAAATAGTTGTACCTAATAGTCCAGGTACCCCAGATATAGAAAAAGTCCTGTCACCCACTGTGTCATTATATGTAGATATGCTAGAAGGATGAATATACTATAAAAAGTCCACTTTTGGGGAACCCTGCATAATATTCTGCTTTAAGCCAAAATTCAGATAAATCTGACAGGCTATAAAGTACAATTAAAACTGAGCACATCAGTAATAAGAAGCCACAAAGCATGCATAATCATGAGATAAATGACCTCAATGGACAGATGATGATGAGCCAAGGAGAAGCCAAGGTCAATTATCAGAACTTCTAATTTTAATGCTATAATTAATAATGAATATTTCAAGAAAGAATGTTTAAAGACTAATTGTATTCTGGTATTAAAACCTGTTAAACGTTAAACTTATGCAATTTATGCAAATTAATCTGATAAGAAGAGACAATTAAGGTTTATAATTAACAGATAAATACAAATGATCCAGTGATGAAGGTCTTGGTTTCTTCTCTGTCTTATGAGACAATGTAATTGATTTTTATAAATGCTAATTTATATGCACTGCTAACCATTAATACATTGAAGAGATCATTTATTAAATTAAAGATGAATCATGCTGTATGCAAAGATAGTACCTGAGTTTTCAACATCTTAAAGATGAAAAGGAAGTAGGAAAAAAACAAAGCTTTGAATGTGATTTTGCTTTGGGTTTTTTTTCCAACAACCTTTGACATGCCAAGTACGAGGTATAGGAAAAAAGTTTAGCGGAGACAAACAGTCTTTGTTCAATAAGTCTTTACGTGACACTAAGAGGGATTTTTGGCACAATCCTTGCCTTTTAACATTTGTTCTCATGGACTAGAAGTAACGTGCATTCTTATTTTGCTTTGCTGTGCTGGGCTTTTTCTTTGTGTTCTCGTACGAGAAGATGGCACGTTCACCCTGGAATGAAGCTGCTTGTAAGAGGGCAGGGGGAGTTTTTCAGGACGAGTGTACTAACTTCACCTCCTGACTTTCTGAGGTGTTATGTTGACTGTGTGCTTTTTTAAGAGTTACTGACTTCTCCTTTTTAAAATGTATGATGGCATTTTGCCAGCTTTTGTAATTACGAGTAAGTATAGTAAGTCTCTCTCCTTTCTTTTGTTTAAAACTCAGTATTAGTGGGAGTTATACTAGCTATAAAAAGGGATGCATTCCACATTATTTTTTTTTATCCGTCCTCAGAACTGTAATACTATCTAGCTTTGTAAATGCAGCTGCAAACATTAGTTACAATTAACTATGTGTGGCTCTATCTTTCACAGCTCTTCCCCTCTCCTCCCTCATCTTCCAAGGGTGAGGTTGTTGGCTGAACTGCAGCAAAGCAGGTGCTTGCAAGGCAGCTCCAGGAAAGTGGCTCCTAATGGCCCAAAGAAAGCCCTAAAGGGTCAAGGAAGGGGGAATAAAGCAACTATGCTGCTATAGCAGATTTGATTACCTCTAAGATTAAATTTCAAACAAAAACCATGAGAGATCTTTGCAAGATCTAAATATAATTACAGTCTGTTTTCAAAGGATACTTGGAAACAATTTTTCCCCCCTGTTTTCCTCCTGACTTCTGTCCTTGGCGTCTGTGCTGAGTTGCACACTGTGGAACTGACTTGGGAGGTTAGCACTACAGGAGCTTCAAAAAGTACAGACTTTTGCAGGCATAGGCAAAATTGCACCTACAAATGCAATCAGTGGAAAATCCATGGTCTTCCATCATGAAGTGATCTGGTCTGCTGACTTCAGTGGGGCTTCTTGATCTAAATCCATGCAGAATTTGACTTAAAAAGACACGCATTCTTTTTTTGCCCCCAGCAGATATGATACAGCCCAGGGTATTCTTCCGAACGCATTTCCTGTGCTGTCATAACCGTGTAAGGAACAGCAAACTTATCTTCTTGTCTTCTGACACAGATCATCTTCTAACACAGATCAGCTGGAGATATTCACCATAAATCAGAATTATGGCCCTCTGCTTCTAAACATCAGTATGATACGTTTCTCCCAGTTCCCAGTTTCCTGAAACGCAAAGCACTGTTGACAATTTATGATTCCACAGTATTCCACAGAGCCCAAGTGGTAAGGCAGAGTTTGTTCACTCAGGTGCAGATTTGCCCTCTCCTGCGAGTTTTGTATTTTAGTCAGGCCCCCTCCGCCAAGTGCGGTGATGGCAAAAACCATCCTCTCCTGTCTGTTGTCTGCTCATCAAGTACATCAGTGCTCAGAATAAGAGAATGGCAAGCTACTTTTAATACTTTTTTTCAGAGGCCTTTTGCATTGCCTTTTAATCCTGGGTAGCCAAATGTGCTGACAAAAAGCATGGTTAGGAGAAGCAGGAGGGTACGTCAGAGTTGGCCTCACCTGAGGCTCTCAGGGCTTCCTAACCCCCGGGTGCGGCGGGAGCTGGCTGGAGCAAGAGTGTAAGATGATGGAGGTCTCTGTGCTCGGGGTGATGCTGGGCGCTGAGCAGCCTGGCAGGTGATGGGCTGCAGCCCAGGCAGAAACCCTTTCAGGTTCTGTCAGGGTTTCAGTGGGACTTTTGTTGCTGTTGCGGTGATTCAGCGTTTTGCGATGAAAACTCCCTTTCGCTGGGAAGTTGCAGATTGATTCTAGTGACAAGTCTCTGTAAAGGTCTAGGAAGCAAACCTCTTGGGAATTTTGACTGTAAAGCCTTTTTTGCTTCAAGGCTTTAATGAGCCTTAATGTAACTAATAGATTTGTAGTCAAAAAAACCTCGTTACCTTTGATTCTGGAGATGAAAATCCAGATACTCCTGAAATGTTTAATTACATAACAAATGCTGCCCTTGCATTAAGATGCAAGAATGTGGCTTTGATTTTTTTTAAAAAAAAAGGTAATTTCAGGACTCCTAATCTTTTGTGTGTGCCAGAAAGAGAGTTTTAGGGCTGCCAACTGCATGAAATATTGATTTAAGGAGAGAACTGTAAAATATTTTTATGGAAATAAGACCAAACCCAAATCTGTGACGTGCTACAAACAGGAGGGCAAGGTCCTGGTGACAGAAAGGGCTGTTTAACTATGTGGCAGTGACACAACTTAATGAGATATAGCAGGGCTGTCAGTTGTTACACGTGAGGGAATTCAGGGGTATGAAGCTGATTCAGCCCAGCTGAGCATCTGCCTCTCTCCGGAGTACAACCTGCAAGCTGGGGAGAGGCAGTGAGACGGGCTGAGCACGGGCAAACACAGCGAATACCAATCGGATATTTTCTAGGGGTGAGGAAGACTAGGTCTGCAAGGTGCTTAAAGCAAGGAGAAATTTCTAATATGTAATACCTGAAGTATATTTAGACAGTAAATAGATAGGGATTTTTTCACTAATTAAATGCTAACCTTTTTTTAATTCTCTGAACTATTATACAACAATATATGATATGACAATAGTCATAATGATAACATTCTACACATTTGAAAGCTATTTTCTGAATCTGTTGATTTCTTATGTATATTACACCTCATTGGTCCTTTACATGCTTTGTTGTAGTTTTAGTTACACAATGGGAATTAAAATTAGAGGTGTTTAAATTTGGAAAGCATTGACACTTTGGAATTTATTGTTATGTTATGTAAAACTAGTATTTCAGAAATTTTCTATGAAATTGGAAATCTATTTAAATGTTGTCAGAAAACTTTTATTTGAAATTTCATGAAGGTACTGGCAATTGTTCATGTCATTTCAGTTTTATAGTTTACATAATCCATTTTGAGAAAACATCAGCCTTCTTCATTTCAGCCACCAGGAGACACTTGCTGTACAGAAGTGATAAGGTGCTTTAGTTAATATAAAGCAAAAGCTGCCCAGAATGATTCGAAAAATAAAGTACAGCTGACAGTGTTTAAATTGTTATAATGGGCCATATTTCAGCCACAGAGTAAGCTGGAGGGAACCTGTGGAGGTCATTTAAGTCCGAAAGCCCAAAGCAGGGCTAACATCATGGGTAGCATAGCTTGTTGAGCCCACCTCGATCAAGCATGAATGTCTCCACAGAGGGAGATCCCATAGCCTCTCCAGGGAGCCTTTTCAAATGCGTTACTACTTCTATTGACATTTTTTCCACCCTTGTACCCAACTGGCATTTCTCTTGTTGCAACTTGTGACTTTTGCCTCAAGTCTGTCACTATGCACCTCTGCGGAGCGCCCAGCTCTGGCTTCTCGAGCTGCTGTAGGTGATGGAAGCAGCTGGAGCACTGCTCTGACCAAGGTGCCAGGAGGAAATGTCAGCTGGTACTCCTTAAGCGCAACAAACAGGAGGGCTTCTCTAGGGTAACACTTTAAATGAGATTTCCAATTTCCAAAGCATTTGTTACTTTTAAATTCTTTTTAAATGGAAAAAAAAAAAAAAAAA
>VYXH01004876.1:185811-207506 GCA_013397275.1 Burhinus bistriatus
GTCTCAGCATTTCTGAAATTTTCCCCGGATTAAAAATAAGAATTTAAACATTTTTGGAAACTTCTCACTCGTATATCTGAAAAAAACACAGTATTTTTTTTCAGCTTAGGTGCACACTGTTTTTCTGCTAAGGGTGGTAAATGAGTGCAGGGCATCTTATTACGCCTTTTTTAATTCTTCAGCTCCTTACCACGGACATCTGCAGCTATGCCGTGGAGCTAGACTACAGCTAGCCCTGGGACCACAGTAGGATGGTTGTGCCCCAACAGAGCAGTGCTTGGCCAAAGTACTCTTCCTTTGAGGCAAGGCTAATTATTCCAGTTATTGGTCAGGGCTAATTATCTGGATTCAACCTCATGTTAATGTGTCCCTAGGGTTTCTGGTGGCTGAGCCAGTATCTCTGTGTGGCAGCATGCTTGGGCGTGCATGTGGCCTGTTCACAAGGAGCAGAGGTATTTGTGAAATTGGGACACCTGAAGCTCTATTAGAAGCTATATGTGTCCTGCACCAGGGATTCAGCTTTTTGGGGAAAGAGGCTGCTGCTGCTGCAAAGCACAACAGGACTGAGGCTGGCTGGCAGTGCTGTGCAGAGGGGTGCTTTCGCTCCCAAATTCCTGTCCCAGAGCCAGGAATTGCCTTTTCTTCCCCAGCTAGTGGCTGGGCCTCTTTTCTCTTCTTGTCTCTCCACCAGCAAGCGACACAGTCCACTCCTCTGCTTCTCACACTGGAGACACGTATGAGGCAACATGCTGAGATGAAGGTGTTGGGCTGCTGTGCGAGGGGCATCAGGGCTGTCTGCGAGTGGCTGGTGCCGGAGGAAGGAAGGTGCGGGGGTCTGAGCCTGGACCAGAAGCTGTCGGAGAAAGGTGTAGAGGGGGAAAATGTAAAATCTTTACCCAAGAGATTGCTCTTGCTTAGACAGACATTGATGCAAGTTTTACTGTTTTGGGTTTGTTTCTTTTTTTCCGGTGAACTTCAGAAAGGCCTTTTGGCTTTCTGAATAAACAGCTGGCTGTTCATTGCAAACTAGTGATTTAAAAAGTAGTATTGAGAGATGTTCTCTGCGTGACACAGAAAAGTGGAAAAAACCATCCACTTCTAACGCAATAACACTTATTTCCACATTGAATGCTTTGCTCTGGTTAGAGGAGGATCTTCAGCATGTTTACATTCGTGTTTCTGACCATCGTGGTTTTGCTGCAAAGAGATTTTGTTCTCTTTCTGGCATGAATGTGCCAGTTTATTCAGCTTCAAGCAATTTTGTTGAGCTGCAGCACAGGTTTGACTGACTCTTTACTCCTGCACTGTGGCTGTAAATCACTCTGAGATGCTACTGGAGGCACGTCAGCCACGCAGAGTGCAAGTTATGCGCGGCAGTGGGGAGAGGAGTTACCTTTGATCAGCCCAGCCCCAAAATCTGAACACAGCTTCAGCTGGGAGGCCACAGGCATGCGAGGGTGGAAGTTCAATTCCCTCCTCCCAGGGGATTGCTTGTGTAGCTGATTCACAAATGTTCTATGTTCACTTGTTAAAAATTTTTGCTGCTGCAGTGCTGCGTAATCTGGGATTCCACTGGAGATCCTAAATGTCCTGTTAATTTGTGTAAGAGTGACCTCAGTGCCATTACGTTAACTTCAAAATGAAAACATGAGTGTAAACCTGAACTGTAGAGATCAGCCTGATCAGATGGGCAGTAAAAAAGGTACTTTATTTGTTCCCAGAGATTTTGTGAATTGGACTACATCTGGCACTGATGAGATGATCTAAGACCTTATTAGTTTTGCCAGTGAATTAAATAGCCAGTTTTAAAGAAACGCATGTCTAAAGAGGAAAAATTACTTGACAAGTGATTGATACCTAAGTGAACTAATTAGTAACTTAATAGGGATTTGACGTGTTATCTTCTTGCATTTAGCAGGGGAAAGAAGTAAGGCCAAACTTTCCCGTATGTTCAACTCAGTTACAACACCTTCTCACTGAAGGCTGCAGGCAGTGCTTTCATGTACTACTTGTTTATAGTTTGCTTTCAGCCAGTCAAAACTCAGGTGTATTTATTGTATTGTGGTAGGCAAGAATGATGAGGCAGTGATGAGGCAGAACTCTAGACAGTCACTTGAAACAGAGTCCTTCTGAGTTTCAAAACGTAACACATTGAAAAAGCTAGTTTGCCTTTTCTCTTCTGCAATTAGATGACCAGCAAAGCTGCAGAAACATCCAGCAGGAAGACTGTAGCTCCAGTCACATCCCACTGTTACCCTCCCTGTTGTCTTTCAAACAACTGGCCTTTGCAATGGACCAGGAAAGACGATAAAGACAGAAGGTGTGGAAGTGCAAATTTTTATTTGTACGAGGAAATTAGGGAACATCAAATGAATTTGATATTCAAATACAGTTTTTGGACAAAACTCACTTATTTGTGTAGTGAGGCAGATGCCTTGCCCTTTGTTCCAGCCCCACCTTCCCCCTGCAGTATGCAGGTCTCTGAATCTGCAACACTGTGCTTCTACAGACAGTGTCTAAACCCTAGCACTTAATAGCTTAAAATGATCGACCTACGCATATTCTGTTCCCAATTTCCACAAGACGTGCATTCCTTAGTGATGTATTTGGTTTTTTTTTCCTTGATATACAACCTATTGACTTTCTTCCAGGTCGGTTTTAATTAGGTTGTTTGATAGCCAGGACTATTTAGCTTCAAGTACTTGACAGATGATTGGATTCTTTAACCTTTAAAGAATCCTATTTGTTCTCTTCAACAACAGATTTAAATCTTTACTCTTCTTTATATAACCAAGAGATGTTTTTCTAAAAAAGCAGTCTGTGGAAAGCGTTATTAATACTCACCAGGTGTGGAGCATGTGGTGAGGGCTTGGTTCTTTTAGATATCTGTAGATACTTACATGATTTATATCACAAATTAAAGTATCACTATTGGCCTTTAAGTTTTCAACCTGTCATTTTAGAATGATTAAAACAAACAAAAACAAGAGAAGGAAACCCCTAAGTGGGAGAAGTTAGAGACATACCTTATTTCTCCCTTAGCACTTGTGAAGACTTTTTCAACCAAGGAATTAACTGCTTGCTTTAGGGTCCCCTGCACTTCTTCTTGGCTTTTCACAAGGAGAGATGTTGTGCTTGAGTGGTGGTGTTAGGCCAGTGGCTTGATGTTGATATCTGTGGCAGCACGTATTTTGCATTTTCTGTAGATTCTTGAAAGCATGCTGAGCTCCTGAAGGAATCCTACGTACCCCTTCTGTGCTTGTCTGCAGGAGCTCAGAACGAAAGCAGGCATTTAGGAGCTGCAAGACAAGCATCTGAAGCTCAGCAGTCAGTCAGGTCTAGATATTTTAAAATATGGGAAGGAAATTGAATTAGAGATTGGGGGAAAACATTGTTTTTAGCAAAGTATTTCTTCTCCTTTAGAGCAAAAGGAGTGGCCGTTTATTTTGCAGTTCTGCTTTTTTCTGGGAGAAGTACTTTGTGCATAGGGCTGGCACTTGAGGGGAATCTTTGTCATGATAACTCATTAGTTCTTATCTAAAATCAAAATACTATACTTGATTTTACATGTGTAATGCCCTGCTCTTGATATTGTAACGTATGCTTTCATTGGCCCAAAGAGCTGGAGAGCAGGAGTGAGGAGATGATAAGAACGTAGCTGTGTGAGTGCCTCTGCGCTCGTGTGGAGGGGGGAGCTCAGAATCGGGGTATTATCTTATTGCCTGTGGGATGTATGGATCTGTTCTGGAGCTTGCTAGGGTTATCTATTCATTTGCTTATGAAGAAACATCCTGGAAGACCAAACCCACCTCCTTGACAGGACTGGGAATGATCTGGAGCCAGGCTTCAGGTGGGGAAGGGTTTTGAAACCCAAATCTGACTTTGCTACCAATTTATGCAGAACTGAGATGTGCTTGCTGCGTCCCACTGCTGGCACTGCCCTGTGTAGGTGCAAACTGCAGGTCTGCCTCTGTAGTCACTGTGACCAATTGCTATCTCAAGGACTGTAATATTGGAGGGCTTTTGCTGGAAAAGTTTGCAAATAGGCTGAAATGGTTGAGATGCCATTTTCCTCGGGTGCCAAGCAGCACAACAGCATGGTTTACATATTGGATCATGACTAACTGGAGAGACATCTCTCACTAATGAGCTTGTAACAATAATGTATCTTTGGTTTAGCACAGAAAAATATTAAAAAATTATGTGAGGATATTGTATTAACAAAAGAGTCAATATGAGGAATTCCTTTTAATAAAAAAAAAAAAAATCTATTTATAAGTTGTTCATAGAATTCCAAAGACTACTTACTATGTTGCATAGTGCTTAATAAGAAGCAGCAGGCTTTAAAGTGTACTGAGAAGCAGAAACATTTCCTTACCTGTGTGTTGTATGCAGCAGTTTTGAATTCCAACTTGAGGTTGAACACCCCAAGTAGTTCTGGAAGGCCAGAACTTTGGGAGGCACATGATGTGGTGATATTTACACAGAATATTATTCAATACCCAGTTATGTAAAGTCTACTAATCGGCTCTCAGATCCTCCTCCACTGTTTCTGAACTGACCTGAACACCTCTGTAGTCTATGCTTAACTAGACTTGTTTGGCTCCCTTCCTTGGCTCTACATTTCCAGCCACCCCTAATCTGCTGATCGTCCTTTTTGGCTGGAGCATTGTTCACGCTCAGTTGTCACCTGAGGAGATGTGGGAAAGATTTCTAAAGTTTGCATTGTAAGTGCTGCTTTAAGATACAGCTTATATTTGTAAGTGATGCTATCCTCATGCTGTGGTAGTACCCACTGTAGTTCTATGTGCATCCGTAGAAGGGCTATGCCTTGCAGGAAGCTAGAGGTGCAAAATGAGAACAGCACCCCAGGCAAGAGAGGTGGACACAACTGCCATGTCTTTGATCCTGGGAGAAATATGCTTGAGGTGCTCAAAACTGTCATGAATTCCTGAGACAAATCCTCAGGGGGGGAAAAAAAGATGAGTTGAAAACTGAGACACGTAGGAGATAAGTGGCAGCCAAGGGTGGGAATTAGGGATGCCAAAGTCCAATTTTGGGTCTCAGACTGAAAAGCCGTTTTTCTGTGTTCTGTTTAGAAAGCCTGGGAAGCACTCTGGTACATGAAGCATCAAATCTGCTGAGCTAACTGTTGGAAGGTATATAGTAGACAAGTCTTACAGTACTTTTGCATGCTCTGTAGGAGTATTAGTGTTTGCCGTTCCGGTCAGCACTGTCATTTTAACTGTTTGTTTTCTTCTGGTAAGTTGCTAAGAGAGGCGCTGGACAAATGGCTGTTGTGCAGGGAGCAATGCAACGGATGGGGGAAACAAATCTGCTTAGCCATTCCTGTAAATGCTAATGAGTTCAGCTAGATAATACTTTAGTTTTTAATTCAGATGTACTGTTACAAGCTGGTTCCCTGAGCACTACTTGTACAAATTTTATCTGTCTTGGTAATAAAACAGACAGTAAAACGAGAGTTGTACTTGCTAAATTGCTACAACTGCTGCTCTAACAACTGAATTGCAGCAGGTACAAACAATGGCGTGTGCTGGCACGGCTACCCAAGCTTTATAACTCGCTCAGACACAGAGGCAAGGTGCCAGAAAGCCAGTGGTTGCACCTAGTTCTACAGACTGTACATAAAATACCAGATACCCTCTTGTTATCTAAAATAGAAGTACAAAAATGTAATTTTAAAAGATTATTGAAATTTGGCAGTGAAATCACCCAGGTTGGAAAACCTTTATTCATTCCTCTATATGCATACTTTTACATGGCATCTGGATTGTGCGATGCTTCTCATGTGAATCTCAGAAATGTCTTCCTCCCCCTTGATTAGCCCTTTGTGCTACAAAATCTCAACATTAGAAACAAATCAAGGGAAAGAGGACCAGGACACAATTCCCAAGTCTGTCTTAATATAGGCAAACTGTTTAAGTCAATATTCCTGCTAACTGTGGATATTTCAAAGCTTAATCATCCAGCCAGAGATGTCTACAGTCTTGCTGAGAGCAGTATGGTTGTAGAACAAGCAGCACTTTGAGATTCTCTAGTCTTTTTCCCTCTCCACAAAGAAAAGATTGAGGTGACTTAAATTAGCTGATTTTTTTTTTTTTTTTTGGTGTGTATGTGAAAGGTTATTCTCCGAAAGATAATGTCTTGGTCATTATAGATCCAGGCTGAAGTTGCCAAATTCTGATTCTAATTTAATTAAATTTTTCTGGAAGGGGAAGATGTGATTTGAGAGAAATAAGTTTTCACTTGCAGCTGTTCAGCGGTTTCAGCCTTTGGGGCTCTGTTCCTGGCCCAGCCACTAAATCTGTTTTTGCTTGGGAGCAATGAGAGGAGGATGCATTGTGGTGGGGCTCTCCCACGGGGTGGGCACAAGGCCTGCTTTCCAGCAGAAAAAGCTGGCAGATGTCACCGCTGGCAGCTTTATGGCAGTGGCTTCAGTAAAGGACAGCCCTGGCCCTGTGGACTGCGGCTCCTCTGGGCGACTCAAATATGTGGCCGCTTGAATATATATGTACAAGTCTGAACAAAGGGTGACAAGATCCCTCTGCGTGTGGCTGAGTGTGTGCGGGGGCTGGTGGGCAAAGTCAGGTGTCTGCAGCAGAGAGGGCTCAGGGGAGCAAGAAGACAAGGGGCCATGGTCAGGGGAGGCGTTGTGTCCATGCATGTCAGTCCAAGGTGGTTAGTAGAGGGAGAAGTAGCCTTGTGTCTTCTTCCTTTCTTCCCCCCCCCCGTCTGAATGTAGGTATCCATTTCTGTTGCATTACTTCAAGTGCATCTAGTATTCTCCATTTTGAACTGAATGAAAAATTAAATTAAACCCCAATTCTTTTTTTTTTTTTGTTATTTCAGCAAGAGACAGGTTTTCTTGTGTTGTTTATTTTTGACGCATAGCAGTTTCTCCCCTGCTCTCTCTTTCATACACTTACTTGATGAACTTAAAAAGTAATTCTCTGTACGTAAGTACAAAGCCTCCGCAGCTCCACTTGCTTTCAGCTGGAGTGGTCCATACCTCTGGAGTACTGGTGTGTAGGTGTCCCAGGCTGTAGTGATTCTCAAATGACTAGTGAATGCATCTCACAGTGAGCCTGTGCAGCTGTTCCTCAGTTTCCCTACCCATAAAGCGAAGGTAAAGTATCATAAAGATGGAAAAGCATTTTTGCCAGCTTTGGATAGAAAGCACTAATAAATGGCAGTGTTTCTCACCTTTATTTTTTCTAACTAAATCAGAGGAACTTGTTTTAAAACCTACTGTTACTTAACTTTTTTCCAGCCTTTTTTCCACTTCTTGGACATTTTAGTCTGAGCGTGTAAGAGGCAGGTATAACATCCTGTTTAAAGTACTTTCATAACCATATGAGAAATAATGTTGAAAATTATTAAAATGAAGGACACAAATTGTATACCCAACTGCCAGGTCAAGGCCAAGGCTACTGGAAACTTTAACATAAATATTAATATAGCAGGCACTTTAATTAGCTGTGCCCTTCAATCACTAGTTGTTTGGCCCCTTGGTCTCCATCTTGAGCCTTCATAGAATAGGATGACCCCTGCTTGTCAAGTCAGATTTCATTCAATTTATCTAATTACTTTTGGGACCATTTTAATACATGCTCCACAGAGCGCTAAGATTGCCCAGCTCTGGCTCCATTCCTGGACTCAAATATGTAATATAGGATGCAAAATACACATCAGAACTTCATCTTAACATATGCACAGCTCACTTCAAGCTGCAGCTCTTACTAGCAATTCCTCATTTCCAGTCAATGGAAATAGCTGGGAGCAACTGGGCTTCATTTTTCTCCCGTTAATGCTTTGCCTCTTTATTTCTGTCTCCCTCCTTCCAAGGCTGCTTTTGCTCCAGAGTTAGTGGAAGGAGAGCTGGAAAAAAACCTGTCTGAGTACGTATCGCTGAAGTGCAACCTTTAGGGAGGTGCTTGTACTGGTGCAAAAACACTTTTGTAGATCTTATCTTGCCAGGTGGCAGTGATTCCCCAATGAGTAAGCTGCAGTCGCAGCCCCATTGGTGGTCTTTTCCAGCTTGTAGATGCCTCACTGCTCTCTAGTAGCAGAGCACATTTCAACTTAAAAGAAAAATAAGGTTATTTTTCTTACCTGTCGTGCAAATTCCTTAGTAGTAGTCCACAGACTTCAAGCTCTCCACAAATCATGTGTTAAGAGTCTGATCTCCTATAAAGTTAAATACTGGAACCATCCTTTGATTTAGTCTTGGATGAAAACTGATTGGTATAATATGCTGAGTTGTAACAGTACATCCAAACACCCCTGACTTTAATACAGTTGACAGACTCATCTTTGTCTCTTTTCTAATCTCCCTCCTTACACAAGGTTAGAGCTGTTTTTAAAACAGGGCTAGTGTGACTGAAGTGGTGGTGTGAGGTGAAAGGGACAGGTGAAGATAGTGGAAAAGTAAATGAGTTGGATTCACTACAAGGGTTAAAAAAAAAAAGAGAAAGATCCAAACAAAAAACCTTGAGAGTAAAGGGTGATGTCTTGTGATATGCAACTTTTCTTTTTTAATCCAAAAGCTCTTATTTCTAAAAATAACTTGTATTGGAAGGAGAACAATTTGCTTGCTATGAGGGGAAACAGGCCAGCTGCTTAACAGGACACAGCAATTCTAAACAGTCCTAATCAGGAGGGGAAGCAGAACATGCTACTCAGCTGAAGTTCAAGGGCAATTTAGAGAGGCAGAAAATAATATCTATTACTCCAAACAGAACATGGCTCAATGATAAGGGATTATACCTGGAGCGTGTGGAAAAAAAACCCCCACCAGTAAAGTTACTGGGACCTGGCTATAAGTAGTTGGGATTTCATAGCTTTTGTTCTGGATCCTTTTGTTTCATTTAATATTTTAAATGGTTTGTGTGAAATCTGAGGCTTTCAGCTGCACTGGGTGGTATCCATTGAGATGCTGGGCTTGCTTGGACCAATGAAATAACCAAAGTCACTTCCTGCAGAGGTTTCTGCAACCTGTTACTGGCCTGTGTAATCAGTGAGATTGGATGTCTTCACATCTCTGGGTGTTATGATTGCAGTCCTATTATTTACAGTAATTAAGAGGAAACAGCAATGTTTTAATATATTTGTTACTCCCTTCCTCTCCAAAAAGTTTTGCTTTTTTGCCTCCTTCCCCCTCTTCTCCCAGTCCTCCACCCCAGTTACACACACACACACAGAGATCATAACCCCAAACCTCTGCACTTATTTTCTTAACAGGATATAGCTTTGGGAGGTGGTTGAACATGCAGAAACTAAAATTCAAATGGCACAAATTCCTGCAAGTAAGGCACACCTATCTGCAAAACATATGAACTGTGATCTAAGAAGCCTCTGGCAACAAAGCCAGTGCACATCTCTTAAACGTGGTATTACTTCTGGTTTCTTTCAATACTTTATATTACTTTAATACTTTTTTTAACGCATTAGCGGAGTAGAAGAAACTAAGAGTACCATCAAGGGAGGAGTCTATAAACTGTCTTCAAGAGCCTTTTCAATTCCTAATTATACAGGATGTGTTTCTGCTGTGAAGCTACTATTTTTATATTGTGATATTTAGGTTGGTTTCATAAGTATGAGTATTCTTATATGAAATTACTGAATACAGTGCACAGACCATACTTGTCTTTAATAAGACATGCCAACATTTGCTGAAGTAGTTCTGATACTACATTCTGCATCCAGACAGTCACGCAAGGTCTTTCTAAGGGCAAAAAAGTGGAGGGAAAAGGCATTATTACGTGGTCCCTATAGAGAAGTTATTGGATAGGTAGATCATCTTTTCTTCAGCTGAGATTTCTTGAGAGATATAAGAACTGAGTAAAGTTGGTCAAATGTTCTTTTAAATGAAAAGGAAGAATGGTTTCCTAAAGGTCTGATTAAAAAAAAAAAAGTGTTGGCTTTTTTAAAATTCAGCAAGCTGAGAACTCTTTTTTTTTTTTTTTTCTCAAAACCCTAGAAATATTGCTGTGTTTCTTATAAGTTACCTGAACTTCTCTGTTGTCCTCTTCTCTTGTCAATGCCTCCTTTCTTATCTGCATCTCTTGATGTACTGTGGTATGAGAGTCTCCAAGTGGAAGGTGGTGTCAGCTCAGTTAACAGGGAAGACCACAGAAAACAGAATTGTCAAGGACTCCAGTACATGAAAGATGAAAGGGACAAAGAAATATTTGAATTGATCACTGAGCAGTGTTTCCATACCACCTTTTTTTAAGTTTGCAAGTGTTGATTTTCTGCCTGCCTCTGAGAATATTTTCTGAAAGATGGAAAATAAATGTCCAAATGCCCAATGGTAGACTTGTTTATGCTTCTACCAGAGCTGTGGTGAAGCCTTTGGACCTTACTGAGAGGCAGGTTTAGTAGGGTCTGATTCAGTTTATTTAGCAGGAGCTCGATCAGGCCCTTAATTAAAAGCTTTGAGCCTTTTCAGTGCTACGGAGACCAGTTGCCTGTAAAGAGCTTGCAATTACGTCACGCGTGCATCCCGCACAAAGGCAAGCTTTGCTGTTACTTCAAAGCTGCAACTGAAACCATCAAATTCCGGGCACAAAAAGTTTCAAAATTATCCATCCTCCTTTGCCAGTTTGTGGAGTGCTGCTAATACGATGGAATGGGCACGGGGAGACTTCCCTGTGCCAACTTGAACACAAAGGTTTTGGCTGCCTTTCAGGCTGAAAATAGTAGGTGCTTACATTTTTAATCGCAGAATGAGCAAGAGCTCACGTACACACATATACACATCCACACAACACACACACACTCTGATGTGTGAATGCGAGTCTGGAGGTTTGTTGTTGACAGGAGGAACACATTCAACAGTGGCTGTCTGATTAAACAAAAGTAGGCTACAGCATGGCAAACAAATTGTGCTCTGAGTTTCTGATCTCTCAGCAGCCTTGCCAAAACGCCAGCTAGCTGAAAAGGAGATTTCATTGTTTCTAATGAAACATGCTGTGCTTGCTTGTCTGGTGCGTGCTTTAGGAAGCAAATGCAACTGGACCCCTTTCATTTGCACTGTTCCCTCTACACTGCTGCCGCCTTCTCCTCCTCGCACATTAAACAGCTGCATTAGATGCTTTCCCAGCAGCTTTATGTATAGTTTAATCTGTAAGTGTGAGGAAGTAACTGTTCTATCTTACAGATAAGATGTGCTGATTTCTGTGCAATTTGTGGTTACAGAAATGCTAATTTCTTGAGAAGGGAGAAATCTAAAAAGAAGCATTGTGTCCTCCTAAGGAGCCTGCATTATTATCTTAAATTCCTTGCACACACAGTGTATGGGCTTAATGTCTTGAGATTCCTGAGTAGTACAGGATGAATACAGCAGGTTATTGCTGGAATTTCTTTGTTCACTAAATGCAAATGAGATGGTGGCACTTCATGCTACCATAACATACAGCTGACTGCAAAAAGACCTGTTGTAGACTAAGACTCCTATGCTTAATACAGTAGATGAGAATCTTGTTAATTGAAGTGATTCTTATTTAATTGTGGAGTATACCAGGTATCATAGAAGAGGCATGATCAGATCTCCCTGTGGCCTCCAGACTCGGACGACTCATTTCTAAACTCTGGAGATTCTAGATGTGGAAGTAGATAAGGAGCAAGCATGCATGAACGGTAGATGATACCAGAAGATCTTGCAAGCAGAGTCTATCCCTGTATGTGCTGAACAACTGGCATTTGGGAGGGATGGTCAACAGTGACTAGAGAAGGGTAGCAAGAACTTTCAGAGGTTTAGAAACCACGATCTGTGTGGAAAGCCTGGAAGAAATGAGTAATAACCTTCATGAAGGTTTAACATGGTTCAAGCACGGAGGGGAAGGACCAGCATATGTCCGTGTCTGCTGCAGCAGTGTGGCTAAAGCACAGCAAAGGGTTCTTGTACTAGACATTAAAGCTATTTTTCAAGTTATGAGATAGCCAAATATCAGAATGGATTCTGTGTGGTCCCTGTCACTGGAGGTTTTAGGAACAGCTTTCGAGTCTCACGGAGAAATGTAATGATCATGCTGGAATGGAGGAAAGGATATGGACTAAGTGTCCTCTCAAGAAGCTCCTGCTTGGGAATGGGGCTGTGATTTATACCTGTGTGATTGCCACAGCTGTTGCTACCACAGCAAAAGAATCAGAGTCAATTGGCTTTCCCAGTTGTACCATAAATGTGTTTCCAAGTCAAAGAGCATCTTTAATAATTTCCTTCAGAAGAATAACAAGTGCGGCTTACAGTGACAGCCTGTGGCAGACCGTGGGTTTCTAAGGTGACTTCAGTGAAGATCAATCGCTGTCTTTACTGGAGGGGCTTTAAGAATTGCAAACAAATCAATTGCTGGTAAATGTTAGTGATGTAGAAAACATACATATTCAGGGGTCACCTTTTAGAATTGTTTTCCTCCAGCAGGTGGGCATCTTTTTAAGAAATCTTCTGGTGCCTAGCTAAACTCGCAGTGACAAGAAAATATGGCACTTCTATAGCTATTCACTTTTGTGGCTGATTCTGGCTTCAGCTGATGCTGTTGAAGGACTCTTCCTCTGGTTTGTTATATGACCAGGTAGACCTTATCAGGATATTTTCAAAGCAGTGTGCTATTTTACCAAATGTGGTATATTCTTCAGAAATGTATTCATTCTAATAAGGTTGAAGAGATTAAAACTTTTACTTTTTTTTCTCATATTTTACGGTTGAGTAATGGAGTCACTGGCCTGAGGTATGAGAGACCATGTATTGTGAATGAGCTGCTGAGAGACATGAACTTGGCTCAGCAACCTTACAGACCAGTCCCCTAAGCAAATATTTTACTCTGGGTGAAAAAGTACATCAAAATACTTCCTATTTCTGCAAAAGGATGTTAGGGTTGTTTTTTTTTTCCATTGAGGAGGGGGGAAAAATAAGCTTGAAAATTACTGCAAAAGAGGGGGACATTTTCTGCTTAGCAATTGTGAAGTACCTGAGGCGCTTGCTGTTTCCCGTGATGCTGTATTGCATTGTTCCCTATGCTTTGTAAGTGTGTTTCTTTGTCCTTTCCCTTTACTCGGGTCTGGATGGAGATGGTGTTTTAACCTTCAGGGTTGTGCAAGGCGTATGAAGTTACTGTTACTCTTTTCACAGTTTGCAAGTCAGATAGACTCTCCTGGCTGATAACTAATGTAAATTAGAACTTAGCTGTAAGGAGAAGCTGATCATCCCTTTTATTCCTCTAGTAATTCATATTAGACTGTTTGCTCATCTTAAACCCAGATCTTAACCCTCTACCCTCTAGCCCCTGCTTTTCTGTTCCTGTTCTTGGATTATAAACTCTTTAGGGTTCTCTTGTTTATGCAGTAGGTGTGATGGCCCACTCTTTTTCCGTGTGATTATATCAGCTTCCACATTGGAACCTGGCTCAAAGCTTGTGGGGATGGGAAAAAGACAAGGCTCCTTGTCTGCCCTCACCTCCCATTCGGCATGTGACTTAGGAAGCGGACGGTCAGAGTACCTGTTTCTAAAGCTACCGTAGCTCAACTGAATTGTTGCCTAGTCTGCTTAATCCATGACATACTTTTATTAACACATCATAGACTCATGTTTAGTTAGGATATATATTTTAATACAGTTTCTTCTGTCTTTATCTGAGACACTTGGTGGCTGTACAGCTGGGATGTCACTGTGGCACCTGCCACAGCTCAACAGTATACCTGAAACTGGATGTGAGAAGGCATAACAACCATGCCACACTTGGGCACGATGGGCTTTCTAAACTCCCTCCTAAGCAAGAGTTTAGAGCCCTATCCTTCTGCCCATATCAAGCAGAAATGTATGTGACTCTTAACTTTATTCCCTGCTGACTTTGTTTCTAAGCTGTGGCTGTTCAGGAAAACAGAAACCTCTCTGAAATGTAGAATACCCAGACATTATATATTAGACTTTTTTTGTGTAAAATTATTCAACTGTCTTGTAACTTGGGATCCTGAATAATGTTCCTTCATTTACGGGTCTAGAGAGCTGGTGTTCCACACTGTGTTTTAGTGTAGTCTCTCAGGAAGGGTTTTATTATTTATTGAATTTCTTACTGAATAAACATTAAAATCCAACAAAGGAAGTATTACTGTAGAGATAGGCAAGTGATGTTCACAATAAATGTATTGCCTGCAGGTCACCATTCAGGTCACCATTTTAATGTTAGTTTTTTCCTGACTTTAGGAATAAAAGATTATTTCAAGAAGCTTTTAAATTCATTTTCTTCATTTCTTTCTCTTATCACGTAGGACTAGTCTACACACAAGCTGATACCAAGAGCATTAGAAGTATTTTGGTGTTAAGTCTGCTTATAGATTGGTCTGTCCTCTTGGCTTTGAAGTCTTGCCTATACAGAGAAAATTACTGCTGATGGCCTGTGAGCAATGTATACAGTTGTGCTGATAATGAACATAACTTGTCTGCAAATGTCAACCAGGATAAACCACCTTCTACTCCTCACAGGAATTGTGGCTGAAACACAGTTGAAACCTGAGATTTCTTAGTACAGATTTTACAAGCTTTGTTTTCTAACTGCAGACATTTGAGGATGGTCTGCTTTTCCCATGAATGCTCGCCTTCTACTTCCTCTCATGCTGTTAGGGAAGTGTAACGGTCTCCAAGCCCCTTGGGTCTGTCTAGTGCGGCAAACACCACTCCGCAGGCTGGGGCGGGAGGTGATGTTCCTGGGTCCCACAGCTGATAAGAACTGTGTCCCCGTGAGACTGCCTGTGCATTGCTCAGGTGATCCATTTTCTAAAGTTGCTTTGGCAGCCCAGGTATGCATGAACAAAAAATATGGTTCTTTCTCATTATACATATTTGGTTGCCTTGGTAACCAGAGAATAATTCCTCTGAAATGCAACTGGATAGGATAATTGATATATTTTGAGGAATGCCTACAGGCAATAATAGGGATTTGTCTGCCACCAACTGTTCCAGGCTTCAGAAAAATTAAGGCTAGGCTCTGAAACAGGAACAAGTGTGTTTTCTACAAGTCTGGATGTAAAGGTAATGCTGTACTTCCCCTTGCCTGTGAGGGATCCTTGATGGACTTCTCAGCAACTTTAGTATAGATCAAACTGCATCTATGATTTCTTTTGAATATTTATTTTAGACAATCCAAAGAGTTTAGAAAACCTCTGAAGTAATGAGTTCCCACTGTTGTTTTGTTTCTTTGTTCTATGAATGAAATGCCTTGCAGCAATCTTGGAGGCTCCTGTACAGGAAATTCACATTGACACTGATGACCCATTATTACAGGTACTAATGACTGACTATTGGGCATTAGGGGTCCTGGTTGATAAGCTGGCTCACTGTACTCCAGTCTCGACGGAGAGTTTATGAATCTTGATCATCCAGTACCTGACACTTACTTAAACCACCTCATGTTTTGAACACCTCATTAGCTTTCCTCCGACCCCTGTGCAGGACACAGTGTAAGACCTAGTGAATGAGAGGTTAAAATCTGATCCGCTTTCATCTCCTTCTGCACAGAGGCTGACAGGAAGGGGTGTAAGAATGGCATGGGAAAACAGATGGGGAGAGTGCTTGTGGGAAGATCGAACAGATGACCCCAGGGTCCTGAGACTCGCTGGGTACACACTGGAGCACAGCTCTATCTGACTTCATAGTTAGCTAATATTCATCTTGTAACACTAACCTCATGAGAGCAAAGCTTTCCTTACTAAGCTGTTCTCTCACCTGACTCAGTCTCTCCCTCCATGACTGATGTGGGACCTCTTGCTGGACAGCATAGGAATGTCGTATGGCTTCTCCCAGTAGTTTCTTCTCCTCCCAAACAAGAAATAAAGCTGCCATCTAACTTAAACGAGGAATGTTCAGTCTGGTTTTAAGTCTGTTTACATGAATTCGTCAGAAGCTTGACAGTTTAATAACATTTCTGGGATATAATATCAATTATGCCTGACACTTCATTAATTTCACCTTTTTCATTCTTGATATGGAATCTCCATTAATTTTAAACTAGCTCTGAATCAGGTAGAGCTCAGAAAGATATCTGTATTCCTGGAAAGGGAAACTATAACTTCTCAGAGTTTCCCAGGAATATAAATTCCAGTGGCAATAGATCACAAGGTCAATACGATTAGAAAAAGAAAATATTTACTTTATTATAGCAAGGCACCAAATGGTGTCTGCTTTCACCTTGAGGACCCTAGAAGGAAAATGTTTCCAGAAAAAGAAAAGTTAGGGCCCTAATGAAAGCAGAAATATTTTTCATTCCCTCAAGACACTGTTTATTGTGTTAGTATACAATCCATCAACAGCAGTAAATAGACTCAATAAATAAGGTAGTCTTCTAACACACTTGGAGATTTTGTGCTAAGGGAAATATGATTCTCTTTCTAGCACAAGACAAGATCTTTCTTTAGGCACAGAGGAGGATGGACTGAATGGATAAAGTCTGTTCTTGAATCCTTATAATAAAATTTGCAACTGGTCAGCGATTGAAAATCCTTCTAAATTTATCTGTGCAGGGCTACAAACTACATGAGCCTGAAAACCGATGACTTGTAGAATCCACAAATAACTTTTCAAGCCATGCCAATAGGTTATATTCATTCCTTTATTGGGGAAAAATATTCAGTTCACTCTGAACAATTGTGAGTTTATCAGTAAACAATACTAATTAAAAAAGTATCTCAGTTGAGGAATTCTAATACCAGAAAAATCTCCCAGACTAGTACTGAGGTAATAAAAATGCATAAGTAATCTAACCAGCCTGAAAACAGAAAGGTTTATTGTGCAGATTAATTTTTCTAATTTGTCTTTTTTTTTTTTTTTTTCACATTTTCCCTTCCTCATCAGTCAGCGAGCTTTCAATAAAGAGAGCAATAAGAGAGATGGGGAAGAGGAAATAATAATAATAAAAAATCAGGGCTGGATCTAGATACTATTAAAATAATCAAAGAGAAGTTAACTCAATGATTGTGTATACATATTTTTGCTAGGAAAAGATGTCTGGAGCTTTTCAACCTTGCTGACACAAGTAACAAGACCCGGTGGTTGGAAGTTGAGGTTAAACAGATTCAGCCTTTAAATTAAATGTCCTACTTTAGCTGGGAAGGTAACAAAATAGTTGAACTGCTGTCCAAAGGAAGTCTGGAGTCACCAGACTTTACTATTTTTAAAATGGACTATACAGGCTTTAATTCAGGCTCTGGCAGGCATCCTACAGCCTCTCTAGATGGATGTGAGCTGAATACCTGCATAAGCAAACTTGTCCACTCTGGCCTAAGAGTCTCTGAAGTTGTGTTTCTGGCACTCTGAGAAGGATACAAGGGGGAAGGACTGTTGCACTTCTCTCAACATCCTTCAACCCATGTAGCTTTACAGTACAACTGTCATCAGACCTCATCATTCAGACTTTCATACAGCGCCTGCCTAGGTCTGGGGAAAGGGAGAGGAGACTGGCTTGCTCTTGCTCTTCCTCCTGATGTGCAATTGGCTTGGATGTACTCTGGAGTGGTGTTTCTCTCTTTGTTTGAATTATTAGAGATTGCCTGGTCTGTGGCGAGCACTAATGCAGTAGATGGTGGCTGTGGGGCCTCGCAGTTGCCTGCCTTGTCTTGTTCACATATTCAATGTCATGCTGAGTGTCAGACTTTGGGAATTTTTCCACAGGCTGGATTATCTGTGGCTTTGGATTTTTTCCCTATTTTGCTACATGTTGGATGATTTACCTGTTGGATCATTGACTTACATGTTACTAAGTAATTCCTTGCAGGTTGCCACATGTTTTTTGGAGCCAGGTTTGGTTTTTTTTACCTTTACCTGTAGCACGCAAGAGCTAAGCTGAAGAGGAGTAAAATGATTAGATTTAACAAAGCTTTTGGAGTTTAGTACAGAGTATGTGTGTGAAATGTTAAGCTGCGTGGAGGACAAGAGGCCCAATGAGACAGTCTAATTATTCTCTACAGACTTAGACTTCAGTAAGCTGTCAACGCTCTGTACAATACGCTTGTCTGGGCCGGGGTGCCAGGCAGGCAGACGGCCAGGCACTGCAGTCCATACAGTTGTTCTCTGACAGAGGAAGCACCTCTACAAATGGGGTTTGCTCTGCTTTGAGCTGCTGTAACTGCTACAGATAACTCACTCACAGGAACGTGACCTTCATTTATTCCTGTTGATTTTTCCCTTCAGTATTTCCTGGTTTGAGTGACATGGGACTAATTTCTCTTCTAATGCTTGGGAAAACTGTATTTTTAGAAGACTCTAGTGTCTGAATTTGTGAAAATATTTACTTTATAGCCAGCTATGGTGTGTGGGTTTCAAAGTCTCAGTGTTTTCGAGTGTGCCAGCTGCAGGGGTGAGGAGGAGCGAGACCTGGGCACTTCACCCAAAATGGCCAACAGGATTATTTCATACCATGAACGTCACATTCCATATAAATTAGAAGGTTTGATGTGAAGCTCTGGCTCTCCCTTGATGGCAGCGATCCAGAGAACTTCTTGCCCCAGTGCTGGACCCCTGAGCTCTTCCCTTCCTCCCGAAGCCGTAGCACTTGCAGTGTCTGACATTTGCTGTCCACTGCTGGGAGTGCACAGCTTCCTACTAATCTAGTTGGCTAAGTATAATCCTTGTCTATTTTATAGTGGTATCAGGATCACTATTGGTTCTTTAGTGTTACTACTGTTAATTATCTAGTCTTATTCTATTAAATCTGTTTATATTTCAACCCCCAGGTTTCCTTGTTTTTTCCCCGATTCCCCTTCCTGGGTGCGGAGGGGTCATCGGGTGATAGAATAATTGTCTAAATGACAATAAATTGTTGTGAGTTTCTCAAACCGTAACAGAGTTAAAATAAATAAATGTGGCTGCCTGTTACTCATGTTGAATGGCTCCCTCCTGGAGAAAGCCGAGAGACTTGTGAAGAACAATTCTCCTAACAACTCTAGATGTTTTTCCAGAAGATGAGGTCATCTGGAAAGAGGGAAATTGACTGCTGGAGCTAGTGGCTGTGACCACAAGAAGGGCCAGAAAAGAGAGGAGGAAATCTTGCCATTATTTTTTCAGGCCCCGAATTTTTCGCTGAAAACTTCTCTTATGGTGACTGTCAATCACTGCTTATCACCAATTGTATGGCAGGGTGGAAAGGACTTGTTCTTAACCTTGTAGACAAGGAAGGAGGAGACCTGTAGCAAGGGTAATGATCAAGGGTAGGGGAAAGCAACATATATTTTCAAAGAGCTTCTGCCTACATGAGTTTCCGACTGGCTGCACAACAGTACACAAGAAAAAGTGATTCACTTCACCTTTTTAAAAATGTGCTCTCAACATAGGGGAATTTGGTTCTTCTGGGTGCGGTGCACCATTTCCTGGCCTGACGCAGATGGAGTTTGATTTTATATTTCTGCTGGAAGAATGTGTAAATAAAGTGCCAGTTTTAATTGTTGAAGTAGGCATATGCAGCACCACAATCTACAGTGTCTAAACTTGTCCAGGCTCCCCTCAGAATCAGTGGCGAGGAATGAGAACTTCTAAGGCACAATTCATTTGTTCTACTTGAGAAATCTACTTTAGGATGATTTGTACACTAGAAATGTATGTGTTTTCCATTAGCCATAAGGGGAATTTACTTAAGAAGGTTAGATGTGGGTGTCTGCACTGTAAAGAGCTGCCTTTGATCAAGCAAAACCTCTTGGTGTTACAGGTACAGTCTTGGAGTGCAATACAGAGACAGTAAGGAGGGTGGTATTTCCACTGTCTATGCCCATAGTTTTGATATAGCAATGGTAGCAGTTGCTGTATGTCTCTTGACACAATAAAAGTTACATACATTCCTGTTAAACATCATGGTGGACCTGGCTGAATCCAGGACACAAAATACCATTGTGCAACATCCTGAGGTGGGATGGACGATCCTCTCGGTATCTGGCTGGTTCACATTTCAGATAATACTCCTTGTTTGACTTAAGGTTTCCCCTAAATTCAGATAACAATGACAGAATTTTAGAATGGTTTAGGTTGGAAGAGACCTTTAAAGGTCATATAGTCCACTCCCCCTGCAATAAGCAGGGACATCTTCAACTAGATCAAGTTGCTCAGAGACTCTTGGGTGATCTTACTTCCTCATCAGAGTGAAGTGCATTTCATCTGCTGCAATCAGCCCATATTTTATCTAATCTGACATGACAGAGGACTCCGCAGCCATCTTGTTCTCACTTGCAGTCAGAACTGCACCTCATGCAGACTTACCGTGCTTTCGATCGTGTTTATTTTTCCTTCAGTTCCTTAAGTGGGAAAAGCATGCCAAAATAGTGGGAGAACAACGTACTACTCACATATTTTGTTCTTTGTTAGCCCTTATTCTGAGGAGCACACACCCTTTCTTGCAATTGCTTGCCATCTTGTGGGAATGGTGACTGCAATTGCAGCTGAGAAAGAAGAAAGCGAGGCACACCTGCAATGCTTCAGCAATGACCCTTTTACCTGGCACTGTGGTCAAAGGGGAAAAGATTGTCTAGAGTTGTATTGATGGTATAGGTAATTAAGAAAAAACCTATGGTGTAGTCCAGTATAAATTACTCATCTAAATTCACATTGAGACTGCAATTAAAGAAGCAAGGTGAATTAACTTGGAATGAGATATTAAAATTTTATATAACCAGTCCTTTCTGAAGTCTGGGAAAAGAAGACTGTGGAATAGCAGATAGAGAACTGGGCAAGTTACCTCCAAATATCTTCCAGCCCAACAGCATGGTCAGCAAAAAAAGAGCCTTGCATTACAGATTCCTTTTCTCCTGAGATTTGAATTCTCTATTCTACTCCCACTCACTCTAAAATTTGTCTCATTTTGATAGATATTTAGATATTTTGTAGCATCTATTCCATGAGGAAAACCTCACCTCTGTGTTCATGTGTATTCTGACAAGAACGTTACGCATGCCTAAGCCTTCACCTCTTGCAAAGAAGTAACAACAGTCCATTTGTCCAATGCAATTACTGCAGTTCAGTTATATGCACTTGTCTCCCTGAGCTGCCTCCTGCCTTAGAAGCAGTAATGGAAATTCCCACACACCACACTACACACCTGGGTAGTTTATACCCAAGTTCTTGGCTACTCTTTTCCAAATGACAGAGGATTCAGACTCAGAAGAAACATTGGGTTTAAGTCTAGACATAAAGTTACAGAATCACAGGGGTTGGAAGGGACCTCTGGAGATCATCTGGTCCAACCCCCCTGCCAGAGCAGGGTCACCTAGAGCAGGTTGCACAGGATGGCATCCAGGCGGTTTTGAATGTCTCCAGAGTCGGAGACTCCACCACCTCTCTGGGCAGCCTGTTCCAGTGCTCTGCCACCCTCAAAGGAAAGAAGTTCCTCCTCATGTTTAGATGGAACTTCCTACGTTCAAGTTTGTGCCCATTACCTCTTGTCCTGTCACTGGGCACCACTGCAGAAAGACTGGTGCCATCCTCCTGGCACCCTCCTTTTAAGTATTTGTAAGCATTGATGAGATACTCCCTCAGCCTTCTCTTCTCCAGACTAAAAAGACCCAAGTCCCTCAGCCTCTCCTCATAAGAAAGGTGTTCCATCCCCCTAATCATCTTTGTAGCCCTCTGCTGTACCCTCTCCAGCAGTTCCCTGTCCTTCTTGAACTGGGGAGCCCAGAACTGGACACAGTACTCCAGATGTGGC
>VYXH01004876.1:207855-255118 GCA_013397275.1 Burhinus bistriatus
GGTTGACTGGCCTGTAGTTTCCCGGGTCTTCCTTCTTGCCCTTTTTGAAGACTGGAGTGACATTGGCTTTCCTCCAGTCTTCAGGCACCTCGCTTGTCCTCCAGGACCTTTCAAAGATGATGGAGAGTGGCCCAGCAATGAATTCTGCCAGTTCCCTCAGCACTCATGGACTTGTGGATGTCCAGTTTACTTAACTGATCTCTAACTTGATCCTCCTCAACCAAGGGAAAGTTCTCCTTCCTCCAGACTTTCTCTGTTACCTGTAAAGTCTAGGACTCCTGAGGGCTGGCCTGAGCAGTAAAGACTGAAGCAAAGAAGGCATTCAGTAATTCCTCCTTCTCTGCATCATCTGTCACCATGGCCCCTGTCTCATTCAACAGCAGGCCCACATTTTCTCTAGTTCTCCTTTTGCCTCTGATATACTTGAAGAAACCCTTCCTGTTGACCTTGATATCCCTTGCCAGATTTAATTCCAAGGAGGAGCTGGCTTTCCTTGTTTCATCCCTGCATATTCTGGCAGCATTCTTGTAATTTTCCCAAGGTGGTGGTCTTCACCTTAGAATAAGGGCAACCTGTTATGGAACTATCCCAAACTGTCTGCAGCTCAGCAGCTCACTTATTCAGGGTTCCCAACCAGATATTACAGCTGCCCAGCCTGAGACAGATCAGGTCATTTCAAGCAGAATTATAAGTGCAGGCCTGAGGGAAGTCAGATAATGGGTCTCCTTCACTCATTAACAGAGCAGCGGAGCCCTTATAAGGAGAAACATGTATTCTATACCTCAGATCTAAGCCAGAAAAGGTTACTGGCTTCACAAGTAGCTCACTAGCAGTTGCAACCCTTTAGCTCCTGTTAAGATCTCTATTATTTTAACTAATCTATTGCAATCTGTTTTTTTGCTGCAGTAAATAAGCACCTCAGACTTAAGTTTTCCTGCAGAAAAAAACTGTACTTTTTTTTGTTTTTTTACATTGAGATAATAATCTCAACATAAAATATCACAGGGCACAAAAATACTCAGGGTTTTCCTTGTATTGTCTGGCCATGAGGCAAGGCAATCCCTACTGAAGTTTACCTTAACCACTTGCAGGGGAATGAAAACTGGAGCATCTTGTCATATAGAAATTTTACCCAGAGAAACCAACCACATCATGCTTTCCTGTTGCTGTAAAGCTGAAGAATACTGTTCTTCCTTTGTCCCTTGGCAATTTCAGAAGAGTTCCCAACATCCAAACATCTGTCTGGCTGCCATGGTGCAGAATGATTTCAAGCTAAATAGCAGGGCACCAAGTTTCAGTTACCTCAGAAAACATTTGACGTTATCACAGGCTATGTTATGGTCTCCTTAATGTGTACATTTGACAAATATTAATTTGTGAATGGACAGTTTTACCACTACTTTCAATTTATTCTTCCTTTGAAGGAGCACATTATTGATAATGCTGGGATGTATGGCATGCTAAATTATAACAACATACCCATTACTTTCTCATTACCTTCCCCTTCCAATATATTTGAAGCTGATTGCCAGTTTCCATAACAGCCTTTTAAATATTATGGAGTTTCCTGGGAATTTGGTAGGGCTGAAACTTACAGAAACTTACAGCTTCTTCAAAGGTGAATAGTAAAACAGTTACTCTGAAATCCCGTTGTGCTATCATCTGCCTTGCTTATCTCTCACAGTGGAAAAAACCCCTGACCCTCTATGGGGATCCTCTTCAAAGAAAGTGGAACATGAACCACACACAAAATTGTAGCCTTCATTGAATTTTTAAAATTGTCTGCTGCTTTCTGGCAACAGGGTCAGAAATCTTCATTCCTTCTCCATATTTTATCTTTCCAGGCTTTCTGTCCCTTACTACAAAATCTGTAGCTGACAAAATTCAATATAGCCTCTGAAAGGGCTTTTGAGCACTGTTGTTATAGTTGTATTGTGTTCTTTGATTGCTTTGGAGATGCTGTAAAAGGAGGAACAGGGGTAATATTTGAAAAACTACTAAAACAAAGTCAAAGGTGGCAATTTGAAGTGAAAGAGTCCTTGACTCTTTTCCAAACTGCTGTCAGTGTTTCTGCCTTCCCTCTATAGTTTCTCACTGTTCAGCACAGGTACTTTTCTTTAGGATCAAGAGAATGGTCTCCATTTTATTTCATGGGAAATATTTTTTGTGCGTTAGAGGTAGAAGGAGTTCACTTACACTACAAGGATTTCTTCTGCAACACTGCAAAGCAAGAGCTGTAGAAAACATCATGCCTACAGACTATCTACTTCTGGAAATCCAGCTCTGTTTAAAAAGAATTTACAGCGTGATAAAATTAGACAAATACTAACCTTATAACTAGGCATGTAGCTCTGGAGGGGAACTCCCAGGTGACTGGAAATGCTACAGCCAGACAACCAGATCATGTAAACTCCTCCAGCAGCTGATTGAGCTCTGTTTGAATCTAGCTTTTCTTTGTACTTTTTATTCCTACTGCAAGGCTATGCCAGGTTCTTCTGGCTTTCAAGGCTAGAGGGATGATCCTCTATCCTAGCTGGCCTCTCTTATGTCTTCTTTTGAAATTTATGGCTAGCTTATGCAGCTTGTTCTTGTGCTAATATTTTTTTTTTAATGGCTCCTTTTCCTTTATGTTTTCTCTCTTCCCACTGCTTGCTGACTATGTTTTCATAGATAGTGTACCTCTCAGTCATCAAGCTGTTAGGTAAAAAAGTCATATCTCTTAGGCAATACGTACGCTGCTCCACAGGATATCTGCTGTGTGTTTCCCTCCCCTGTTCAAATTGGAGAACCCGTTGCAGCATGTCATGGCTTCCTTCTAAGTTGCCTTCCCATGGAAACTAGGACATAAGAGGAAAAGAGGGAAGCAAGGCATAACATGGCCTTATCCTGATATGAAATTGGGACATGACTGGGAATACCTCACAAACTAAAGATATGGAGCATGCTTTGAGATCCTGTAGTACAGATATAACTTAAGTTTCTTTCAACAGATTGAATGGTAAGGGGATGGGGAGACTAATAAATATCACCTGCTCTAGCTGAAGTTCATGTTCTTCAGACACGGGACGGATCAGCTAGATCTTACTAGTGCTTTGTAAGTAATTTTAGTATTTTTTTTGCATGTCCTCGAAATATCTTGCTTGATAAAATCTGACTCTGAATTCACATCTGAATTATATTGGTAGTTCATCATCATCCAGGAGTCTCCATCCATCTCATGTTTTCTCCCTCTTTGGTTAATTCCAAATAGATATATTTATAGCAAGAACCCTTGACCTTCATGCATGACCTTGCACTTGGTACAAATTACTTTCATCCTGTATGTCTCACTCCAGTTTTCAGGGTCATTCAACTCTTTTTCAATAATGATATGATCTTCCTCTGTATTGATGCCTTTATGTTCTGAGACAACCGCAAATTTTAACGGTGCAATCACATTTTTACACCAAATTCATTAAAGAAAATATGAATCAAACTTATTCTAAGACATAGTCTTGAGAAACTGCCTATTAATTAGCCTTTATCTCCAGGCTTCTAATTTCCCTGTAATCTCCCCTTTAGCCAGTTCCTCTCCTAATTTATAATCTAATATCATATTAATCTCTAGTTTCTGACTTAATGATTCCTGTCTCATGCCACGTCATACTAAGTATTGTACCAGTGTCCAGGTAGATTGAATTGGCTGCCTCTCCTCAGCCTTAATAATTACTTACTTGTTTAGTCTTGCGTGTTCTACTTTTAGTAAACCTGTGCATTTCTTCCCACTTCCTTCCATGTCTTTAATTATGCTTTCCATCAAAGTTTGTTCTAAAAAGTCGTGTGCAATTGTGGTCAGACTAATGATCCTCTATTTAACCACATTATGTTTCTTCCTCCTTTGCTCTCCTCTGGCTGTATGACCTCTTGGAAGATTTGATAATGAATTCTATGAAGTGGATCTGCAACTTCAGAAGCCATTTCTTTTGGGGGCTTGAAGGTAACCCAGCCTCCTGCAAGTTGGAATGCATTGAGGTCTTCAGCCTCTTTCTGCTCTAGCACACTACTACTGGTTCCTATTTTTGTTCCTTTTAGCCACTCTTCCTTTACATCCCCACTCAGTATTTCCATCATACTTGATATAACTCACATAAAAGCACTTGGGTTTTGGTCTAAACTGTGGTTATCACTGATTCCATGATTCTGTTATCTTTAATCTCTATCCTACTCCACCATAATTTCAATGCCTGCCCATGCTTTCTGTTTATTTATATGCTTGAGCATTACATGCAACCTTTTAGAATGTCCATGCACAGTCTAATTCTGTTTGACTTCTAACAAAATTGCTAACAAAACTATTCCTGTAAGGTTTTGACTTGCGTAACTTTCAGATTTTACCTTTTAAAATGTCTGGCAAAAGAAAGATCATGGCATCAAAGCAGCTGTTGTTTGTTTCTGGTTAAAAAGATGCCATGTCAGATTCACTGAGTTTTATCTGCTTGGGTGTTGTGTTGGAAATGGTAACCTGTAGAGGGTTACCTTCCCTTCCCTGAGTTTTTGGAGGATTCCTTGCATGGCTAATAGATATTTTGAGAGTGTTCTCCAGCATTTTGTTGAAGGGATAGAGAGGAGGAAAGCATAATAAACAGAATTTTTTTTTGCCTAGTATCAAATGTAGCCCCCAAATCTTCAAACTGTTAAATAATAAGGAAAAAAAATTTCTTCTTAATCAACTTGACTTTGTTGCTAGATTTGTTACTATTTATATTCTGGTTCACTATAGAGTCAAATAACTTTCAAGGTAGCTGAATCCTGAATTTAGATATAAAACCAGCTAAGAAAAGGAGAAAAGTAAAGGACATGTTGTTTGGGGGTTTTTTGTTTTTGTTTTTTTTTTAAGCTCAGCTAAAGCAAACTTGATGGACCAGTCATTGTGGGGGTGGAGAAAACAGGAGGAAAAAAGACAGGACAGTCCTAGGGCTACCTGATCAAGTTTGGGTACAAAAGATTTTAATTGGCCTTGATCCCTTTTGCTCCTGCTTGGGACTTTGACGATCTTATGAAATGGTGGAGTTTTCCCAGGATGATAAGAGAATTTCCTGCTGAGTTCCAATTAACTTATTTGCACCCCTATCCAAGCCTCATAATTAACAGTGAGTTAATTTTCAAGCTATGGTCCTTGTTTATTATGTCTGTTGCCTAAGAGCACTTGGCACATTCCAGGAGGACATGTGAAGACACAGGAGGAAAAAGAAGCAATCCGAGCCCAAAGAGCTCAGGAACGATCGGGGGAAGGTTTCTTCAGTACTCTGCTGAAATGCAGTTTTGATATATGTGTTGGTGTGGTGCATAAATTTTCACAAAGGCCTTCTTTCTGCAAAAGGGCAGATTTTATCTTACATAAATAAGCACTCAGTCCAATACCCAGTGAAATGAATGTCAAGGTTTTTTGAGCTGAGTAGGCCCGGAATGATATAAAAACGTCAGGGTGCTGTGGGGCCAGGAGGGGCAGGGGCTCCCCATGGTGGTCTGTCAGGGCAGGGCCGGGCAGACAGGACCCCTCTCACGGCCCAGTCAGGAGCGGGGCAGTGGGGGGACACCGGGGCAGCCCCACTCCCAGGCATTGGGCACCTCCCTGGGGACTGGCTGAGGCCAGGCCAGGATGTGGGCCCAGCTTGGCAGGGCCCATGGCCGGGCAGGGCAGGGCTGTGGGGAACTGGAGAGCGGCCCTGCTGCGGCATTGCTGGGGCAGGGGCTGATGGCCCCAGGGGGGTGACATGGGGCCCTGGGCCCTGGGCAGAGTGAGGGAGCCCCACAGGCCAGGCAGGGACGGTCAGGCTGGTTAGTGCCCTCAGGGCTGTGATGGACATTTGAGCCTGCTTGCGTGATCTTCCTAGGCACACTTATTTGAGTAGAGCATTCAGACAGATACTGTATATTTGAAAAAGAAAGTAAAATTGGGCCAATTCAGTCCTATAAATACGATTTCTGTAGTTTAGCCATCAGAATTTGGTGTATTTTCCTGAGCTCAGAATGATACAGCAATAAGACTCATCTAGGTTCAGAAACTCACATGCAAAGGCTCTGATCTGTGGTAAAAGCTATTAACAATTTAAATGAAATATAATCAGGATTTGGGCACGATATCACGGAAATATCAGTGAGACAGAAGCTCCAATTACAGAAGACTGTATTTAATGTTGTAAGGGACTTAGAAGTATGTTATTCTAAAACTGAACATAAGAGCCATAAAGTTCAAACAAAATGATTTCCCTAGCTTATACAGATCCCAAAAATTCATGAAATTCAGGCCTATCTTATTATAGTTTTTGATCTTTCAAGAAAAAAGTGAAGAGAATGAGAATTCTTTTGCTTCCTCTTCTTTTCTTAATACTCTTTATCTTGCTTGGCTTTGAGTTACAACTGTGACATTCAATTAGGTGCTGAAAATGTACTAGTTGATTTGACAGCGAAAGAAAAAATATGAATAATTTGTCATAAAAATACAATTCCTGCAGGATTTCAAGTCCCTACTTAATAATATAAAACAGATTTTTTTTTTTTTGTTACTCTTCTGCAAAGATTTTGATGGGAATTTATAGGTATTAAACATAGCCAGAGGAGGGAGCCTCTAATTGTCCCATGAATGCAATGAAAACCTGTTGGGAATTAGAATAAAGTGAGAAACTTTTCAATTAAAGAAAAAAGAAAGCAAGCAGAGGCCTTTGTTGAGTCCTACAGCTTTTAATGAAAAAGCCTTCCATCCAAGCACATTTATTGTAGTATCTTTCTCAGTGACTCAGTGCAATGCCTCCATGAAATCCAGCCCGTGAAATACTCGCCAGTGATACTGCAAATACTGCCCAAACTGCCAAAAACCTCTTCTTGCCTTCAAAACTGGGCCCTTCTCCTTTTGCTGTCACAGCAGAGCAGTTCAGTCCTTCTCAGCTCACCTTCGGTCCCCTCCTCCCCTCCATTCATCTTCCTTTCTGCCTTCTTCCATCTTCCAGGCCTGTCCTGATCATGACCTCTGTTGCCTACTTTATGGGCAGCAGGTCGGGATGGGGAGCCTGGCAATGGGTGCTAGTCAAGGGAGAGAGGCGAGATGGAGGTAATGTTTGTATCAGCTCAGATGAGCATGTGGGGAAGTGATCCATGGGAGGGTTGTGGTCACCTAAGTTCACTCTGCTCTGGAGAGTACAGTCACAGTGTTCTCTTCACATCCTGAAAATGATCTAATCTATTGCTGATGATTAGTCACTGCAGCTGTTAATTCCTCTTTGAGGCTCTAACCACTCTGCCTACATGCAGCTAAATATAATATTTAAGCAAAATTTTACTTAAAATTACAAACTTCAGAGTAATTCAGAGTGTGTGTCTGTCTTTTCTGACTATTGTAGCATTCTGAAGCTTCAAATCGCTACCCCTATACGATCTTATGATGTGTTCGTGATGGTCCTTTCTCCTTCATCCTCCTGAGTCTGAGTAGAAAAACTCATGAAAGGATGTTGAATCACAGGTTAGAAAAGTCTGAAATCAGGTTGTCTATGGGATTGCATTGTTGCTCTTCTGTGTATGCATGTGGCTTAGTCTTTAACTACACGGTCCATACCTTTTTTTTTTCTTTCTCCTGTGAAACACTGCTTGCGTACTGTACAGAGTAGACTTGCTCTGGGGGTATAGTGGGAGTTTGTACTGAATTGGGTGTTGGGATGCAGAGTTCCCTTGAAGAGATAGTGTGGTTTCATGGTTAAGATAACTGGAGGATGTCCTGAGAAATGAGTCTTTTCTTCCTGCTACTGCCACAGAGATCCATATCACAGAATCACAGGGGTTGGAAGGGACCTCTGAAGATCATCTAGTCCAACCCCCCTGCCAGAGCAGGGTCACTTACAGCAGGTTGCACAGGATGGTGTCCAGGCGGGTTTGGAATGTCTCCGGAGTCGGAGACTCCACCACCTCTCTGGGCCACCTGTTCCAGTGCTCTGCCACCCTCAAAGTAAAGAAGTTCCTCCTCATGTTTAGATGGAACTTCCTATGTTCAAGTTTGTGCCCATTACCTCTTGTCCTATCACTGAGCACCACAGAAAAAAATGACATATGATGTGATGGAAAGTGACATGAACAAAACTTTCTGTAAGTGACCGCTCCCTCTCTTTTCCTAATTTTCTTTGTGCCTTCTGTTAGGCTTTTGTCCCAATGTACCTGTGGGCTGACATTTACAACTGTATCTCAAAACAGTGGGACCACGGCTTTCTGAACAGATGAAGTCCTATACGATGGTAAGCTCTCTGGAAAGCAGGGCTGCCAGGATGTCTACTTGGGCACAAAAATNTTGGGACAAAAGCCTAACAGAAGGCACAAAGAAAATTAGGAAAAGAGAGGGAGCGGTCACTTACAGAAAGTTTTGTTCATGTCACTTTCCATCACATCATATGTCATTTTTTTCTGTGGTGCTCAGTGACAGGACAAGAGGTAATGGGCACAAACTTGAACATAGGAAGTTCCATCTAAACATGAGGAGGAACTTCTTTACTTTGAGGGTGGCAGAGCACTGGAACAGGCTGCCCAGAGAGGTGGTGGAGTCTCCGACTCCGGAGACATTCCAAACCTGCCTGGACACCATCCTGTGCAACCTGCTCTAAGTGACCCTGCTCTGGCAGGGAGGTTGGACTAGATGATCTTCAGAGGTCCCTTCCAACCCCTCTGCTTCTGTGATTCTGTGACTTTCACTGCAAGCTTTCTTTTGGCTTGCCAAAAATGCAGGACAGACAGGGACAGAAAATAGGTCCAGGGGAAACAAGCTTGGTGGAATTCTGATTTTAGAGCTTTCAGCAGTGGCTAAATACTTAAAAACCCCCTATTTCTTGTTTTGCTAAACAAATCACTCATAATTATCTTAACATATGTAACCATGATACACTGAGCAGCAATTAAACAGAAACCTTCTACAAACTGGCTTAGTGATATAAAAGGACTCCTTCAGCCCTTCCTCACTGGCACATGAATGACTTCCAGCAAGAATGAGCAATTATAGTTTAAGCTAAAGGGTTAAGACACTGTGATCAAAAGCTGTAACAACTACCGGCATTGAAGGGGGATTATAATCTTTACCAGCGAGGTGACTTTTTTGCCTTCATTTTGCTCTCACGCTGATAAGTTGTTTTAATAGCAATTTGTATTCCATTACTGCCTGGTTCTGATCAAAGCCTTAACACGCAATGAAAATTTTCTGCAAAGATCCCCTCCATCTGGTGCTGAACATTTTCCATTTCCTATTCAACTGGAAATCTTTTCCAGGGCTTCTTCCTGCATATGAGAGACATATGATACAAAAACTGCTCCCAAAACTTCCAGAGGAAACATTCATTTGACACTTGTTCATTCTGAGATTACAGGTGCCTGTTTAACTTCCACCACATGTGGTTTTAGTTTCCTTTTGTTTATTTGTTTTAAGGAACGTATCCAAGACATAATGTTCAAATCCAGATCTTGGATCTTTCCAGAACTTGCAACTCAATGATTTGCTTTATTCAATTGCTGAAATGGAATTTTATTTTCCTGAGTAACAAGTGAATAAGGACCCTAAGGATTAGGTGTCAAAACCATAGCTTCAAAAATATGCCATACAACTAAATGGTAGTTTCACTTCATAATAGATTTTTTTGTTTGCTTTCATTTTTTAGCTTTGTACCTCAAAGAATCAGATATGAACTAGTTCTCAAATGCATATCTGGCTGTTGCAGATAATCACGTTTCAGATAAAAATCATGGAACTCTCATGTTTAGCCTCTGAATATGTCATCCAATCCCTATTTGCTTGAAACTGGAAATTCAGCTCCTTCCAAAGGTCCAGTTAGATGTTCTCAGCCTGTTGCAAGTGTTGCAACCCTTTCACTTTAGGTTGATCATGACAGCTGGTGGAAAATAGCAATTAGTGCTCAACTTTTACTAGCTGATATGCCTTTTGAATGTAAAAGAAAGGAAGAAAATGGGTTTAAAAATGTTGCCATTTCCTTTTCTGAAAGCACTGCAGAAGCATATCTTTGTTATACAGTAGTAAACTGCCACTGTTTGAGTTTCTCAAAACTCACTAAAATCATCTTAGCATGCTGTACTGCAGACAAAGCTTTTCAGTGTTCAGTTCTTCTCACTGAAGTGTTTTCCTTCCTTGGCTCTCAGCCACAGATTAATAGTCTGTAACCAAGCTTGCTTTCAAAAATGTCAAATTTAATTGAAAAAGGAAAATCAGAAAATAAAAAGTTATCTGGCATGACTCCTCTGGGTCCCACTCTTACAAGCTTTGCAGGTTCCTCTGCTTCGTTAACCAGCCCTGTGTTGGAAGGCTAAGCCCTCGCTGTCCCCACCGCAGCTTCTGCCTGGAGTCCCCAGGGCACAATCCAGCCATGGTGGTACTGGAGGAACCCAACTAGGTTCAGTTCTGGCTCCCAGGCTGCACAGAGCAATAGCAAAGGTCTTTTGTTCCCTGCTCTCCTCCCTCCCTCCCTCCCCTCTCTGCTTTGCCAATATGCTGAAGAAAAGCAATAGAATGATCTGTCACATGGCTAAGGACACAGGCTGCCATCTGCACCCTGTTATTTCTAGGTCCTAACACTGTGCATCCCAAGGAGGGTTGGAATGGAAGATGCCAAGTACAGAGGTACATGCAGCAGAGCTCTTAGAGGAGATTGTGGATAGAATGGGCCAAAAGTTTTCCCAAGAAACAAAGGGTTGAGCAGGAAGCATTTGGTTTAGAGCCTTTTGGTTTACTGTGCTTTGGGTGAATCAAAGAGAGAATTGTGACAGAGCTGCATGTCTGTTGGTGAGCTGGGAATCCGAGAAAGTACTGACCCAAGCTCACCATTTAACTTTAGAACTGATTGCTGGGAGTTGCCAGTCCCCACTGGTCTACAGAATTGCCTGCCTGGTCAATTTTACTACATGCACAACCTCTGAAACTGGTAGGAATGTCTAAACCATAATCTCATTCTTGTGTGAATTTACTGAAGAGCAGAACACTGAGTTTTTGGCTCAATTTCTTGCTGGGAAAAACTGTCAAAGCAGAGACGTCTGTCTAGGAAGCAGCTGTTCATAGCTGTTGTGAATGTGCACCAGTCCCAAGTTCTGTTTGATAGATAACATATGCCCTGAGTTATCAAAGCTTTCCAATGCTTTTCTTTGATTTTGAGTCCAGCAGACTTCAGAAGTCTTGTATCTTACAGCAAGGAAATTTGCTGTTATAGGAACTCAGTGTTACTGTAACAGTGCCTTGACAGAAGGGAGGCTCAGTATATAATAGAGTGACACCCTGCCCTGGGAGGTCCTCTTCAGGTGGGCATTCATCTGGCTGCTGTATTTGGATGACAGCAGAATCCAAATGATCTCCATTTCTGGCTTGTAGGTAGAAAACTGTTTTTATCTAGAAAGTAACATAGATGATTATCTATTCAGAGGGAGCACACACACAAAGCATTTCAGTGTCAGTTTTTTAAAGTTCTTATTTTGCCTGTGACATCTGCAAGAATTTTTACCATTCCTCTTCTGTGTTTTATCTTGGAGGGAGGTAAAATGCAGCAGAGAAACAGCTGAAGCCAAGTTAAAAAATTGGGTTCTCAGTCCAATGCAGGTGTGCAGTGAGTCCTCAGTAGTCATGCATGTCATAGACTTCTTCCTGCCTTCACACAGTGCTACAAAATTGCAAAGAGAAATTTATAGCGGGAGCCATTATTAGAACTTATTACTTGCCTGTTTACTGCTGAATATGTTGTGCAGTACAGATAAAATTTTAAGGCACTAAAACTTGTGCGTGTGGGGAATTCCTTAAGAAAAGTGTTCATTTCCTTAGAATTCTCCTTTTTTTTTTTTCTTTTTTTAATGTATTTTTTGTGGCTTCATACTCTGATAGCTGTTCTCCATGAAGAGATGAGAACACTTGGTACAGACACAGGAGGTCACTCTTAGGTAATACATTCAGAAATGTAGCCTGCATTTTCCTGGTGATTTCCATGATTTGGCTCTGTAGTTCCAGACAGACTCTTCCCCAGACAGTCCTGTTGGAGAGTGGAAGACTGTATTTCTGTTGAGAACCAAAACTGGAGAGGTAGAGAGGGCCCTTAGCAAGGAGCCTTAGGACTTTCTCCAGTGCTGCCTAAAGCAAGGAGACCTGCCCTGACAGGAGCTAGGACTTGTAGGACGTTTTTAGGAGTTGGAAGGATGCCAGAACAGAGATAAGGCCCTCACCTATGTTCTGTGTTCTCCAGCTGGACGAGGGATTACTAGGCTGTCACTGCCAAAATACCCTCTTCCTGTAGGAGTGGAGGCTGTGCTGATTAGTGGTTAGAATAAGAGTGGGGTAATGCAAGTCTCTTCACAACTCTGTCATTAATTTGCCTTGGGCCAATTGCCTCACTTTCCCTATTCCCAAGTTTCCTAAGCTGTAAACTGAATAATCATATCTGTATCTTTGCAAAGTCCTTTCGAGAAGTTAAGCAACAGAAACTGACTATTATCCATGAGTCTAGTCTAGGACTGCCTTCCTGTAGGCGGGCAGTGTTTTTTCCCAGCACGCCAAACAGCTGCAGCCTGTAATGGATTGCTTTTTTTGTTAATTTCTGCATCTCTTCTAGAAGAAGTAGGTTTGCAAGGTTCACTTTTGCTTAGCTCTAAATGTTCTGGTCACTGTAGGTGTTACTTGGTCTCCTCTCTTACCTGAGGGTGGTAAGGCTGAGTGTTGCTATTACTAGGCATCAGGCTTCCACTTTTTATCATTGTCACAACAATTTAAGGCAGTTGATCTCAAGGTTTCTTTTGTGAGAACAGAAAACAGCCTGCAGTGGCACCAGTTGTGATGCAACACTTTCTCATAAATGTAGAGAACGTGCTGCAGACTTATATTCATGGAGAGCTTTAAGTTTTCAAGCGCTCCTAAGAAATGCTGTATTCCCATCAAACCAAACAATTCAGCCAACACTCAGCCTGAGTCTTCTCATATCAGGTGGGCAGCTCAAGTTTACATTAACAAAATTAGGATCACTTTTACAGAGGTTTGTTGGGAGAGGTGGGTAAGCTATTTTCTGTAAAATAATCATCCATCTTAAAGTAGCACTAAATAGAAGCTGGAAAACAGCACACAAATACTAGAAAAGACAAATAAAAAACAGACTCCTGGAAAATATATTATGTATTTTCAAAGTTACACTGAAGGGCATTTACTGCCTACAGACATTTTTCAATTTGAACAACTTCATAAAGGCCATGAGAACAGTCTTCAGGCATTTATAGCAAAACACCAGTATGCAATCTCTTCAAAGATTGGGGGAATAACTTAATAAAATTCATTTATATGACTACCTACCTTCCAAACTCTTTAAATGTTAAGTACTTTAAAATTAATTTGCAGTCCAGCTCAACATTAGGTCTGTAAAGAATCTGTGTTTGATTCTAAACCTCACAGAAGGGATCAGAGGAAATGACAGTAGTTACCTGAAACGAATAATAGTTTCCTAATGAATGAGGAATGCAACTGTCTGAGACAATGGGGGATCTCCCTAGTGCCAACCAGGTGACAGAAGTCATAGAAACAGATATATTTTCAAGGTATCTTTGCAAGAGATGATATGGTTATGAGTCAAGGTAACAGCTTGTGGTCTGCAAGGGCATTGTTACGCCTGTCTATTTGGGGTTGTGGGACAGTGTCAAATCCACCTCTGAAGAAGGAGGTCTGAGACATTAGATTTTGCTGAGGATATGCAAGTTATAAGGAGCATCTTAGTTCAAGCACTCTCAATTATCCAAGCAAAAATCTCTTGAGATTGGCGTTTCCTTCAAGTTGCAATTAATGTTGTTTTTTATCAGTATGTTGGACACACATAAGGATTTGAAATCTCTTTCAAAATTGCTGGTTACAGTAATAGCTACTTTATTAATTAGTGGAGAAATAATGAATTCACTTCTCTTGCAGCTCTTTAATAAGGAAGTAAAAGCTGTCTTTGAAGTACTAGCAGCCCAGTTATTCCCGTGTTATACTGACACAACTTGTATTCATCTTTCTTCAAGGCTTTAAGCCATTCTGTTTATCAAGCAAATCAGCAAATAAGTCAAAGCACAACTCTAAAACTGAAGCAGCCTTATCTGGAATACAGGAAATAGAATTCTGCTGCTATTTTAAGGCACGCAGGGCCATCAAAGAATGGTCTTTATCCAAATCAGATAAGTTTTACCAATAGATCAACTAATAGTAAATTAGGGAGAAGGGTAAATGTACATGAAGGTGGAGGAAAAAGTCCCAGCCAGATTTCAAATCTGACACGCCTCTGCTGTGACATGTCAGAGTTTCAAAAAGAAATTTGCCAAAAGAACTGAATGAAAACAAATCTACAACATTCCTCTATAAACCCAAATAGAAACAGTGTTTCCAAATCTTCAGGTATTCTTAGGAGAGAAAGTATTCTTCTTATTAAAGGGGAATAATGAAAGAAAACAAGGATAAGCGATGCTCTTCAAGAAAATTCTGAAGCCTTGTCTACATAGAACTGTGGGTTTTTTTGGGGGTGGGTGGGTTTTGTTTGTTTGTTTGTTTGTTTTTCATTTTACCCCATTTATTCCTGTGAGGATGCTAGTAGATTTAGGGAGTCTGTCCACTCTGTTTACATTGAGTTAGTTCCCAATGAGTAAGAGAGAGATCCATAGAGCTCTGGACTTTCTCAAAATAATTGCATACCATCCTGGGTACAATGTCCATCAGATTTTGCATTCTGGGACTTCTATTGTTGGTTGTCTACTAGAACCTGCTGTATTTATCAGTGTCATGATCAAATTCAAAAGATCTCATGATTCCTCTGATAATTCTCATTGTTCATGTGGTTTTAATGATTTCATCACCATTTTCATGTTGCCTAAGGACACAACTGACCACTGCAAATTAGGTTGTTATTACTATAAACAGGGTGAAGAATGCATACTCTTGCAGCATGGATGATTTTGGATAAAACTGAAACCGCTTTACAGTAGTCACTATTGTGCCATGTGAATACCATAAGAGATGAAGTGGGGGGAAAGCCACAGTGGGCCACATCAAAGGTCCTTCTAACAAAGTATCCTGTTCCCAGGAGTGACCTGATAGTTATGCCAAAGGGAAAGTATAACAACAGGGAAAGAACAAAATGACAGTTTTTCAGCAGGTTCCTCTAGATTATTCTGTGCATTGTGAATTGTTTTCTTACTGATACATTCTTTCTTCTTTCGGTCAATTAATATAGATGATTAACACAGGCAAAGGATTGCCTGCAAAATGACAGTAAGCAGCAGTGGCTGTGGAACAGCAGGATCTGGAAGGCCCTTTTGCTGAGCGCAGGTCATCTGAGAGTGTCTGTGGCACACCACCAGCTCACGTTCCCTTTCAGCAGAGGGGTTGTCTGTCATCTGCCTTCCTGATACTTGTTGCTCCTGAGAGCTACTTGCTGGTTGCAGACCAGTTTAGTGCTGGTTGTTGAGATGTTAAGGCCATAGTCATTGATGATAACGCTATTTAAGGGAGTACTCTGCCCTCATTTTTGCAACACCACATACTACAAAGGAAGTGATAGATTTGCAAGATTGCGATTCCAATAAAACAGAGAGGTCACCAATAAGACCTGGCTACCAGGCCCTCCAATGTATTCAAGTGCTTAACTCGCAGTGAAGTTGCCGGCTTATTTGTTCATATGAAATTCCAAAGCATAATCTAAAATTAAACTTCTTATTTTGTCTGTAGTGGAAGTTAATTAGCACATCTCAACTTGCCCACCAATATCACTTTCATTTGGTGTTAAGAACAAGTTTAGCACTCAAGTCTTTTTTTCATAGCAAACAGCCTGTGCTTATTATCATATTAAAGGAATGCCACTGGTTAAATCAAGCAATGAATATAAATAGCTGTATTACTGCCATCAGGCATCAGTGTTTATTTAGTGGATGTGAATCATGCGTGCCTCTTTGATCTGGCTTTGACTAAGCCATTGCTGTTTTCATACAAAAAAGGTTATTTGCAAACACTGCAAGAGTATCGTATACATTAAACATGGAACTAATCAATATGGAAGGCTTTCTGCTACTTTGACAACCCTGTGTGCTGCCACAGTGTCTCTAAGTGTTTTGAATTTCTCTGTGAGTACCTGGGTCCCTGAAGACACTCTCAGCCCTTTCCTTTGGAATAGAGAACATCGAGATTGAAATCTGGGCCCCACTGAAATCAGTGGCCGTATCACTCTCAGGTCCCTGTGAAGGGTACGTATCTGGCAGCAGAGAGGACAAAACCAATGAAGGACAACACTGATTTATTTGTGGACTGGTTTGATTACAGTGCATGCAGGAGAGTATTTGAAAGAGAAATTTGTGCTTAACCAGATAAGCAGGTAGACTCAGACCTACTTGTGCACATCACCCACACTGAACTTCTTATTACTTTGTGCTAAAACAAAGCCCCTGTGTTGGATTTTAAAACTGAACCCACACATCTCCCTTTTAACAAACTATATGTAGACTGTTGTGTGCATTGGAAAAGCAAATTGTAACCCATACGTACTGCCAAAGTAATGTTATCACAGTCATTGTGATAAACAACTTAGAATGGGACCCATTCTGATGCCAAACATTAACCTGGGCAAAATAGCTGACAGGAATGTGTTTATTCAACCACCAGACGTGACTGACCTCAAATGCTCTCCAATGAGGGAACTGGGGATGGCAAAGAAGTGGAAAAAAAGTAGAAATACCCAAACAATTAGGTGATTTCTGAGTACAAAACATGCATCTATCCTTCCCTCACTTTCTGTTATTTATACTATAATACAGGGTCATACAAAAGTTTTAGGATTCAAAGGAAAGCTGGACCTCAAGGATTTGGGCAAATTTGGTCTTCACTCCTACATTTGTAGCAAAGTCAGATAAGATTTGCATCATTTGGGATTTCTTTGTTACTGTTTAATGTAATTTTAAATATTGATCTCCCCTATGTTTATCTGCAGGTGTTGCAGAGTTTTTAAATAATTTGTTATTATAACTGTACTAGGAAAGCATAGTGGACCATTGAACTATTTCTCTTTCAGTCTCTGATATTTTGTAATGGACTGAATTACACTGTAACTTTATCTAACCTAAGAAACATGCTGAGAATTGTTAGGACGAAAGTGAATTGGTGATCATTTTGAAAAGTGAAAAAGGAGACAGTTTTGTTGTGTTCTTTTGTAAAGATCATATGCTCTTCATGTTAATGTTATGATGTTCTGTTGCCTGACTGTGTATTATTACATCAAAGATTTTGTCAAAGAAACCCAGCCAGAAAGGCTAAACAATAACCCAGAGAAGAGTCCTTGAGGAAGTAGCAGAGATGCGGTTACGGGGGAATACATTCCAGCTGGCTTCATCCCAGATTAGAATGGTTTATTCTTCACAGAGTCTAAATCTAGAACCCCAGAGGTGCCTGAGTCTTTAAGATTCTGATAATTCCTGATACAGTTACTATGAAAGAAATAGATTTTACAAGTTTTTAGAGCTTAGACTGGGAAATAAACCAAACTGTTTGCTGCTTCTAGTCCAGAAATGAGAAATACTGAGATTGAGGGGAATAGAGTGACCAGGTCTCATTTTGTGATGTTCCTCATTTCATTCAGCGTTACATGAATAAAGGGAAGGTGGGTCAATCAATCAACCCCTTGTTTGACTGACCCAATCAAAGCAATATAACTATCGATTGAAACTGTTTTTCTCTGCACAATTCAGCCTGAAGAAATGTAATCTTTTAACACAAACTAAGCCAGAGCTTTAAGGTATGCATGGAACTGCATACCTTAAATGAGGATCATGGCTGTGACTTCATGGTGGAAATTTAGCCTGTTAAAACATGACATTACCTCAGGCTTTTGCTTTTTGCACCTTAACCTAGGTAAGCAAAAGGCACGTATAGAAGAACATTTCTAAAAACAATGAATTAATAGTTATGTAGTTTGTTCTGTATGTTACTGAACTGTTTCACTGACTCTGTAGGGATGGCAGTGTCTCAAATTGTGTGAATACCTCCTCACCCTGATACTAGACAACTACTGTCCCTTGCAATTAGGTGTGAAGTCAGACTTTGCCGTAGTATATGCAGTCAACAGCTGCTATAAACTCAGTCCATTTCTCAAGACACTTTGACATCAAAATATGTATCTTCAGTTCATTCATTTAGTCAAAAGCTCTTTCTGATGGAGAAAAAAACCCAGTTTTGAGTATTTGTTTTGATTCTCCTTATAGTGGCTTCCTTTCAGAGCTTACCACCATGATACTGAAATTCAGATGACAGTCCTCCTGAATGCTGTAACAAGTGAAGCTGTTACAAAATGTACCTTAAGAAACAGCCTTTTTCCTGCATTATTCTTGATGAACAAACTGATGGTGATATTGTGAAAGGTATCTTCAACCTTTACCCTCAGCACTACTGCCAAGCCCTCCATGTGCTTTGGCAGCAGCTTCAATGGGATCTTGACTCAAACGGAGGAGAATTGGGGGCTATGTGATGCAATGTGAGCAGATTAGTGCTCAGGCAGTGAGGCTGCTCACCTTGCCCGAAACCACGACAAGAGCCAAATATTCTATAACATCATAAAACAAACAGCAGAAACTGTTGATCACAAAGATAAATATTTGCTACATTACAGAATCTTATCAGAGGGAATGCGTTCTAGCTGTTTGTTGGTGGGACTTTCCAGGAACTGGAGATACATAGGGTCAGAAATTCCTGTCAGCTTCAGTTGAGCCGAGTTTCCACCCTCAGAGTCTACTATTTGAAACCACAGCTTGTGTGTGCGCTCTCGTGCTTGCTCACTTGCGCTCTCTCTCTCTTTCTCTAAACCACTCTGTTTCACTTCTCTATCAACTCTGTGCTGTGGACAAGGCACATAACTTTCATTTCCATCCATGCCTAATGTTTCTGAGAGCAGGTTTTGGCAATGCTTTTTAAAATTACATAGCCTTGTCTCTGGCCAGTAGAAGCCATCCTGGCCCTGTTGAAAATTAGATCATCTTTACAAAACATTTCTCAAGAAGACTGGATTGTTTAGATGGGGATATAGATAATATGGATTACCAGGGCCCTGACTCTACAATATATCATGTGTAAGGAGGCAGCTATCTCTAACAGGGTCTTAGAATCTACAGAGAGGAATCCCTTCAGGAATTAACAGCTTAGTTTGACTTTTTTTTTAATGGAATTAGCCTATTTTTCAGACAGGAGGGTACTCGCAGTAGGTTTTGAACTGGCTAGCCAATTTGAATGAAGGAGTGCAGAACTTTAAGATTATTAAAGTCCAAGTGAGTCTATCAATAACCCTTCAGAAGAAAAGAGCTTAACACTATTATACACCAAAGAATCCATCTCTATGGAAGATTTGATGAGTACTCAGCTAGGGCAAAAAATGAAGGCCAAGGCTGCACAATATCAGACACAAGAGACTCCAGCCAGAAGCCAGAAGCATCTGCACCACAGGGAGCCAAGCTCAACCTGTTGTGCTGCTTGTAGAGCTCCATGTCATTACACATGTAGAAATATGATAGGAAGCTTGTGTATTACCTATGTGTTATGTCCCCTCATTACCATGGGATTTCATTTCCTGATGAGTCAACTGTCTGGTTAAAAAAACCCGTCTTTCAAGATGAAGCACACATCACAGTCATTAAATCACCACTCAGCTCTAATCTCACTGGCGTGGTTTAACCCCAGCTGGCAACTAGGACCACGCAGCTGCTCACTCACTCACCCCTGGTTGGGATGCAGGAGAGAATCAGAAGAGTAAAAGAAAACTCATGGGTTGAGGTAAAGACAGTTTAATAAGCAAAGCAAAACAAGGAATTAATTCCCTACTTCCTATCAGCAAGCAGGTGTTCAGCCATCTCCAGAAAAGCAGGGCTCCATCACGCTTAATGGTTACTTGGGAAAACAACTGCCATAATTCTGAACTGTCCCACCTTCCTCCTTCTTCCCGCAGCTTTATATACTAAGCATGACATCACATGGTATAGAATATCCCTTTGGTCAGTTGGGGTCAGCTGTCTCATCTGTGTCCCCTCCCAACTTCTTGTGCTCCTCCCAGCCTGCTCGCTGGTGGAGCAGTATGAGGAGCAGAAAAGGCCTTGACTACCTAGCAACAACCAAAAATATTAGTGCGCTATCATCGTAGTTTCTTATCGCAAATCCAAAACATAGCACTACACCAGCTGCTAGCAAGAAAGTTAACTCTATCCCAACTGAAACTGCAACGCTCATAAAAAATGTCATTGCATGGAGTCTTTCTGAAGTCTGTGGGTCCCTACACACATTCATAGCTCTGCCTTGCCATATTTTATTGAAGGATTACAATCTAATCAGGTAACTAGGCCCTGTCCCATGAATATTGAGCCAGTGGCGGTTTCCAGATAATACAATAATGTCATATTGTATTTAGATAGCTGACTATGTGATCAATCAGTATTGTGCAAGGCAGTTCTGTAAGAAGGGTTTCTATCACTAAACCATTATTGTTTGGGCCTGCCCCTGGCATTGAGTTAGTTCTCCTTAATAACCAATGTTTTCATGATTTATTTCTGAGTGCTCTAAATACAGATCCCAATAATACATCTGATAAAAATAGCTTGTTGTAGGTATTTAATAAAAAAACAGAGAAAGAAGATTTCTCGTTTGATTTTTTTAACAAGTGCATCTTTCCTTGTTTACTTTGTTATTGCAAGTTAAGTTCTTTGTGCTTTCAGTGTGCATGTGGATGTCTCGTAAGTGTTTAGCATGGGTTTGTTCATGACTTCTCGGTCATCTGATTTCCTTGTATTGGCCTCTACTCTCTGCGCCAGCTTTGGTGTCTTCCCAGACTGAGGAACATTCAGAAATCTCATCATGTCTCACACTAGTGGTTAATCTCCTGTGGTGGATATGGTTCCAATATTGTTCACATATGGTTTCTGCGCCAGTGAAGGCAGACCAGTCTTTATTTCAAGAAACTATTCAGGTGGGAAGTAGTTAGCCTCAGTTTGTGGCTATTCAAACCTTCCTGGAGTGCTTTGCTAATATTGTATGGGAGAAAGTGCTGGGATGCTACTAACTGTGTAAGCAGCCTTGCTGGTGCAGATTTTAGCACAATACTCCAACACAAAATCAGCCCTTCTTTTACCTTAATGCTATCACCTGGGCACTGCTCAAAATACATACCCTGCTGTTATGTCATGTTCTTACTGTAGCTAAGCAGAGACATCCCAAAAGTCTGGTCTGCTTCTGGCCATGCTCCCTGCAGGGACAAAGTGAGAATAGACTCTGTCTTTGTAATTGTGAGGCTGCCTGTCCCCCAGGGTCCTCCACTGATCTGGAACTTCCCACTATCTCCCCCACAAGTGCAGTCTCTAACCTGAAGAAGGTGACAATGATCAGAGTTTTGAAGTCACAGTTATTCACCTGAGGACAATTTGTATGTTTTAATCTTGGAGCTGGTTCTCATGTTCACAAGCCTGAGGCCCTGAATCCCAACCCTTTGGCTGTTGTATCTCAGTTTTTAGCAACAGTTGGATATGTCATATGCATGCATCTGAGGTTTTTTTAACATGGATGTGAAAATATGTGTGGTGATGATAGCGGTGAGAATTGTTCTGTCATGAGGTGTGAGGGGGAAAGAGATGCAGATGGCATTCCCTTTACCATCAACCGCTTCATGATTTTGTCACACATTGTAAGTGTCTCCTGATGTTGCAATGAGAAAAAAAACCCCACAAACTGATTTTCAGCTCTGCAGAATCATTGTGCAAAATCCACAGGGAATTCTGGGAATAAATGAATTTGCTGGCTTTATTGTTCTGAAGAGCTGATCTGTACTTTGTGGTTTAAGATGCCTACAGGTGTAAATCTGTCTAGACCAGAGTCTGCATGGTAAATATTTAGTGGAAATGAAGGGTCGCTCATGAGGATGGGGGCTGGAGGTGAAGGGAAACACTTTGGTTCTGTAAACAACACTTTTTCTTTTTTAAATAGCTGTTTTCCTTAGGAAAAAAAATTCCATTCATTTGACCATGAGATATTCTGGGAGTCATACAAGACAAAAAAAAAGTGATGGATAAACTGTATTTCTCTTTCCTTTTTTCTTCCAACTGTTTTTTTTTTTTTTCTGTTTCTTCCCCCCCTTCTTTTTTTTGTCAGATCCAGTTTGTTAATTTCCATTAATTTCCTTTCATTGATTTTTTTCTTTCTTACTGAAGTAACTCCTCAGTTCTCTCATAGCAGAACTTCTTCCAGGCTCTGGGCTCCCTTTCTTCCATCCCCAAAGTCCATCTCATTCTATTTTCTCTCTGTCTTGCTCTCTCCTTTACTACTGCTCCATCTTTTGATTAAATTTCCTGTTGTGGCCAACAATTATCATTCACGTCCTTGCTCTAACACCCCTCCAGTGCTCTTCTTCCTGCTTCCCCATTCTTTCTTTCATCTCTGTTTTCTTCAGAGCAGTATGTTCCTTTCCTCTTGCCTTTGCATCCAGAAAAAAATTTTTACATGCACATGTCAATTGGCTTCTTGGCTATACAATTATTCCTACTTGCCTTGAGATTTCACACCAAGGCTGAGAGACAGGGACCTAGGTGGTCCCATGAGAGAATCAGAGATGAGAGTAGCCCATCCTACTTGTGGACCTCATATTCAAACACCAAAGAAATTTTAGGCCTGCTTGAAATACATTGTTCTGGTCAAGAATTTAGCTTTTTCATAAACCATTTGCTGTGAAGTCAACTTGAGTTCTGTGTCCAGCATTACTCAGCTGGAACAGCAATTCAGAGTCTCTGTAATAAACTTCCTTCCTGAGCAACTGCCCCAAAAGGGCCTTTAATAAGAGCAGTATGATAACTTTTGGAGGCTTAGTTCTAAGTGGATAAACATGCCCCTGAGAGACAGGGAAAGGAGGGAGATACTTATTTTCTCACGTCTCATGAAGGCACTGAAGGGAGGTGAATATCTCATGATAACCACACCCCTTGACATCCTCTATTAGTCACATCACACGCTTCCTGAACACAACAGTTCTTTATATTCCCCTGACGTTTTGCACGTCTCACGAGAACAGTGACTAGTTATCTCCTCAGGGCTAACACCAACTCAAAATACAGTTCAGTGAGCCTTTACAGGAACCTCTAATTGTCTATGTACAGTGTGCTAGGCTTCACAGAGGCTCTATTTACACTTTCCAGAGAGAAAATGCAATTGAATAAGATGTGATTGGTATGTTTTGACTTTAAGCTTCTGCCATATCAGTCAAAAAGGAGCTGGAAACTTTCTGCCTTTTACTACAAAACCTTGAGGGTCACTCTGCCAAGTGGCACTTGGAGCAAGCCTGCAGGGTAGCATCAAGGCGGCCTTCTGCTAATTGCTGCTCCTCCCATGCCTTGGATTCATGGGACATTGGTCCAAACGGATCCCAGGACAAGGGCTTCCAGGTGGTACATGCAGGGGCTCTAAGGTAACAGGGGAGCAGTCAGCTGGAGGGAAATTCCAGTTATGTATATCCTGTCTACAAATGACGATGGCAGCCTGTGCAACTTGGCAGTAACTTTGACAACCAAGAGGTACTTCAGCTAATTCATCCTGTCTTTTCTCCTTTAAAGCCATGTAGATAGAGGAACCAAAGAGAATTAGCCCCTAAAATCCCTTTGGTTTTCTGTGTGAGCTAGTGGGATTCAGTAGCCATGATGCCCAACTGCTTCTTTGTCCTTGGGATTTGTATATCTGATATGACAGCACTATATTGTGATGTTGTTGCATTGTTGCAGATGGAAATATCTGACATACTTAGGATTCAGCAGCAATTCAAAATTTATTAATGATTGCAGGTAGATCAAGAGGTTGAATTTTAGCAGCACTTAATCATTAACCGATTTAAGGATTTACAAGGTGATTTAACAAAATAATTGAACAGCGACTTAATTACAGATTCAAAAATGACAAGATTCACACTAACTTACTATAGGGTATCCTAAATCAACACATATGTGTATGAACACAAACACACCAACACACATCACTTGAGGGATCACACACACACACATCTGAGTTTTTGACTGCTACGACCGAAGTCCCTTCGCAGTGGGTGACTCTAGTGAGCCAATGGGTGCCCCTTTTGACTCCTTACGTGCGCACAGACAAATGGACAGAAAGTATTTGGATCCAGTAAAATATAAGAACACCCACACTCATAAAAGCTAATGTGTATATCAGAAACACATAGATAGATAGAGAGGTGGATGAAAGAGAAGCTAGTCTATACTTAAAATTTCCCTCTTCTCGAGTTTAAAGTAGATCCAGTGCATTGGCATTCCTCAACGGGTGATAATTGAGACTCGAGAGGGTTGACTTGCCATGTGCTTTTAATCTGCAAGGTATCTGCCTGAGTGGCATCCCAAATCAGGCGAGATGCTGGTCACAGCCCGCTGCGATCCAGGACAGCTCAAAGAGTCTCGCTAGAATCCCTATTTATAGGGTCTGAGATAATTGACTTTTGTCAGGTACTTTTCTGCTCCCACCCAACTTGAACAATGGGATGTTCTGGTACCTTTCTGCTCCAGCCCAACTTGAAAAATAGGATATTCTGGTACTTTCCACCAGTTGCGCAAGCCCAGAACTTGCCAGATCTTGAAGTTCTGGTATCATCCCCCTCTTGGGGCCATGATCCAGATATTGTCAGGAGTGATAAATCGCTATTATTGTTTCCAAGTGGTAGGAGTCACAGGAGTCAGGTGCACTAAGGGGTTGCCATAACATTCTGGTCCATTACCCTTCACTTTCTTTCTTTCTTTTATGTTGGATTATTATGTGTCCCAGGTGTTAATGGCTTGTCATAACATTTTGGTCCATTGTATTGTTACATGGCCCAGATGGTGGTGAGGGGAATCGTGCCAAGCACTGAGTGGCCTAAAGGTGGGGGCATGTTGCACCACCACATTCATCAATCAGGATAAAAAAAGGTATGACAGAAACTACTTTCAGTGTGAGCAGTATAGTCTTCCCACTTTGTGCCTGTCCTGGAACATCAACTAGGTGAGTTTTAATTCATTTTTATTTACTGCCACGTTATGGGTGAAGACACATAGAGAAACTGGGCTAGGTTAGGTGCTCAGAGCACTATGGCTCCAGTCCTTTCATATAAATGCAGATAAAATACTGCAATCCTCCTCAAAAATTGTTCTTCCTACTTTGATGGGCTTGAGTTAAAAATAGTAAGTTGGAACTGGGCAACTGCTGCATATGAGAAACACAACCAAATGTGGTTGTGGTTCAAGACCTGAACAAAAACATTATGTCCACACATAAGCCAAATACCTTTTCCTGGAATATAGGATGCTTCCTTTTGTGTGTCAGGCTCTAACCACTGAGTCACTTCCTGTGGGTTTGCATTGTGTAGATTAGCAGGTGCAATTCTAGGCACGTATAGAAACTTCCTTTCTTACTGCTCTCACAAGGTTTATCCGCGGCTTCCTCTGAAGTTCAAACTTCTCTACTTCCTTATCCACAGTACATCTCTCTCGTTCTCTGTCTCTGCCTCAGCCTGTCCCTGCTATCTGCGCAGGCTTTCTTCCTGACAGCTTCTTTCATTTCTTTTGTTTCTTTGGCCAGCAGTCTTAGAAAAAATAGCCAAGCTACCCTGTTGGCTAGTGAAGCTAAGTCTTTACAAGGAGTCCTTTATTCTGTGTTTTAACAAATACAACCATGGCCAAAAAATCTGGAATTCCTCTGGAATTACATTTGGTGGGTAGCTTTTTACAAAGGAAAGAACAGAAGTGGAAGAGGTTATTGAAGATAATACAGTCACAGAACTACTATGTTTCAGGATTCCTGCTCCTTCCAAATCCGTTACTCAAGTCATGGACTCTACATCTTGGTACCAGCGTAACTATTTCAGCTGAGGTTTTCATCAAAACATCTAAGCCAGTACAATTGACTCTGAATTTACATGCCCTACACCACTCTTGTTTTGTTCTGCTGCCTGCACAGGAGTAGCTACGCTGGGGTGTTGTTTTAACTGTCCCAGAATAGGTAGCACAATTTAACTTTTGCATGTAGATGACCTCTCTGTGCTATGTTTACTTACCTTGTGAACAAGTATGAGTGTCCTTTATCTGAGTTGTTTGTCAGAAAACCAAAACAAAAATAAAGGGGCATACATCATTCTTCAGACACAAATCCATCCCTTCTTTGTTTCTTTTCCCTGTTGAATTCTGTAGCTTAACTGTGGGAAGCTCTTTCTAGGTGTCTCTAGCACCTGTTTCCTTTCTGTCTACTTCACACTTGTTTGGAGGGACTCCTCTACATTTTAAAAAATCGAGCATATGGTCAAAAAAGAAAGCTGGGGAAAAAATGGAGCTTTCCCTTTTGAAGACACATATTATTTGTAAGGGCTGGACATCTAACGATCTGCCAGATAATTATGAGAACATGGTGATGAGTTTGGTGAATGAAAATATGCCAAAATGGGAGGCAAGAACGTATTGCAAAGAATAGTGCTGTAATTTTGCTGATATTCTGGGACTACTGTGTTTAAAAGTACAATGGCAGAAGCAAAAGATTTTGAACTTTGCCAATATAATGAGCACAGGGTAGAAGCCGAGAACAATTGTGCCTGTGTTCTTCGCGTTTTCCAGAGCTTGCCTCTGGCCAGGGATGGGTGAAGGATGGAAAGGGGGAAGGACCTAGACTCAGAAGTGTGCTGAATGTTTGTTTGTTTTTTCAGAGGAAAAGGAGAAGTGATTGAGATGATGGTGCTTCATATCCCAGAGGGAGTTTCGCTTGACAGATAAGCACCCTGAGTCATGAGCTGAATACGTGCCTAAAACGTTTCAGTAGTTGAAGGAAACCCGATCAAAGTTTGCTGTTGTGGTTGACCGTGCTAACTCAAAGTACTTACTACGTGAGCTACCAGGGAGAAAATGTGGCTGGTAGTAAGTCGCATGTTGGGCCATGTGGAAATCAGGAGGCAGAAATTATCCTTTATATGAAGGAGAAGCAATCTTCGTATGTGAAATGCAAGCTCCTTGTTTCAATGAAGAGGCTGGGTTTGGCTTTACTCCATGTAGTTATTTGAAGACTATTGAGAAATGCAAATCATGATTTATTTTTACTATGCTATGTGATGAGACTCATACTTTAAAGCAGAGAGACAAGTTTCTGGACCTAGCTAAAACAAACAAAAAAATCTCACAATGGATACAGTTTGTTTAAAATTATTACAAATATCTGAAAAAAAATTTAAAGGTGATCTACAATGGACAAACGCAGTTAATTGTCCTGGGGGCTTGCTGCAGAAGGAGATGCATTGTGGTCTGGTGTCCGAATGACATCAGTCTTCTGGTGGGTTTAGACTGTTCTTCATTAACTGAATTTGTCCCAGTATAGGGGTTTTCAGTTCTTCCTCTCTTGTATTTTCTTATATAGGTAAAACATGCTTAATGTACATATGTTTTACTCTTAGTTGCCAGAGACCTCATATGTCTTTTTCATTCCGGCTGTGAAAAAGGTTGGCACAATTTTTGAGAGACAGCATGAAAAGTTTTTATGGATTACGTTTAGAATGTAGGTTACTAACTATATCCTGGTCCATGGACAAATGCTTTTAATTTATCCTAAACCCTTTATTCTGATGAGATAAAAAGAGTGGGACTTAGCTAATGAATTAAAATGTTCTTTTACTTAGTAAGACAGACCAAGACAAACGTATTTATAGGACCACTCAGCTGCTTAGTACAATTTCCTTCCTTTTTACTCCAACAAACATGAATGATTGAGAGCAGACTTGAGAGAAACTGGGTCGAAAACACAGTTCATAGAATTACAGAAAATTTGGGTCAGTTATCTGATCCAATCTCCTCCTTAAAGCAGGTCAATTTTAAACAGAAATACTTTAAACTTGCTGCCCTCTCATAGCGCCTTCTATATTGACCCACCTAGAGTTTCAAAGACCTTAAGTACTATTGCTAATGAGACGAGACTACTCACTGAAAAGTGATCGACAGAAATATTCTTGCCTGAGTGCAGCAGGAAATTGAAATGATGTGATGCCAGAAGCCAGAAAAGGCACGTGCTTGCACAGCACTGGGAAATGCAGGGGCTTTGCTTGCAAACATTCCCTTCGGGATTCTCTCTCCTACTTTCTCTCAGCAAGGGCAGACACCCAGTTCTGAGTTTCAGTCCAACACTGCCTGTGAGCACAAACCACAGTTTTCAGAGTACACACACAGTTGGAGCTATCAGACCACCCCTGAATTGGCCTAGGAGCCTCCTCAGCAACACAGCCCTGTAGGTACAAGGTTAGCTGCTTCTGGGACCTTGCCATTACTTGCTTGTATGTGGATATGCCCATGTTTTCCAAGAAGAATAAACATCTAGCAATATTCCATGCTTAATATTGGCATTAAACAGTTGGTATAAGTCTGTGTAGGTCTGCTGGAAATAAACACCGCCACTTTATACCAGCTGCACTAGTGATCTTATTTTCCTGAAGCCTTTCTCCAAGGAAGATTCCATGGTAAAGGAATGGAGTTGCAAAGAGAGATCTAGGAAAATGCCCATGCAAGTGTCATGATCAGTATTACTGGCCTTCTTCCAAAATTGTGAGTTCTTCATGTGAATTAGAAAGCGCCGCTAATAATCAAGCGAGGGTTCCTAAAGTCAAAGGGGAGAAGGCAGAGGCTCGAACAGCTTATTGGTATGTGACCTTTAATCATATCCTGGGCACCTAGATATTCTCATTAGGGGTGAACTAGGAATGCTTAAACAGATTAGCAAGATCATTTACTGTTCACTAGTCGCTGCGATCTCCTTTATTCTCTGGGAAAGCCGGTAATGAGCAGTTCAAACGCTGTGTGGGGCAACAAGACCACTCAGTAGAGACTGTAGGCACATTCAATTTAGTGGTGAGTTGGCAGCTGGCTGGCGCACACCACAAAATATGCTGTATTTCTTTATCAAATCAACAATAAGTGTTCATGTTTGTTCTGGTCTGTGTGCAAGAGCTCACGTATGCCTGCATACCTCATAACTCTGCCTGAGCAATTACATCCCATACTTCCCTTTTCAGTGTTGCTGTACTAGGAGTTACAACATTACATAGCTATACAGAGAATAAGGCTATCAAAATACATACCAATAAACAGCATTTCTTTTCCCACTTATTATTGCTTTGAAGCTCCAGCATTTCTTCCTACTTCTTTTTTGTCTTTATTCTTTTTTTTAGTCCTCTTTATAGCACCTTGTTTTGTCTTTACAGTTATGCCTTTGCCCTGTCTGTTTGCGTTCTGGCACTTGACTTTGAACTCTTCTCTCTCTTGTTGCGAGTCTAACAATTAACGATGGAGAATCTCTTATAATAAAAAAAAAGCAGAAGAAAGGGGTGGACAGAGGCAAGAGGAAAGACTACCTGATGAGCCTAGTAGGTGTGTTAGGGTTAACACTGGAGTGTCCAAAAGTCAGTCCTCCTGGTTATTGTCACGGGGACTTGGAAGACAGGGCCAGAAATATTGCTTTTACCAGTTCTGATGATATCCTAATTTTAAACACAGACTAGAATTTGTTCAGCTCCATCTCATCATCCTTGCAATACTACCGCATGTTTGTTGTGCTCTTTTTAAGTCAGTTGACATGTCATTTCTGTTCTTGTCCACCTTTCTGTTCTTGCACCAGAAGAGGTCTTCTCTCAGTAGTTGTCCTTGTTAACAATATGACTCTTCAAATTTGCCTGCTACTCTGTGGGAATTTTCTGTAACCCTATAATTATCCCTGTTTACGTGATGGAAGTCTTTTTGCATGTCCTACTTAGCATTTGCTAACTGCTGTTCGTGCTTGCCTCTCCCTGCTAACAATGGACTTTGGATTCCTTTTTTTTTTTTTTCTGTATGATTAGGACTTTGTTTTTAACTCTTGCATAGTTGAGCTGAACTCCTTAGCAAGCACTGAATGCGATATTTGAACAACAGTTCTTTGCAAGGCACCTCTTCAAGAGTCCTATTTGAAAGCATAAGCTAAAATTGACCTTGAGATTATAGGCAAGATTGAAATCTCGGGCTAATTGTACATGATATGAAACCACACTGTGCAAAACTTTTCTCTCCTTTATATCCATGCAAATGGTAAATTGGTTGACTACTCCTTGCCCAAATGATGCCAAACTTGTTTGCAATGGGAGCTGCTGTTATTACAGCAGCACTGGATGCAGCTTCAGTATTGCTGAGATGACTGTACAGTGGTGCATATTTTTCCCTACCAACTGATATGGGGTGTTTTTAACACCAAATAGGTGACTCGGGAGGGGGAGGTGACAGAAAAGGGAATTATATGTTGCTGAAGTCCAGTGCTAGAGTATGGAGAAGCCAAAGAGATGAAATACCCTAGATAGATGAGTGCTTAGGCAGGGTAATAATAAAAATTATCAGATCTGCACAGGCCCAAACATGACAGTTCATCTTAAGTATGTTCTGTAACATGTTCTGGGTTATTGTAACTAATTATCATTGAAAGGAACAGACTGAAATACAGTTGGTGAAAACAAGCAGGCAGCTGACATGGGGACTAATCAAAGTCATGTTTTCTCCTTTCATATGTGACCACTAAGAAGAATTGATGTAGGTATGAATAGCCTAGAAAGTGCCTGTAAACTTAGCTCCAGCCTACAGGGAACTTCAGGTATAGGAACTGAAGTGGGATTTAGGCTGCACTGCTCTGGCCCAGTAGCTGTGGCCACACTAGCTCTTGGTGCTTCCTCTTCTGGGCTCTTGAATCCAGGTCTACCTGAGGCTGCTGTAGAGATTTCTGTTGCCTCGGGACATAGTTTTCACTTTGGATGGACAGGATTCGGGAGATTTCAGCGGCTGGGGACAGCAAGGGTAGGGCTAGGTGGTGCTCTTGTCAGTGACATTCATCCACATTTACATTAAAACAGTGCGGTTAGCCGGAGCATGTCTTATCTAAACAGAATTTAACAAGCACGTACACAGTTCAGAGCAGTGTTTTGTGCTGCTGCGAGTATTTTACGAGCATGCTAGAAGGAAAGGTTGTTAAAGAGAAAAATTTCTCTAGAGTAAAGAAAGTTCCCCAAGCTCCTTCTGAAACTGTGTGGAAAACGTTTTAGGGGTTTTCTGCATCCTTGAGCCACTTTCAGTACCTGTTTGAGAAAACATTTTCAAACTCAGTTCCATTGCTTCCTGTAGACCAGGCTACAAAGTGAACACACTTGGGTTTAGATCTCCAAATTAGATGGTGCAATGACTCAGCATGAAAACCAGTCACAGGCAGCAAACATGCCTCCTCTGAGATGAGCGTTTCTAACATGCAATCAAAATGAAATGACACAAAGAGAAGAAATGAATCAGCCCCTCACTCTATATAGATTGGAATTCTTCCTCCTTTAGTATTCTTATTACTTTTCTCTGCAAGTACCTGATAAATGTCAGAGGAAGTTAACTTTCTTTTCTTTTTTTTTTTTTTTCTTTCTTTTCTTTAAAGCTGGGCTAGAAGACAATTCAAAGTTTTGTGGTTTTTTTAATGAGGACAAATATTTTGTCTGTCTTAAAAAGACCACCCATGCAGATTCTTAAATATAAGACTTCTACTTTCAATGAACTAGTAAGTAGCTGAAATCTCTGTAAAGGTATTGAGTTAACTGAAAAATAGTTTCCCATAGCAACTTGCTGAATAGTTCTTAATTATATCAATAGTCACAGATTTTAATTTTTTTTTTTAAAAACCCAAAACCTTAACATTTGCAAATGAATGACCAGAGTTCTGAAGTTTGATTAAGGTTGAATTGCCTTGAATCGCAGCAGAACATTAGAGTATATGCTGTGTGTTATATTTCAAAAGGTGTATTCATGATTTTCCCACTTTGTTGCTTTCGTATTAAATAAGAGATGAGAGTGTAATCTTGTGTCCTTACTTTTCATTTAAGTTAACATCATTCTTTCATGTGCTAGCAAATGGAAAGCATTCAGATGTATTCTGTTGAATACAATGCTGGGAGACTGGAAATGTGATTTGGTTCAGCAATGGTATTGCTGCCACTTGTTACTGTGACAACAGAGCTGCAGTGGTCTCTGAATGGTAGTAAATGTCCTAATTTTAAGTATTTAGAAATTGGATACCCTCCTGGGTTCTTCGCTAGTTGTATCAAGGGTCCAGGTGAACGTTTTCTCTGTGTGCATCTTTTCCCTATTGAACATCATGGTAATAAGATGTCATTGTGCAACTATATGGAGCCTTTCATCCCACTGAGTTGCAAGTGAAATCTTCAAGCTATAATGTCAACCATTGAGGTTCAGTGTGTGGGGGACAATATGCTTCAGGATTTGGGAACTGGCTGTAATTTCACAGCAGGTGATAGAAGCAGTAGGTAGTGAGGAACAGCACACATTCAAGTGTGGGTGTACAAAATATAACAAAGTGAACAGGAAACTGCTCAGAATACAAGAACTAACAAAAGTATACTGATTGGGAGAAGGATACATGAGTTTTCACAACCACGTGACCTTAAACTCACTTTCAGCAGCAGAGAGCCCCCATAACTTTAGAGTTACAAGGGACAATGGTTAGTTACTCAGACTCTCTGTTTTAGGTGGAAGGAGCTGCTCATGATCTTTCTTGAAAAAGATAATGCCAGTGCTTAATCATCCTCTTTCTGATTTATGAAACATCTCAGATCTAAAGATAGACCCTCATATACATGGAAGTCACTCAGAAAGGGCAAAGTCTTACATAGTTTATATATGTCTCAGCCTTTTTCCTAATAGTGTGCATATAGTTCAGGATATCTCTTTGGCACAAAGCTGAATTTTTAAATGTAGTAGCACAGCTTACTGAGAAGATGTGAATTTCTTAATTTTTCTCTGGCTTTATGTGCTACTGTAGTCACATCTTTTGAATGTGGGAATAATTTACCTCAAAAGAGGGAACAAATTACTGCCATTATTGATGACCGTCTCTGGTGTCGATCCACTAATGCAATAGCACTGTGCAGGCTCCATGTACACATAAGGAATCATTAGATTCAGCTTTTTGAAATTTGAGCAAATGCTTCTAGGTCAATTGTTGACCATATTTAAGCCAAAAGCAAAATATCGGTTACCCTCAGTCAACAGCTTTTAATCCAGGGGTCAATTTTTTTCATGTAAAGCTGTTAAGAATTATTTCTTTTTCTTATAATACTGCTTTTCTTGTTTTAGCATGGAAGGTACCACTATGACTTGTCTAGGTAGGAAATGTAAGACAATATTAGACCTGGGGTCTTTAAAAAGAAGAGCACGTCAGTCTGTTCTGAAAGCTGAAGCAGGATCTAGTTCAACAATACTGATACACTGCTGTAGTTTCAGTGAGAATTCAAGGTAAAGAGAAACACCTCACACATAATTTTCCTAAAGTCACTGGCACTTTTCTTACATTAAAGAGTCCAGTGTTTAGCATTTGTAAACTTGATGAGAAACATGGCTAAATTAACTACATGTAATGTAAAATGTTCTCTAAACCCATGTCCCTTTCTACTTGACTGCATACAGCAGCAAAGAAGGAAACATATGAAGACTCCTAACTTCAGAGATGTTTTAACTTGGATGAACAAAATGCTGGTTAGCATGGGTATCCCTCCAGATGTGAAGTACATTAGGAGGAGTAGATTATAGAAGGACAGCTTTTAAACTCATATTTCCATCTGCTTGATATAGTTTCCTGGTGCTCCACTTACAGCAATCTGGAATATAAAATAAGTTTGAACAAAGCCATGCGCAAATGCAATTTCCACTTAAGTCAGTGGGAATTTTTGATTGAACAAGAACTGCAGGATTTAGTACAACGGATTTCATAGCAATTATTTATTTATTGGGAAGTTTAATAGTAAGTGTAATGGCAAACAAAGGGGAAATAAGTTGGGATAGGGGATTTGTAAGAAGGTTCCTGTGTTTGCATAAAAAATTATCCCAGTTATTTTTTAACTTTTTTTCCTCTTGTGACACCTGTGTTGTAATAATCAAAAACAATGTTGCATTTTAAAGTTAGCTCCTTTAAATTTTTTCTTCTTCCCCTATTACTCACATTTCTTTTCCGGTTTTTATTATCCTGCCCCAATGGGGATTTTCTTTTAACTTTGTTATAATATAATTGTTGTATGTGTACATGCAAAGACCACTGACCTTTTACTGACTGGTGAGTCAGAGGATTAATAGCTCTGCGTACAACCTTCTGAAAATAGTGGAAAAATTTCCCTTAACCTGCTTTTCAGGTGAACAAATCGTGAAAATCCTACTTGGTATTTTTTCCTCATTCATTAGAATGGATTGCTTCTCTTGTATAATTGTCTCAGATTTTCAAGCTGTATATTTCAATTACTAATCTATAGAGTTATACATATAATAATATAGGTAATAATATAGCCATATGTTCTATACTGGTTTTAAAATGCAGGCATTTTGTGCATTTTGGAGGATATAGCCTCCATAATTGAAGTTTGGCTGACCTGGCTAAGGTCATGACAATTTTCAGCGAAGTACAATAGGAAATCCAGAGCCGGTCATTCCAGTGGTCATGCTGGTGGAGCATAACAAAATGAGGGAGAGGATCTTGCAATTATGGGCACAAAATAGGTAAGCGTATATGTAAGCACGTATGGAGGAACAAGGAGGTTACAGCTTTCCTTTGTAATCTATCCAGCAAATGCCAAAATCAGCATTAGGACTTTGGATTTGCCTCCCACAGTGACCTTTAGGGTAAAGTGGCTTAGTGAAAATTTTCAGAAGTAATTCCTAATTTTAGACGTTACTACCACCAATAACTTCCTCTGAACTTCATGGGAACTAAAAACTCCATCCCGAAGATGTCACTAGTTTCAGACACCCCATATGGAGACATCCAAAAGTGGAAGTCACTTGGGTAAGTTCTGGCTTTAACCTCTGTGTCTCTGAAACCATTCCATGTAACAAGTAGAGGTTATGAAAAGTGAGAGGGGCAGGGAGATATCGTGGGAGAAAGATATTTGGCAGTGGCATTTACTGCAGAGAAAAAGCAAATAAGAAAAAAAGGGACACAAATAGCAAGGAACTGTTTGGGCTGAATAGAAGGGGGAGCAGAGCGGTAAAAATATCACTTTCCAAATGGAACAAGATCCAGTCTGTCTCAACATCCATTTTCCAGGTGCATTATGTGGCCTATAGAGAGCACTTCAGCAGTAAAGCACCCTACCTAGTGTCCGGAACAGGGTGTATAAAGTAATATTTCATTTGCATGTTATTTGATTTGGTTTTATTCTTAACCCTTCTTACATTGTTTTCAGCAGTGTAGGGCTTTCATTATCTACTGAAAGCCAGACTTCTTGTGAGTCAGACTTGCTGAGAACATGGGGATAGACCAAGGAAGTGTATCCCTTAGCAACAGAAGGCAAGTTAGGGTTCTTCAAAACTTCTCTATTCATGTTTTCTCTCATTGTTAATAGGTCTTTTACAGAGAAATTGGCTCACACTTCACTTGGAGTGCTTTAGACCCAAATGTTAGTCAGGTTTTGATGAGACAATTTTGTGAGTTTCATTTGACACAAGACAGTTACTGAAAATCATGTACAGGGTTATACCAATTGTGCCTAAGGTATATACCTCCCCTGGAAAAAGGTAGGGGGAGAGAGTTATGTCACCATTTTTGTAGGTATGAGCTAATCTACTTAATTAACACATAAACTGTAGACAGGGTACATTGTAATTTAACTTGTCTTCATATGGTTTGCATTAGTCAGGCTTTAGGCATTAAGAAACAGGTTGCCCTGTCAGATGTGTCAGTTAAATTATTTTAGTCAGAAAGTATTTTAACACTACAGCAGTTACTCGTACAGCAACTGGGCATATCACCTTTCTGTTTCAGTGACTGTTTTACTTCAAGCATACGGCAACACACCCATGGCAGTTAAAAGCAGGCATGTCGTGGGCTCTCAGGTCTTATATCCTGAGATACTGTGTGCCTTTCTTTAAATGACCCTCCCCACTTGGCTCCCCACGGTTGTCACCACCACCATCCCACCCTTCCTACAGCCTCCCTTGTACTTCTTGTCTGAATTCTAACAAAGCTGATGGATCCCGACAGCAAAGGACGGGGGACCTGGTTTCCAGTGGTGCCCGTCTCCTAGAAGGTGGCCCAAGGCAAGTCAGTCTTAGACTATTCCTATACATTTCCCATGCAAGGCAGCAGTTGTTAGCACCCAGAGCTCGAACCTCAAGCTGCCCAGCTTTTGACGTTGTGTGTTCCCACACTGATGATGTCCGATGAACGCCAAACCACTGCCCCCTATTCACATTTATTGCACCCAGAACCCAGACTCTTAGGTTTGTGTTTAAAGAAAAAAAAAAAAAACGGCCAGTAAAAAGGTAATGACGGCCCTCTGTATAATAAATCCTATGGCAAAATCTCTAAAGGCTAAACTGGCCAAGTAGCACTGATAAGAAAGGGAGAAATTGGAGAGGAAAATATTTCTCATAAATGTAAATAAAAAGATTATTTTGGGTGCCTTTTCTTGTTAGTGGCATAATTCACTGCACTATTTAATTGTTTTCATTCTAAATAAACCTGTCAAATTTTAAATGGTAAAAAGCAATATCAGCGAGCTAAAGAAAACCAAGTCTTTCTCTAACTATATTGCTTAGTTAAATGAAGCGTGTTGCATATTCTGACTTCAGACCTTTCTTTAAGTGTCTTTTCTGGGTTGTTGATTCAGTGAATACTTCATTTATTTTCTGGCAGTTTTCCTGAAAGGAAAGCCAAGGAACATCATCTGAATAAATAATTGTGGTTTATTTTGGCAATATCTTGTAACAGCTCAAGTGGTCAGGTATTTTGTTTTTTAACTGAGGCACATAACTTAGTCATTTCACTCTGCTACCTGACCGGAGTTTTGCAGTTCATGCAGAGGACCTTTAGCTAAATGTTGCTGTTTCTAGTTTAAGATGTCTATCTTAAAAGCCATAAGTCTAGCATTAGGGATAGTAATGTCTTTGCAGTTCATTGAGGGATGTGGCCGATATACTCACAGGCATTATGTTTTTGGAAAATCTTTAGGTGATTTCTATAGAAAACCTTTTAAAAATAATAGGAAAAGGAAAGGAGCCACAATCCTATGTATTCTGATAATTTCTTGTAAAAGGATCCTCCCCAAAACCTCAGATTTTGAGTAAGTTTTCAGCCAAAATACTGATTTGTAAATTTATTTTACGTAAACTTGGAAAAAGTTATATCCAGCAAAAACTGGCACATCTTTTCTTTCTAAGTTTCTTTGTTTTCCACAAAGAAAGAAAGAAAAGAAAAATACATTTCCGTTGCAAGATCAATTTTTTATAGGCGGAAAATTTTCATTAATAAAATTAAATAGCCTTTTTGGTTTATGCTTGTGTAAGTGCATTAGTAAAGGTAATTATGACAGACAATGGAGTAAGCAAGTGATTGCATATGAACAAACAGATGAAGGGTGAGACTCTGTCCTGCTGTAGCCCAATGCTGAAGATACTCCTGAAGAAGATGGTTGTTCTGAGTTCCAGTTCTGGCTTCTAATATCTGTGGATTTTACCTGGACCCTTCTTATGAGAAATGAGTCAGCCATCTCTGGGAGTGCGTGTGGGCCAGGGGAAGAGGTTTCACACAGGATCTCTTGGCAATCCCAGGCCTAAGAAATGGAACCCTTGGGCTGAAGGGACACACAGTATTGTTGCTGTAACCTTGCCATCATCTTGCCAGAAACTAAGAATTGTGCTAAGGCTTCTTGGCAGAGCCAATTTTTTAAAGCGAGAATCTGCAGGAACACCACTTCACTATCAGTATACTTCCTTTGCTTCTATTTCTGTGAATAGCCTTGGCAGAGAACTCCTGGCATTCAAGAATGTAATGATTCCTTGGGCGATGTATGTTTTCCCCTTCCTATCTCAGTTTTTTTTTCTCTCTCTTTTCAAACAGAGAGTTATAAAATGTGAAACTGAAACTGCATGCTTTCAGAGATTTGTTAAGGAAATAAAACTTTAATTATTGCTGAGTTCCACCCTGGCATAGCATGAAATGTCACTGTTTGGTTTTGCCAAGAAAAGAGTTCCTACTGAATAAAAACAGCCATTTTCATAAACGAGAAGAAATGATCTGTAATCATATATGCTAACCTTAGTGTGTAAGAAGACCAGCTGGCCTGCCCTTGCTAGTCAAAGGAGTTGAACTCTAGGTCTTTGACCCTTGGTAGGCTGTTTTGCAGAAGTATGTCTGTGCTGACCATGCTCATACACAGGGTGAATTTGGTTTGTGTTTACAGCATCATCCACTTAAGTGGAAGTGGTGAAAGGCAGCTCCTCTAAGTTGGTGCAATGCTGTTGAGAGATTCAGGAGGTGATACTTCCCTACTAAGCATGCTGCTTGAACCTCCCTTCCCCACCTCTGCCAAGAAACGGCTGCAAGTTGGATGCAGACACCTGCAAGCAAGAGTTGGGTGGGGAAGTTCTATGTACGTTGTACTGGCCTAGCTGAGAGGGTACTGAACTGTGAGTCTGGAAGTCTTGGGCTCTGGTTCCAGGTCAAGTAGAAATCTCCTGTGTGAAGTCAGGCAAAAGACTAAGGCTTTGCCTCTAAAATAGACATCACTGTCCTTGCTGGGTTTGTGGCTGGTGGTGGGTGGGTGTTTTCTGGTTTTGTTTTTAATAATGTTTGTTGTTGTTGTTTTTAATACTGGGGTGTATTTGGATGTAAAGGACTTTGTGAGAACAAAGAATATTTATTTTGGAGGCTGGGGCTGGGCTGCATTTTTCGATTTTTTTCTAACCCCCTGAGTTGGGAAACTGAATCTTATTTTTCCTGGAAGACAGGGGGAGGGTGGCAACAAGAATCAATGTGTTAAGCCATTAGTCACCAACTGCTGGAGTTCAAATATTGACAAGTGCAAAGGTTTGGTGGTCTTGCTTTTCTGCATGAATATCAACAATCTATCACACAAAGCCTGCCTGTGCTTCCAGGAGGCCTGTCCCTGGGTAGCATGATTATTGCAGTGTAATAGGGAGGTAAACGGTTAGACCTGGGTAGCACAGCTTCCACTGAACCTACATTACCCAATGTCTAGTTATGCAGAGTTTTGCCTTGTGACACGATTATCATAAATATTATGGTTCTAAAATCAGCAAATTTATTTCCTGCGTCACACTTCCTCCTAAGGACAATCTTGTAAGTTCACATCTGATCATTTGATTGTGGTTCTCAGGTCTCCATCTTTGCTTAGAAACATCATATGCTCTGAGGGACGTCCCCCAGGAAGCATGCTGCAGCTATGTTGTTCACATACTAGGAATAGAATCACTGTGGGAACTGAGCAGTTTTCAAAACTGAAGCACCCTGCGGTGAGATCTGTGAAATGGATGGTCAGTGGGCTCTGAACAGGGATCTGTGAGCAGAGGCGTAGCTGGTAGTCTCAAAAATCTTGTCTGTGAAAAAAAAAACCAAAAAAAAAAAAGAAGAAAATTGAAAACTTTCCACTGTTGCTAAGTCTGGCTAAGCTCCATCAGCTTGCGACACTGCATCATTATATAAGATGAGTCACTGGATGCCATAGGCAGTTTCAAATCCTTATTGATGAGACCTGCTCAGAGCAAGGCTAGAAGCCCTGGTGTTGGAGATGTCTGCAACCTGGGAGACAGGTACAGGCAAGGAAAGAAGTATATTCTTGGTCTATCACACTGTATACCTGTGTACCCTCAGCCAAATTCTGTCCTTGTAGTCCCTTCTGCCCATATCATTCCAAAGCTGAGCATCCTCTGCAAATATTGTGCTGTCACCTCCTTTCTTTCTGAAAATCACAAGTCCCCTTCTGCACAAATCTCAGTTTTTAACAGACTGTAATACTCTGGAACCACTGTTTTAGTCTCCCTTCCTGAGAGCAGTGCTGCTGTGACAGGTGTCTGTACGTAGGTAGATAGCTGCAGAAGAAGGAAGAACAGCATCAATTAAGACTTCCACTGGCAGCTATTAAAATCACAGTTCTGTTCCCAACCCAACTGTTAATCATACTTCCAGCAAGTTCCATTCCCTTTTGGTGTTAGCCTCTTCTGGAAGCCACGCTACATATGCTTAGCTGGGCAAATAGTTTTCCTAAGCCTGAGACCTGGAAATCCATGATTTGGCCAGATTTCCTGGTTGCTTTTACTTTGATAGTACACTTTTGTTACAGATCGTTTATCTAGCTGTTTTAGGTACTCCTTCTTAGGATTGCTCTACCTAACTCTTCTTGGTCCTTAAAATCTAAGGAGAGTTTTTGGTTTCAGCTAAACTTTTCTAAATTATCTAAAATTACCATTCTTAGAAACAATCCCAGTGAAGTTAATTGCTCTTCTCTGAGTAATGAAGAATTTACCTTGTACTTTTGTGGCTTGTATGTTACATTCTTGTTAGCAGAAGCATTCAATAATGAAAACATCAATTCTTCAGTAGGCCTCCTGTGCTTTACTGAGTTTTGATCCATAAAGTTAATTCACTTCATTTAATTTCTTTTACCAAATAAAGTCATCTTCAGTCAGCTGTGTTACATCACCTGTTACCTATCAGTTCTCTAATAAATGTGTACTTAAGGGCCATGATCTGTCTTTAGGAGCAGTGCAATGACTCTTCCACTTATGACCTTCCCTTGTGAAAGCAGTCACATTAAAGTAAATGGGAACTTTGCCTGAAAAGGAACTGAACAAGCCGAGTGAAGAGTCAGGATTTGGCTGGTGGGATGACTCATATGCATTGGGTCCTACATTTACATCCATTCCAGTTGTATCACTGGAATTTAGGACATTGTCTCAATCGCTTTCTGATGATGAAGAGCTGGAAACGTGCTCCTCTGCATGTCCTTATACTAACAGGCAATTAGATATGTGTCTGCCATCTGTGAGTATCCCTGGAAATATTTTTAGCGTGACTTAACTGTTTAGAGTTGGGGTGCTGAGAATCAACTGTTTCCAGTATATCATCTGGTGCATTTTTGTCTTTGACACATCAAGTTTTAGAGTTGGTGGTAAAAACACAGAGCAACTTTGCTCATAGGAGCAACTTTGTTCATGGATGTGTGAGTCAGTTATTTCAGTGACTGTTCCAGAGATCAGGCCCTAGATTTTTCAGACCCAGATGGCAACAAAACTTTTTCTCCAGTGAACCTACAATGCTGTCCTACCCTGGGACATGTTATAATACAGCATATTGTGGGGCACCATCCTGAGGCGGGAATGGCCTATAATTCTGGAAATTTTGCCTTGGACTTACATCTGGAAAGGAATGTGTTGGTCATTGAATCTTTCTAAGTTTCTATTTGTATAATGTAAATCAAATCCCACCTCTCATTCTTAACCCCTAACATTATTTGCGAGGCATGTTCTGTACAGATCAAGGTTGTACAGGTTTGAGAGCACTTGGGTACAAGTTCTGTCAAATGGCTATGAGGCTTTCCTTTATCAGCAGGCAGTAGGGTTAGCATAGTTCAGTAGTAGACTTGGCAGTGTTAGGTTTGCAGTTGGACTTGATGATCTTAAAGGTCTTTTCCAACCTAAATGATTCTATGACTCTTTGGTTTATTTTTTTCTTACTACACAGTGGGTTGAAGTTCATAATTTCTAATAGGTCAAAAGATCCTGTTTATTTGGAGCACTTGAAATATGTCATTACACTTCAGATTTGTGCCCTTTCTGGTTATTCTAAATCTGTTCCACACCATCAGGCTCTTCACCCTGGGGTTACCCTAACCCTAACTGTGAACTGTTGATTATATTGTGTAAGCACATTGCACCAGATAACTCCCACCCAGAGGGAAGAAAAAAAAAAAACAAAAACAAACAAACAAAAAAAAACCAAAACAAAACAAACAAACCAAAACCAAACCCAAACCCCAAAACCCACACAAAGTTTTAAAATGCAGAATTTGCTAATGCTATTCTGTCAGAAAAGGCACAAGGACAAGGTTTCTAGAGCAATGAGCTGGGGTTATTACCGAGACCCACTCAGCAACAATGACAGAGCAATTTGCTCATTGTCTGATGTTCTCCTTCTGAAGAGAAGCTAGTAATACTTTTCTACCTCCTCCATAGCTCTGAAGGCAGGGGCAGTCTCGAGGATGAAATCCCAGACTTTGTGGCAAGATTCCTGCTCCATGAGTAGAATTTTGCTCCCGCGCTGCATGTTTTGCTGTGGATAAATTCTATATAGTTGCACACAAGTTCCTACAATTACATACGTGCTTTTCCATAACAATTTTAATGATACCTGGCAGTATGAAGATGATGAATGTCTCAGGAAAAAAAACCCAACATATGGACAAGTAATGTATTGCTAGAACACAGACCACCAGTTTTGAGACCACTTTGTTATTTCCCAGTGGAGTTCCCACTGTGTAAAAGGATTTTCAAGGAAAGCTCCATGCAGCCTCAGCAAACTTCATCACTTTAGAAATGACACTTGTATCTGCTTTGCAAATGAAAGAAAACAAGAAATAAAGTCTCAGATGTTTTGCTTACCTGGTATGTTATGGTTAGTTTTGCCCTTTTTACTGCATTTTCAGTTGGGCAATCAGTTTCTTGGGAAGTTTTGTGGCTTTTTCAAGACGTGATATCATACGTTGCTATTTATAAATGCTCAGGGTTGTTGAAAACAGAGGATTTATCAGAGAACACAGAGGCTAATGTAAACTATTTGCAGATCACAGCGTTGGGTAGAAGGACAGTGGAAATGCCCTTCTTTCTACTGCAAAGTGTAGATTTTCAGACCTGCAGAGGACACAGAGAATTGTGATAGGAGACAGTAAGAGCATGGAATTAAAAGAGCTATACATGCAATGCAAGGCATGGATCGCACCATCTATTAAAAGTCACTGCATCTGTAAATAGATCAGATCTTGAAGCTGAGGTAAACAGCCACCAGCGGCTATTGTATGGACATGGGTCAGATGTTAACGGCTAGGGAGAACTCAGGTCTCTTTAGGTGTGGTTTAGCTGTTTGGGTCTGCCCTGCAGCAGGGAGAGGCGATGGGTGACCTCCTGAGGTCCTTTCCTGCCCTTATTTCTGTGATTCCAGAAGCTACATGTAAATAGTCTGTGTTGAACTCAAAAAGCCACCAGGAGAAAGATAACGGCTGTGACAAGACCATTCATAGCTCACATACTTGTCTTTGTTAACATAACTACAGCAAAGCTAAAATAAAGTCAACGATGCAGAGCTCTATTTGAAAGAAAATCTCAGTCTCACAGTTATTTCCCGTATTAGTGAGTGATAATGGAATAAAAATGGAAATGGATGCACTTACATAAAAGAGAGAAAATAGAAAGACACTTAAGTGAAATACTGCCGTTCTGTCAGTTTAGCTACTTACCATACCAATATGAACATGGACTATAAAAGCAGCACTGCTAATTCCTTCATTGCTTGGGTTCTCAGGCTCTACAAAATAAGCTTGTCATGGAGTAGTTATTGCCTATTACTGCTTGTGTATCATTGCAGAAAACAGCAGTCACATTGGACTGAAATGTGAGCAGAAGCACTGGCTACTGTAATGTCCATACAAGTAATGGTGTGTGACATAACAAGCAATTCTTGTCATTTGCTAACCTTTATGAGTCACTTCATAAACATAAGACAACTGGCACCCAGTACTATGCCCGCTAGCATATCTCACCGAAAGTGGACAACACAGAAAATATATCTGCAAAATAAGGTGCCTTATAATATAAGGCACACTTTTAATGCTGAAGAGGGCTTGACTAGACTGGTACCTGCATGGAAAAATCCATTAAAGCTCCTGCATATAGGAGTATTTGACTAATCTGAATGACACTCCAAAGTGCAGTGGTTGAATGTTATTTATCCTTCTGCATGGATACTCTTACACAGAATGAAAGTAGGTTAATATAATTTCTTCTCTGAGGGCTAGATTCAAACAGGGATTTAGGAGTGTATAGCCTGAGATATCACAAGGCCTGTGTCCCAAGTTTACGGAGCATTACCTGCCAGACAGGGCTATCTTTCATTTGACACTTAGGACTGGAAAGATTTGGATTTCTTATAATTTGGACCATTGGTTTTACAAGTACTTGGCCTGGCTGAATTCCAAGTAGCAGTAACAATGGAGTTAAGGAAGAGGGGAAAGAGTCTTCAAAAACTTGAAGGATGCCTTCTCGTGAAGACTGTAGATATCGTGAATTTAATTGTCTGCTTAAACATAGCTTTCCTTCATCATCTCAACACATCAGAGTTTCTGCTTCCTTTCCTTGGGGTTTAAAGAAAAGAGAAGGATTAGTGATAGCAGGGTGGGGAATAAGCGTACTTTCCAGAGAGCAATCCTGTGAAGGCATCTTCAAGAGTGTCAGGTGTTCAGAGGTTTGTTGGGGGAGAAAAATAAGGACCTGAGAAAGCTAAGAGGCTGGGCTGTGTGAGAGATGGTAATCTAGAGACGATAGTGGAAGTGAAAAGAAAAAAAAATGGCTAATGGAGCAGTGTGGCTAGACAAGTATGTGGACTATATTAGGAATGGAGAGAAAAAGTCTGCAGAGGAGATGAGACTATAGAAGTTGACAGGTGACTGCTTGAGGTCCTAAATGATATTAAAGTTCTTCCAGCAGGCATGCTAGATCTGTCTCTTCCTCTGCCTTCTGTAGCTCTGGAACTAATTTTACAGATTAAATAAAGTACTTTGTCAACTCGGTGTGTCTGGCACTGAATTTGTAAATCCACCTTTTCTATTTCAGTCAGGCATGACTGGGTGAACAACCTCTATAACTGAAAGAAGTGACATGAATAATTCTTCCTTGAAATAGGGTCAATGTTATCCTCATGTGACTTGAGCTGTGTTGAAGGAACAAAGACCTACATCAACCTGGTGCTATTAGCAACACTGGGTGCAGACATATTTTGTCGTAAGTCTCAGCTAATAATTAAAGAGTCATTACAATTATCTCAGTTTTTACAAGAACCACAGTGTTCTTCATAGAAATGTATTTCAGCATCAAATTCACCTTGGGGTGAAAGAAATTTTGTCATTACAAAGCAACTTTTGTGTTATGCCCAAAGCTCTACATTCATAGTGCACATTTATAAAAAAAGTTGCTAGTATTGGTATTCTGCTTGGTCTTTGTCATCATAAAGCCTAATCTTTTCTTGTCACATTAGAATGCAGGTTATGGATTTTGTTTGTTTGTTTTTTGTTCCTTTATGTACTTCTGACTTCCCATTTCAGTATATAACATAACTAATTTAAACTACTACCTTTGCTATACATACAATACTTTAAATGTTAAAAAAATGGTAATGGTTGGTGCAGACTGCTGCTGTTTTCAGATAGCATCAGAAGGGAATGTTTTTTTTTAAAATACACAATCTTAATCTATCTTAATTTAGTGTGGAAAGCTTATTTTGTCCTTACCACAAAAAGAAATGGGCAATTCTGTAAATGATTTTTTCTACAGAATGATAGAATAGCAGCAGTGGCCATAAAACAGCAAAGTGCAGTATGTCTTGCTAGTAGAAAAGGACAATATCTTTAGTAAAATGAACTCGCATAAATTTTTCTTTGATTGTTAAAAGTATCCTGCATTAAACAGTAGGTAATCTCTTTAGAAATGTTTAAGTTCCCAGTTTCACCGCCATATTATACTTCTGCTTATTTGTCAGCAGGGGTTCACATTCTGCACCATGTCTATCTAAATTTACTTAGAGAAAGGAATTATAAAGCAGGTGTATTACACTGGAAGACCTACATTGTTTTCTTCTCATCTTAGTTACTTAACTGTAACTGTTCTCAGCATAAATTAAATACCATAGCTAGGAAAACTTGTCATTCTCATATATACTGATTTTTCAGATCTATGTATAATATTAAATCCATGCTATACAACTTTTGGAAACATACCACCAGCTTCAAAAATATAGGACTTCAAAAACAGCTTGTGGAAAGCTTATGACCTACTGTTGAATCATCATGAAGATTCTCTTAACCATACCATTAGCACGGAGAAGTGTTATGAAAGAGTTTTGTTTTTTTTTTATCAATTGATGTTTTGCTTCAACTCTTTCAAAATCTGCAGTTATTAATGGTATCTCTCAGCCCAATTCTTAGCCCTAGCTGAGTGCTCAGTGCAGGATATGGGAGCAAAATCCCTTCTCCGTTTATTGCCCGGTCCAGATGTACAATGAGTCGATCTGGATCCCAGCCCTGGGACCTGCAGGGGCTGCCCTCAGTGGCAGGGGCTGTGGCAGGAGCTTTGGATAGTGATGGAGCAGGTGCATATGCAGCGCTCTTTCCATTGCCCAATATAATACTGGTTGACTCAAAAAGCAAAATCACAAATAACCTATGGGAACCACAAAGTCTGCCTAAATTTTTGTATTACAAAATGTTTAGGACATGCACCTTTGAAAGGCCTGTGAACAGATTGGTGCCAGTTGTGAGCAGCAGTGGGAGGCCGGGTGCTGCATGCCTTGCAGTGCTGCGCTGCAGTTATCTCAAACCAGAGGATGCCGTCGCTCCCTCCCTCCTCCTCTAAGGAGCTGGGATAAAGCAAGAAGGCAAGATCTAAATTAGCCTCAGTGGCTTCAATATTCAAGTGGTTTGGCTGGCACCATTGACTGGTTTTTGTACAGAGGAGACTATTGCCAGGTACCGGCCCGCAGGAGAGAGAAGGATGTTATGGACAGGAATCTGTCTGGAGTTCAGAGGACACAATGCTATTTTTGAAAGTGCTGCTCCCTTGCACCAGGGTTCATTAGCATATTCAAAGGTTATGCTAAGTACATATAAGGCATTGCGAGGCCTTGCAAGACAGATCAGAAAACAGTATTCTGTACTATAGGTTTAGTGAACCTTCTCAGATTATCCAAGAGAAGACATCTAAAGTATCAGCTGGTCTGGCAAGAACGTGGAGTAATTGGTGCTGCTGTATTATGAGAACCACTTTCTATGGCTTCCAGATTATCTCCACATCATCATATTTGACTAATTTGGTGAATTTACCAAGGTTGGGTAAAAGAAAGCAGATGGAGATATGGGTTTATATCTTTTGCTGATTTTGCAATATTTGTTCATAATCAGTTTTCATTATTGGTATCTGGCACAGGTCATAGAAGACTGTTATTTGAGTATTCTTTTTTCTTTATTATTGATTTAACTGTCTTTTGCCCTGGTTGCATAAATACAGCTAAAAATAATTATTTTTGCAATCCGTTTCCCAGTGGTGGTCAGCTATTTCCAGTGACAGTAATTACTTTTTTTTTTTT